>LPNX010331472.1:360386-388709 GCA_001517045.1 Pseudotsuga menziesii
TTTAATAATTTAAAATTTACCAACCGAGACACTGCAATACTCTCACTGAGACTACACTAGCAACCCTTTTTTGCAAGCACACTTTTCACTTTGGCACTGGTCTTTTCTATTCCTTTTTTGCATAAGTTAATCACGCAATGTGTCATTGAATTTTGTGTATCCAATTTGAGCTAAGGTGTTGCTAAGGTTAAGTTTTGTTTGCAGTAATTGGTAATTTCTTAAATTCATTCATTCCATAATAAAACTCCTAGAATTAACTACTTCTCTTGTAGAGTAAAAGCCTTAGATTTTACTTTTCATTAGGGTCCACCCCCCTTGGCTTCGCTAGGAGTTGGCCTAGACGGAGGAGCTGAGTATCAGGTGACAGCACTTGGCTCGAGCTTGCCCCCAAGGTCGCACCCAGTGGCTTGAAGATTTCTGCCACGTTACTCGAGGTGCGAATTAGGCGGCAACACAACTTAGTGGATTATAGGCTCCAATCGCAATGATATTTCATATGACTTTCATGTCCCCATTCCAATAGGTCTACTAGTTGACAATGTTCACCCACCTGCTAGTTCTCTAGTTTGGGGAAGGAGGCATTAAATATTGCAATAAGGGAGCTATGGGACCCAAGAGAACCTTAGTTTATCATTTACACATTAATTTGGGTCATATAAATAATAAATATGGAGACAATAAAGTGGCGTTGCTTCATAAGGACATTTGGAGGTCCATGGGGGCCGCCTTGGGTGGCTAGATGCTTCCTTACACATGTCATGACTTAACCCCAAATTCGAAATTATGAGTGATGGAATGTTCTTGGAAGGTGAAGAGTCATCAAATGACATATCATGAGCCCAAGGATTTAATGGGTGAGGAGTAACTCCCCATAGAAGAGGAGGAGTCTAGGAAGAAACTAGGTGCCATGTGGAGCTAGATTCCCTGTGCTTTATGACAACAATGATGGAAGATTTTATGACAAGTCAGACCTGATTGCAAACCTATGACAACTTGACATGTCAGGGCTAAAAATAGCCTCCAAGAGGGCCACTTGGGACTAGGTGGCAGCCATTCGAATTTGGTGGAAGATGAAGGATTGAGGATAAGACCAAGTGGCATGGAGGTTACTAACATCAAGGATGAGGTGGAGGAAGCCTATGGGAATGAATTCGATAGTGGAGGACCTTAGGAGGGTTATAAAAATATGTCATGAGGAATGGAAATGGCTTTTGATCATTTGTGAATTTGCCTTTGGCATTTGGAGAGCATGAGCTTGTCCTTTGCACGATGAATGCACACTTACCTTGCTAGTGAGCCAATTTCGAGAGAGTGAGATTCGCATCCAAGTTGGCCATGGGAGAGGCCATTCAGACCTCTCATTTGGATCTTCATGGAGTGTTTTGTTGTAGATAGGAGGCTGTTGTTGTTCGTGACGCATCTCTCCTCCCATTCTCTCAATTTCCACTTCCATATTTCCATGTTTTTCTATGAAGGTGCACTTGTGTGAAAGGTGGTTGCGCCCCATTGAGTTCAGTTGATGCCCAAGCATGGGTGAATGATTCATGGCTCTGTAATATGTCTCTCATATCCTTTGTAAGTCGAAATCAGAAGAAATACATATGTAAATGTCCACATTTCCAAGCTGTCTTGTGACTAGTTTCCATGTGATGATTTTCCCTTTCAATGGAGATTGTATATCTGATGTGTATTGCGACTTGGGTCAATATTATATGCTATTAGTGAGCTATTGAAATGTTGACAATGGTCTATATTCATCTTGCTCTATTCTGAACCATTATATGTGCCATTTATGAGTCGAAGTTGAGCTTTTATGTGTCATTTCCTTTAAGCAAATATCATTGGAATTATGCATTCGAATATGAAGCTTTAATCCTCTGTTGCAGAACTATTAACCACACCAAATGACAGTAAATGAAGTCTAATTACAGTTCCCATACACTGTTATGAAAGTTGGGAGGGTTGCATAGTAGTTGGAGAGCCATTTATGCCCACACCCTAGGGGGAATTGCATCATAATTTGCTAGTAATTTTTCCCTTTTTGACATCATGCCTAAATCGAGTTGCATATTTCTATGAACTATCATAAAACTATCAGAGAGTCAATTGAAGAGTCCTAAGACTCCCCACATCAATCCCTACCAAATTCGAGACCCTCTTGAGCCATTCGAATCCCCCCGAGTCAAAACTAGTCAAGACTATTTTTCCAAAATTCTACCTTTGTTGGAAATTTTCGAATTGGGACATTACAATGACATCATAATCATATTAATATAACTACCATGTTTACGGTATCATTTCTCGTGGTGCATTATTTCAGCATAATTCTTATAGATTATTATGACCTTCACTTTGTGAATTATGATTTGTTAGAGAGCACACCCTAGATATACTATCTCTTATGATTTCAATATTTATTCATATATACACTTATCAACACTTCACTATAGACATTGTTCTTATACATTTAGGTGCATTCATGATATGTTATTATATTTTCCTTACATAAAGTATATATTGTCTAATTTTTTTTTTAAAACTGATTGATGCATCTCTTCTTCTTTTATTATTAGTTTCATCGTCATCTCTCTTACTAGAATTTTAAGCGCAACATTCCTTGATCTCTACAAATGCGATCAACTCCTAGTGGAAGGAAATTATGATGAGAAAATTAAATCCATATAAATATCATATTACATCACAACTATATATAATGAAATATTATATATTATCTTATTAACATCTAGTAAAGTCACTAAAATCTAGGTATAAGCTTAACTCTTAAATATGCACTATGTGACATGAGATATATGCAAATACCTAATAATACTTTTATGTTATAATGATATAATACAATTATTCCTATTTAAAATAATAAGTATTTCTATTTAAAATCTTTTAACGAATTATTGCGTTTTTACTTTTATAATAAAGTACTATTAGATTCACTATTACTTAATAGAACTCAAATTCAAACCCATTAATCTTTATAAACCAATCACATAACTCCACATCCTTAACCAACTTATTTTATATTGATCTCGAATTGGAATTTCTCTATGACTTTGAGATAGTCTAGAATTTGAAAAATAAATTAATATTTAGGTGATTTAAGATTATTCTTAATAAAATGGATATTTTCAAATGATCTCTCTCTATAGAGAGAGATTTTGTCACATAGTTAACATGTACTCTTCCTTATTTGAAATTTTCTCCATCCTTGGAGAAACTCTAACATATACATTTTTTTTTTTTAATTCTTCTAAGATTACAATATATTTTAAAGTAGTTTGTGAAAACCCACTTAATTATTTTTAATAATTTCATTGTAATTTTATGAATGTTATCTAAATAACAAAAAAAGAAACCTATAAAAATTTTCAATGCAAACTAAGGAATTATTATCCCCACATTTTCTTTTTCTTTGTTCCTGAAATATACACTATCAAAATGCAATCCATCTATTTTTATGTTCAACACCAACTAATTTTATAAGAATATGATCACCTTCACTCCAACCATATAGTATACACCTTATTTTATATATGTAATTATCCCACCTATTTCCCTTACAACCTAAAATTCATGTTACTAATGTTAATTACAAAACTTTCTAACTATCACATTTTGATAGAATATCCCATTATATTTGAATTCAATTTTTATTATATGTTATTTTACTTTAGCTTTTACACATTCATTTTATAAGTTGCATACTTTTCCTATAATTTGTCATACATGGTAGAGTAATATTTAATTACTTAACAAACTCTTTACAACTCTCTTACTGATTCTTTATTTAGTTAATAATATTATTATTTTAGCCATTTTTAATTCTACATTTTTATTTATATTTGTTACAAATGTGGGGAAGAATATCATCCTCCAAAGCAAAGGCAAAAAGACGTATTTCTTTTTCATTTTTGTGCTTACAAATCATATGTTTGGTGGCTCCCGAATCAATGTACCAAACACATTGAAAAGTAGAAATGTTAGTATGAGAATCCATAAACAGATTATTAGTGGCAGGTTCATTATTTTGAACCAGTATACGACTTTTTACAAAATGACTTTGATGCCTTCCCTCTCTACTTGTTCCTTTGTAATATCCTCTATCTCTATTCCGGTGAGCCTCATGTCTTTGTTAAAATAACACTCTTCCTTATTATGATTACACTTACTACAATAATTGCAATGCTTATAAATTTGAGAAGTACCTATCTGATTTGAAGAATGTTGCCTTCAATTTTGATGTCAACTATACCTTCCTTCTCGACGACCTTTGGCACAGCCTCTTCTGTTGTCTGCATGTAAAATCTCTATCTAGTTATGCAAATTCATTTTTCTTAAGTCGCTACTCTTCCCAAAGTAGTAATCCTACAACTTCTTAAAATGTAGGAACTTCTTTTCGAAAAGATACACAAAATGAAGTTACAAAATTTTGATACACATCAAGTAGGCTCTTAAACAGAATGGGTATGAGTTCCTTGTCTATAATATCTGTGTCAAATCGCTGATAATTCATTTTTCAATTCCTGCAACTTCTAAACATGATTTGTAATGGAACTAGATGCTACCATTTTCAAACTGGTTAGTGTATTTTTCAACAATAAAATGAAAAGTTCAGTTGAAGTTTCATATGAATTCTTTTACTTCTTCCAAACATCAATAGCATTAGTAAGATCGAGAATGTGGGGGAAATATCATCCTCCAACGGTAAGGTAAGAAGTAATGCGTTTTTATTTCTCAGTTTATAGCTATGTTGCACAAGTTTTTGGAACACGGGTACGTTGGGGACGCGGACACGAGTATCCGATACGGCTAGAAGCTTCACCCAAATTTGCAGAAAACGTAGGGTTGGGAGAAGCAATAATATATATTAATTTTTTAAAATATATTTTAAAAAACTCAAGTTAAAAAAACATAATTGATTAATTTCATAGCTTAAACTATTTTATCCTCTTAATCCTCTAGTAGTGTCATGAAATTCATTCTTTTTAAATTTGCTCACTCCTCCAGGTCCACATCATACAAATCTCATTGTACGAGTTTGTAAAGGCACCAATAGCTTCATAAATCATAAGATTCAATCTTTTTTTAATTCCTTGTTCCAACTCCATCTATCTTATTGCTCCTAAGAGTGCTTAGTCTTTGGGTGCTTTTGCATTTTTTTTATGGTAGCTACTACTTACATCTAATGTGAATGAACTTGATTGTTTTAAGTTCAACTAACAAACTTTCAAATTTTTTGGTATCTTGAGTTTGATATGGTGTATGATCCTAAATTGCTATATCAGTCAGAATGAATAACATAAGCTAGCTATAATCATTTGAGATATAAATTAAAGTTGTTCAATATCTTAGTATTGTAAAAGATCCATTTGTATTCACTTGAGTACACTTGCAGGATATATTTTGAGTGTGAATGGATCTAAACATTTAAGAGGTGTGGGCCCTCTTTATTTATATAACCTCGAAAATAAAAAATGGCACTATCGATAGATTCAATTGAAATTTTTATTATTGGTGATTTCTTGACACAATAAAGTTCAATCATTCAATTGATTATCAACACTTTTCTTATGATTTTGGCCTCCACATGGTCGGGAGCTTGTAGAAGCTCCCTGATTGTTTGGGAGCTTCTGGAAGCTCCCAAATAGACAGGGAACTTCTACAAGCTCCCAAAAAAAAGGGAGCGGTAAAAGCAGGTTCCCAAAAAGCTCCCGAAAAGCTCCCAAGTTCCCAAAGAAACTCCCAGGAGTGGGGAAACGCCGGGTACGGGTTTCCAAAATCCTGGGAGCGATACCCATGCAACTATGATTTATAGTCATTAGGAGTGGGGTCTGGTTTTGCAATTGTCCCAGTAACTAGTTTCCAAAGATCATGATAAGACAAAATTTGATCCATTTTTTGTTTCAAAGTTGAATAATTTTTTTCCATTTAATTTATGAGACTCAGTGTCTCAGACATCATAAAGTTATTAATATTGAACATATTTATTTCCTTATAACTCTACAAAATTATGCTTATAACTTCAATATAAATCAGAAACCCTTATAAGTTATAACTCTAAAAAAATAATCCTTGTAACTCCTATAAAAGTAAGAAACCCTTATAACTCCTATCATATTTGTAACTTTGAAAAAATGATCTTTGGAAACGAAGGTGGCAAATAATTTTCAGTGATTGCAGATAATTATAAATGCAGAATAGTTCATTCAGACTACCCAAAAAATCTGACTCTGCAATATGTACCTTTTGCTATAATTGTTGTGCCGTTCATACAATTTGGCATACGAAATTGCAATAAAAAAATTTAATGCACAACCATCAAATCACTAACAGCCACCGTACGGCATACTCATCCATTCGCTGTCAACCACTGTTTTAATTAATGAGCCATCATACAGATCCATCGTGTGAGTCCATACGAATTTAATTCAATGGAGTTTGTACTCAGTTCTGTTGTCATCCATGGTTTTTAATATGCAACCTGCAGCAGTGCATTTAATGCTGCTGCTGGGATCTGAATTGTTGGATTTGATCCAACAATCAATCCAACGGTTCATAATCCTGTAGCAACAGCATAAATGCACTGCTGTAAGGTACATATTAAAATCCCTGCCATCCTTAAAGATATCTTGCTCGATTTCCTGAGCCACCATACAGATCTGATCACCTACCTCACAGCCACCATACAGATCTGATCACCTTCCTTACAGCCACCATAATTTTATTTTAAATCACAGAACCGTCATACAAAATCCGTACTATTCAATTTGCCTCATTCAATGTTGTTCGTATGGATGTCTTGCTATATTTCTTTAGCTCCTTTATCAATGTGCTTCAAATTGCATAAAATGGTGTTGTATATAGATAAACACCTTTTTATGTAATTTGAAGCATATTTACAAAATGGAGTGTGCTTGTGAGGTTGGATCCGTTGGATGAGAGATCCGACGGTGCTCCCCTCACAGGCGTGCTTCCTGAGGGGAGTCCGTCTGGTGCTTAAGTTTCACCTTTACGAAGTGTCACTATTCCTATTGGCAACTGCTTGCCTAATTTCATAAATACATTAACATAAATATGACTTATTTCCCCTTGCAACATTACTTTCTAACATTTATTACTCCTGGAGTAAACATCACTTAACATTACAATATCTAACATTACATAGGGGCAAACAATTTGTTTTTTCAGATGATGTCCTTTTGCAAATTTGATTTTTAAGTACTCTGGCTTGTAACTTATAGCTACAAGCATGCCATGCTGGTTGATGAGATTCTATTACTTTAGTTTATTGTAGAGGATTAACTGATGTGTATGTTTTCTTGGTATACATAAATTCTTATCCCTGCATAGGAATATCCCTTTGTGGATAGCTGAGATGAATTTAGTAATTCATAGTATACACTGACTAGAATGCCCCTTCCATTTTAGTTGACAAATAGGCAGTATGAATTTTGCTGACAAGGTGGAGAAATCTCTGATCTGGTTATGTGACAATATTTTCATAGCAGGTAAGGATTGATGGAGAATTTAACACTTCCTACATTGCGCTGGAGTTCATATTGTATGGAATATCAAAGCACGTACAAAACTAGTTGAAATGTATACATGTGTCATTTTCAGTTTGATTTCATATGAATTTGATTAGTTAAAATGGTATGAATAAAGCAGAAAATTCCACGATCTTCAACATGAAAATTTTATTCTAAACTTGTACACCCACTTTCCAAGGGTAAATTGTTTTTGGTAAAACTCTGAGAAGAGATGTTCTTGTGAAAAAGTATATTTAAGATGGTAAGATAACTTCTATTTTAAAAATACACTTGTGTTATTCCATGTGTAAAATAAATATATTATTGTTCTTTCAGAGTTGCTACCGTTAAAAGAACAAACCGGTACAAGTTTAACTGTACTCTTTCTATATTATTCACAATTATCAATTTTCTCATTTATTTGGAACTGGTAGAATATCTCACTTATATAAAAATATTGGCTTGCTAGAAATGCATTTCTACGATTAACTTGCCTGAGAACAAGTCTATAAATCAATAACATCGGTATACATATGCACTTGAATGTTGTATGGAAAACACGGTTCCCTCATAAGGTGTTGCTAACACTGCAAGGATGATTGTGGGTGCACCAAGGACAGTAAATACACAACCTGAATCCATGTTTTGTTTGGTTGGGGGACATAGATATTTCAAAATGAGACCTATCAGAAGAAGTCTTCGAGCTTCTTGCTATTTTATGTTTCATGTTTTTCCAAGATTTTCAGTTCTGATATCATATTGCAGACAGTGATATACTATAGTTAGAAACCAAACTACCACTATCAACTTCTTACTACTCTCAGCCTTCATTTCGAGAGCCAGTACGGAAAAATAATATACAAGCTATAACCTGTATGACCATGAAACATTTTATATAATGACAAACATAACATTTGAAACTGAAACCCTTGGGGTTGCGGATCATATCCATGTAGATTTACTGTGTCAAAATTTAAATTTATTTTGTATTTGTCATAGCATCAATGTAACTTTTGTTCAGAGCTTCATTGTCAATGTTCAATGGTCTTAGGTAGTCAAAGTTTGAATATCTAACCCAGAGGAGTTTCCAACAGAGCTCTGGTTCCCTAGATGGAGATACATTATATGCGAGAATATAGTATAATATATTTACATTTGTGCCATGCTTGAAGTGGCATGGAGAACTGTGTTGTGTTACACTTAAATTTTTCCACATCTTCAGTTCATAGCATGCAACTAAAGCAACTATCCACAAACATCTACTAGGATCCACTGTTGTCTCCGTTCTGTTTAGAAATTGACTCAGTTAAAGAAGCCTCTGGACATTTTGTTCGTTCAGTGACCACACTTTTTGCAACCACACGTTACTTAAATACTTCAGATTCATATCCTAAAGATTGTGTTAGGAAAGTGTCGATCTCATTTACGACAAGTTAAAGGCAATCGAATGGTGCATAAGTGAATAATAGTCTCGATATTTATTATTTATAGTTCTATTGATTTTTGATAGAATAGAACATGTTATCTTATCAATTAGATTTACCTTGAAATTTTGCCCATCTTCGCTGCCTAATACCACTGAGGTGCCATGTATTGACCTTCTTATCAATTAGATTTACCTTGAAATTTTGCCCATCTTCGCTGCCTAATACCACTGAGGTGCCATGTATTGACCTTTTGAGTACCATTTCTGTTGAAAGTCCCACCTATTTTATGGTGAGCACATAAATGTTCAATGACAAAGTTTAACAAATTATAATTATAAGTTTATAATTATAGGTCCATTTATTTAATACCTCAAGAGACCCTAGACCAAACTTGTTAAATCAGAAAAGAAGAGTATTTGGGATAACCTATTTCCTTACTTGATTGTTGCCTTTTAATGTCTCATGGTAGGTTAACACATGTTTCACCATTTAGTTTGTATATCTTAAAAACATGTGTTTTCTCTTTGGAGATCACATGTTCAAATCCAAAGGGGATAGGGCATGTATACCCTTGTAAATTAAAGTAGTCAAAATCATTGCACAGAGGGGTTCCCTTGTCCCATAAACAACGGGGTCTCATACATCAATTTGGTGTATGTCTTGGTCATGACGTTAAAAAGAGTTTATTATATAACACTATTATTATTATTATTCAAAAATCAAAAATTAATGTTTGGTAGTATTAAGTGGTGATTGATTCTTTAATAGGCAATGGGATCTTGGCATTGTTGTTTTTGTAACTTTTTATCGCATTCCCCAACCTAGTTTCAAGCCAACATTTTCTCATTGTTTAATGCCCAACCCAATTAACTTTCAGCTGCAAATTTAAGTCATTTTTCCATAAACAATTTTGACTGAAACACAAAGGATTTTACAACTTTAATGAGCAGAAATAAAAACAGTCACACAAAAAATCAGATACACTTATATTTGGTCAAATTGACCTAGGCAAAACCCCAACCTCCGGGGAAACCTGTCCTTGAGAGAGAATATTATTTTCTTTATAAAGTATAGTACAATAAAAACAGAGATAAACTTATGTCCACCATAGTGCTTAGCAAAATTGACTGGATTCTGAAATTTTTACAGTCTAAAATTTCTGCCAACAAGCTGCCTCAAAAACCATGCCAAAATCGATTGTACAAACTGTCTTGATATTTGTGTCCACTGATGTATCGTACAACCTACACGGGCCTCTATTTTTGTGATCCTTGTTGTACGAAATCACCTCAATTTTCGTGCCCAAAAATTGTACGGACTTCCTTGAAATTCATGTTGATTGTTCTACGAAACTGTCTCAAAATTAGTGCCCATAACTATCTCGAAATTTGTGCCACTATTGCACGTAACAACAATAAATGTTGTTGTATGGACCTCAATTTTTGTACCCAAAAAATGCCTCGGGGTTTGTGTTGTACAGAAATGCCTTTAATGTTGTTGTATGGTCTTGGGAATCGTGCCCACTGCTGCTCTCTCCCATTTTGTGATTTTTCTCCTTCTCAGCTCTCCAACTCATGGAAAAAAAAGAATGAGTCTTTCATGTCTTCCCTTGCTTTTTTGGTGTCTAATGAGGAAGTTGAATGGTCATCTAATCCAAGGGCCCACAATGGATGAGAAATAATATGCACTTTATTTCTCTCCAAAATTAATTTCAGTCAACTTAAATTTTTTTTTTCAACAAGTCACTTTAATTACTAAAGTGAAAATTAAAACTCATCTCAAGTCATTAATTGCAAGGATCATGTTATTTTCCCATTTTAAGTGACTTAGGCAAAAATCACTAGGGGAACACTTTCCTAGGTACAAAAATCAACACTCCCTCTTACCGAGTTGGGTATTCTGCATCACACCCAACTTGTCTCTAAAATGAATGAACTTGCATCTTCCAAGAAACTTCGTCTGGATATTAGCAACCTGCTCATCAATGGAAATGTATTGCAACTCCACAACTCTTCTCTGAACATAATCACGGATGAAATGGTACCTGATCTCAATATGTTTTGACATGTCTTGAAATACAAGATTCTCAAAGAGTTGGGTGCAACTTTGATTGTCACAATAAATCATTGTAGGTCTCAGCTCCTGATCAAATAAATCCACCAATAACTTGCGAAGCCACGGTGCCTCGCAACCATCTTGACTGGTTTTCATGTACTCAGCCTCTGCAGAACTCAAAGCAACAGACTTTTGCTTCCGACTAAACCATGACACTGTTGTCGAGCCCTATCCATAAGTGCTCTTTCGGTCTACCACACTGCTTACCCAATATGAATCTGTGAAGCCAATCAAACTAACCCCATCCAATCTCCTATAATCCAGACCATAATCCACTGTCCCTGCAAGGTATCTCAACACATGTTTCGCGGCAACCTATTGCACTCTCCTAGGCTCCACCATGAACTAATTGAGATTGTTTACCGCAAAACTCAAATCTGGCCTAGAGTTGACCAAATACATCAACAAACCTATGAGCTGACGATATAAGGTAGGATCCACCAATTCTCCCACGGGAGCATGAAGCTTCTTCCAGTTGCTGACCATAGGTGTAGACATCAGCCTGCAATCCTCTATCTAAAATCTGCTCTGAATATCTACTGCATACTACAATGTAGGCTAATTATGACAGAATAGTGTCTTTGAAATCTTTGAGAACCATAAAGTAATCAGTTGACAGGATGACACAACTTTTGGCTTTAATAAATCCCATTGCAAAGGTTTGTAATCTAATTATTAACAAAGTAGTTGCTTGGATTGCGGTTCAATGGGAAAACGGTGGGAGTTTACCTCAATTAGACCCTCTCTTGAGTCTCACCTACCTGGGATTCCTTAGAGTGACATTTCCTAAATGATTGAGCCTACCCGGCAAAAATAATGGGGAGTTTCTCTTAAACAAGAAGGATTAAACATAGCAGTGGGGATGTTCCAACTTAGTCTTAGGCAAAAGTAACAGTTAATTGAAGTGAATTAGAAACAATTTCAAGGATCCAGTGATGACAACAATAATCAAGAATTTAATAATGCAAATAACTACCATTTAAAAAAATTAAATAACAACTCAATAATATCAAATAAAAAAAAATATAACATCTCTAGTAATAATAGGATTCAATTGTCTTCCACCATTCATTATTCCACATCACTTATTGGTGATGCAGATAACTTAAGAAAAATTGTTCAGAATCTGGTGTTACATTGCTACCCTCTTTGACTGAACGATATCCCTTGCACCCACATATATGAAAGGATAAGGGTATTGTTAATGCTTCAAACCATTTGGTTGCAAGGCCATTGGAAACAATACATTGTCTCTTTGTACTTTGGGTTAGTGCTAACTAGCCACAGGGGGGAATTCCTAGTGACTTTAGGGGTCAATTAGCAGTCAAATAAATGATGAGTAACTCTTAAAATCGAAATAAGAACTTGCTGTTCTGAATCATTCTGCTAATAAATATGAAAAAACAATAAGCAAAGCATGACATAATAACATAAAAAACGCATGGAAGACAATGCAAAACTTTCTCCAAAGGTCGGGCACACAATCCAATGCAATTCTAGACTAAAATAAAATTACAGCAAACTAATCTTGTTGTAATTTAACAAGAAGTTGAATTAAAGTGATCTAGAAATGCCGACTTATATGCCTAGATTGCGTAAGATGCACAATTTTGATGTAGATATGGTAGTTCACTTTTATATGAGAACATAAGAGTTAAACTTTAGTAAACCAGTGCCTTTAATAGAGTTAAAGAGATAGTAAGAAGAGAAAGTGAATTGGGCAATAGATAGTCTAAAGCCTTTTCACTCAAACCATGTAAAGATTAAGATAAAAAAAACACATTAGAGCCTAAGAATGTGAGTTTACCTTGTTTTGACTTCAAAACTTAACCATGCTCCCCCTCAATCTTGGGAAATTGGTCACTATGAACTAGATTTTGGTCAATACATGAAAAAAGCAAACTATATAAATTGAAAGGTTATCAACCTTGTTAAACGAAGGATATCATAAGCCATCTTGAAACATGGATAATGATGTGATTTTGATGTTTATTATTAATCAAAATATACCATTACCATATTAATCAATATATAATGATTGTCCTGGTATTAATAGACATATTATGATTATTTTTTAATTTTAAAATTAAAAAAAATACACATGTATGAAAATATATATTTGATAATGTTAAAGTGTAATTAACATTTATAAAAATATATAGTTTTTATTGAACTAAATTAATTTTAAAATGATTGATCTATTTATTCTACCTTTTCCACTTTACGGTGTGTTTGGGTCGGAATCCAATAAAAAAAAATTGTGAAAACTAAATTTGGAAGTGTTAAAATTGTGTGTTTAAATTCATAAGTAGATTAAGTACCCTCTAATACTCTTATGAAACCCAAATTATGCAATTTCCATAGCTAACATATGTGATTCTAAGATTATTTAAAGGTTTCCAACCATGCTCCAAACAAAATAAGACGAAAAATAGAATATTTAGGCTACACCATTGTAAAAACTAAGAAACGTATTTAAACTAAAATCACCAAACTATTTAGAAGATATAGAATAGGGCAAGACTTTCAACTCTACCCTAGAAATTTAAGTAGCGAACTGTTCACATTGTAAGCAATCTCTTAAAGAGACATTGAGGTAGCCAATATTTGAAACCAAAATCATAAGCAAATATGATAAGTCAAAAGCATAATTTAGAACATTATTTTATGAATTAATTTAAAGCTAAGAAAAAAAATGCAAGAACATCTCTAAGGCTTTGACAATTTTACATCATCAAGAAGAAAAATGTTTCAGTCTGTTTCAAGTTTTTAAGATTTATCATGCATAAGATAGTGCTCTAATATTTTCAATGGCACATGTACAAACTTTGGCTTTGACAATTTTACATCATCAAAAAGAAAAATGTTTCAGTTTGTTTCAAGTTTTTAAGATTTATCATGCATAAGATAGTGCTTTAATATTTTCAATGGCACATGTACAAACTTTGGGATTGGAAGTGTTGGAATATAATCCGTCGGGATTATATTTTGTAAATAAATAAAGGAAAATGAATAGTTATGTAGGAAGCTGAAAAAGCTAGTCGGAAGATGAAACTCAACCAGCATATGTAATGTATAAATAAATGATTTTGCAATGGAATAAATGAATTCGGGAGTTATTCTACCTGACAGTGGTATCAAAGCTCCATAACTCTTGCCTGCATGCCTGCCATTCTACCTGCCAGACCTCCATTCTGCCCTTTGTCAATTCGTTTCAGACTGCCTGCCCATTATCAGTCTACATTCGAGCGTTTCTCCTGCCTGCCCATTATCAGTCTACATCCGAGCGTTTTCCTGCCAGCCTGCATACATTCATTGTATGCGTTACAGTTCCAGAACTGCATTGAGGAACGTTTCTGAGATTGAGGTATAGACTATAGAGTAGTCTTTTGAATCCTGCGTTTTGTTTCAAAAGATTATTTGTATTGATGCATAGATAGAAGCTGCGTTCTTATCTCTTGTTATTCCCTCAATCCTATACACAATTTTTTACTGCTCTCTGCTAGAACGATTGAACTATTCCTCAGACTGGTATACGCCATGTTTGTCATTTACCTAAACCTAATTTGGTATATGAAACATTTTTTTTTGTATCACCATCCCATTTCAATATAGTGTGCTCTCATTCTGCTATTGCGAGTGCCTTCTCGGTGTCGGTACCTGCAAATTCACATTTTCAAGTTGTGACTTGACTGCAATCTGCCTTGAGAGGGTCGTGTGCCACTCCCATCACATCTGCGACCTTGTTTGAAGTTGTCGGCTACGACCAACTTTTGGAACTATGCGTTCTATTCTCTCGAGAAGCTGCGACCACCACATTTGAAGATTATGATGTCCAATTGATTGTGAAGTAGATAGTGAGCCCAAACTTGTGAAGACTACTCTAACTCTGCAAATAGCTACATTATAGTTTGAGAGCTGTGACATGCTAAGTAAATCTCAGTACTCAAATCTCATATTTTGTTGAAGGTTGAATTTCGTATTGTTGTTGTTGCGATCGCTTTGAAGACTGAAGATCGTTGGTGGAGAGAGATTGTCCTCTTCAACTGCGTGAAGTGTGGCTGCTGGGATGAACCCGTGAATATTGTGAACTTGAATCATCAGAAGAATATACACAAGTTAAGAGAAATCACTAGAGACTCCCGCTCTTAGTCAGTCACATGGAGGTAATGCGTTTTGTTCATTACTAAAATTGCTCATTGGAATACAAAAACCCTAATTTTACACTGGTATTTGTGTGAAGTTTGAAGGGGAAATAATTTCATGTATATGCATCATGTATGAGTTCATGTTTGTTTCCAAGACGAGCACATGAATTATGAATTGTTGAGTATGAGTTATGATCAGTGTGGAGAAATAAATGATATGCTGCGAGACTGATGTATTGAAGTAGTGATATTGAAAAATATAAAGTCTGTAACTGCTGTGTGAAGAGTCTCCTCTTCTACAAATTGAAGTTGTGGAAGTGACCATACCCTTCATATAAGAGAAGTGATGTAACTTCTTTTTGCTAAGTTGTAACGGATACATCCACTTGAAGACTGAAGTCGTGACCACATTCTACGTGAAAGGAGATTGCTGAGACTACCCATCATGTTGACTGCATAAAGATTTGGATTTTGAAATCTGCGAAGAGCTAGGTTGGTGTTGAACGAGCTGTAAAGTTTGAGAGTATATTGCTACTGTGCAATAACTCTACTACTGCAATAAGATCGCGAAGTGTACTGCTTCAGACTGCATTGAGCTGTTGGAGATACAACCTGCCATTGAAGAAGCCAAGTCATGCTAATACAAAACAAGCATGCTGAAAGTTATTGTTTGTTGATATATTCTTGTACTATGAAAATTTGAAATGTAATACTCGTGTAATAGCACTCTAAAGCAAATGATATAGAGTTGCTGAATTATTCTGATAAGCTGCAGAATTGTATAATAGGATGCAAAATCATTTTCTAACTTGTAAAAGACCAAGAACTCAAGCCTGTATCTTATAAATTTTCAAAGCTTTCTATAAGTTGCTAGATTCAATCACAGAAGATGCAATCTATAGCTTCTAAGAGAGGCAGAGGAAGAAGAAACTTCAGAGGTAGAGGAGGCAGAAACAACTCCAGCAAAAGATCAGATTTGAAGTGCAAGCGTTGTGGAAAGATTGGACACACAGCAAATCAGTGTTGGGCTTCATGGGACTCCATCAAAGACAGACATAACCAGAAGAAAGATGACAATAAGAACCAAGATGCTAGTAAATCTTCAGATTCTGCTGTTGCACAATTAATCTTGGTATTAATGAAATTACTTCACTTTCATCTTACACAGATTGTTGGCTACTTGATACTGGTGCAACATCACACATGACTTTTAGAAAAGACTGTTTTGAAGAACTTAATGAAACAATAAATGGCATAGTTTACTTTGCAGATAAGTCAAGTCTTAAACCAAAGGGAATGGGCACCATTCGGCTGAAGATACCTGGATTCCCTGATTTCTTGTTGAAGACTGTTCTTTATCTTCCAGAGTTGCAGAGAAGTCTGTTGTCCTTGGTGCAGATTCGACAGCAAGGCCATTCCATCCACATGTTTGATGGAATCGTAGAAATAAGAAAGTCCTCTGACAACCAAGTCATCATGACTGGATACGAAGATGGGAAGCTGCTGAAGCTAAAGGGTTCATCTGCAAGAGTTCAGAACTATGCCTACCTCTCTCAGCGTGGAGAAGGTAATTTGTCATAAAGTTTATTGTGGCATGCAAGATTTGGTCATTTGAATTATAACAGTCTTCGTTTGTTGAGAAAGAATGGTGTATTTGGTTTGCCCACCATTCCCAAAGAGAAGAGCAAATGTGATGCATGTATATTAGGGAAACACAGTAAGCTGTCATTCCATGAATCTAATTTCAGAGCAAGTAGGAAATTAGAATTAGTGCATTCTGATTTATGTGGCCCAATGCCAACTCCTTCTGCCAATGGGAATAAGTATTTTATGACCTTTGTTGATGACTACTCAAGAATGTGTTGGATTTACACATTAAAGACAAAATCAGAAGCATTTCAAACATTCAAGAACTTTCATGCATTGATAGAAAAACAAGCACAATCTAAAATTGGTACACTTAGTACTGACAATGGGAAAGAATACACTTCAAATGCTTTTGAAGATTATCTTCGCCAACATGGAATTGCATATCAGACTACAGTTCCCTACAATCCTCAACAAAACAATGTAGCAGAAAGAATGAACATAACCATAATGAATATGGTACGATCAATGATGTTTTTTAAGAATGTAAAACTAATGTTTTGGGGTGATGCAGTGAAATGTGCAGCCTAATTGAGAAACAGAAGTCCCTCAAATGCTCTTGATAACAAGACTCCACATGAAATGTGGTTTGGCTATCTCCCTTTAGTCAGGCATCTCAGAGTTTTTGGTTCCACCTGTTATGCCTTGATTCCAAAGGAGCAAAGAAACAAGCTTGGTGCTCGAAGCAGAAAATGCATTTTCCTGGGGTACGAAGAAAACTCCAAGGCATACCGTCTGTATGATGAGGTAAACAAGAAGTTTGTTATTTCCAGAGATGTCATTTTTCTTGAGACTAATAAAAATGACCAGTCCAATGAGAGATAGCTTGATCGTTTGGAAAATTATCCTCATCCAAAGAAATATTCTGAAAATGAATATGAAATTCCAAACCTTGAAGGGGGGATTCCTATTATGGATCAACCTTTGGAATTTCCATATGAAGCACCAACTCCCCCGCATGAAGAAGTTCCTGCTACTTCACCTAATCAAGAGATTCAACTGAATGATGTGATTGAGAGACTTGGAAGACTCAACTTTGAAGGAAATGAAGCACCACCAGCTGATCAACCAGGACCATCATGGAAGATTCCTAAATGGGCCACAAAGACACTTGAAAGTGTCCATCCGGATGAAGTTGGAAAGACGGGAATGAGAAGTTCAAAAAGACATGAAGATGGAGGAGAAGCAGATAATTCAGGTGATGACATGGATGTATCATTTGATTGTGAATTTAATTTATCTGCTAACTTTGAACCAACTTCCTTTGAAAAAGATTCTACTCGAGTTGAGTGGAAAGAAGCTATGCAGAATGAGTATGATGCACTCATGAAGAATGGAACTTGGAAGCTGGTTGACCCTCCAGTTGGAACCAAACCAATTGGCTGCAAGTGGGTGTACAAGAACAAATACAGATTAGATGGCTCACTTGACAAGCACAAAGCGAGGCTTGTAGCAAAAGACTATGCACAGAAGGAAGGAATTGACTATGAAGAAACATTTTCTCCTACAGCAAAATGGGCTACCATCCGTACCTTACTCTCTTTAGCTGCTCAGAATGGNAAAGATCTTTGAAATGACAGATATGGGACATCTCCACTATTACTTAAGAATTGAAGTCACTCAACATCATAAGTACATATTCTTATCTCAGAAAAAATATGTTGGAGAACTACTAGACAAATTTTGCATGACAGAATGCAACCCTATCTCTACTCCAATAGAACAGAAAATGAAGCTCACATCAAGCGAAGGAAAAGAATTTGAGGATGCGACCAAGTATCGACAACTTGTAGGAAGACTTATCTACCTTACAACAACTAGACCAGATATTTCTTATGTTGTTGGCATACTTTCAAGGTTCATGCATAAACCTTGTGAAGGACACTGATCAGCTGCAAAAAGAATTCTAAGATACTTGAAGGGGACTCAAGACGTTGGACTCAAGTACTCTAAGGTGGATGACTTCAAACTTATTGGGTACTCAAACTCAGATTTTGATGGCGATAAGGAGACAAGAGTATCAACTTCTGGATACACTATGAGTCTTGGATCAGCAGCTGTCTCATGGAGATCATGCAAACAGTCAGTTCCGGCAGATTCAACAACAGAAGCAGAATATGTGGCTGCAGCTGAAGCAACAAAAGAAATAGTATGGCTCAGGAAGATACTTGAAGATTTGCAAAAAAAACAAGAGAACTCCACTCCATTATTGATCGACAATACTTCTGCAATCAAGCTGGCTAAGAATGCTAGATTCCATGATCGAACCAAACACATCAACACAAAGTATCATTTGATTCAACATCATGTAGAGGCCAAGACAGTCCATCTTCGACATTGTTCCACAAATGATCAAGTTGCAGACATCTTCACGAAAGCGCTTGGACGAGAAAAATTTGAAAGATTCATAAACATGCTCGGACTTACTAACACCCCTTCGGATTAAGGGGGAGATTGTTGGAATATAATCCGTCGGGATTATATTTTGTAAATAAATAAAGGAAAATGAATAGTTATGTAGGAAGCTGAAAAGGCTGGTCGGAAGATGAAACTCAACCAGCATATGTAATGTGTAAATAAATGATTTTGCAATGGAATAAATGAATTCGGGAGTTATTCTACCTGACAGGAAGCTCAATTTTGGATATGTTATAGAAAAGACATTTTTCTACCTTCAAACCAAAATTCTAAAGAAAATATGGTGTTTAGACCCTACACAAGCCCAAAACCACAATGACAGTGAAATCTCTATGGAGACAATTACTTGATATTTTGATTAGTGTGCACTAATTTTTTTAATAGACCTAAAAAAATTACAAGATGGCAATCAAGCATATTTCTATGTTCACACAAATTTTCAACAAATTTAGATACATAGTCTTCTAAACCCTGCACTCACAGTGTACTCCAGACAATATTTTTTAGCAAACATGTGACTAGTATTTGATTTGCACGCTCAAATCATTTAGAGTTAACGTCTAAATTTTGTATATGTTGTAAAGTACACAATTTTCTATTTTCTCTCCAAATTTCATCAAAATTTATAAAGTACTGCACACAAGTCATGCCATTTTCAAAGACTGCAAAATTTTCCAAAAATAGGGGTTCAAAGTTTTGCCTTGCACAACCAATATTTTGAATTAGATTCTAAAGTTTGTTTACAATATATATATGACATATTACACTACCTTTCCTCCAAATTTCATAAAAAAAAATGTTGAGCTTAAGTGGGTCAAATAATTCCCAACACAAAGCACAACATGAGTAGTCCAAAATTTCCACATTTGCATATTTTTATAATTTCACCTTGACTATTCAAACTTCAATTTGCGGAATCTGGAACATCAAAATACCATAACTGACTTGTAATATTTGAATTATGTAATGTTTGAGCTACCCAATGAAATGAAATGGCTTGAGAGTTGAACAATCAATTACTCTAGCATAAATATATGAAACCTTGATGTGATTGAGACCTTTGGTCTCTCATATATTGGCCTATGGAGTGAATCTATGTACAATCCAAAGACCTTGAGGGTTCTATGATTGTATAAGGTTAAGAATTGATGTATTTTAATTAAAGGAATAAAGATTGAGTCTTGTTTGTAAGCTCTTTGTAAATTTGTGTCATTTTTGTTTTAAGTTCCCATTGTGTGATTCTAATCACAACCCAATGCTCCATCAGGTGGTATCAAATCAAGTTGATAATATGGTGGAAAGAACCAAAGAGATATTGGTCTCATATCAACTAATATAGGAATGTTTGTGAAGTTGGGAGCATGTAAAAAGAGATCACACAGTAGAAATAATGATGGCAAATGGAGGAAGAGGTCGTGGAAGACGTAGAAGACCAGAGGACGCAAAAGATGTGAATGAGATTACAAGAATGGTGAGGACAATGATGACTAGATAGAGGCATCCTAGAGTAGAGGTGTTATATATGTGATGCAAGATATCGATGATGATGGAGCAAAATCAAAGACTACAAGAGAAGAAACAAAAGAGGACATGACAATGGAAGAGAGTGTTTACAGCAATCAAGAATATTGGAGATAAACATAAACTTGATACTCTTTCCCATTGTGGAAGTTTAAATCCCAAGGAATTGGTAAATTTGATAGGAGAAACAAAAAAGTTATTGGAATTTGAGCAAATTAGAGATCTTGGGAGGGTTAGGTTTTCTAGTGTGAAATTGAAAAGTATTGCTTATTTGTGGTGGGTTAAGTTGCAATTTAATAAAGATATCCGTGGTAGAGAGAGTATTAAGGAGATGTCTAAAAATTTGACAATTTGGACCGAACGACCATTTTTTTCCTAGAATCTAGCATTTTTTTTAATTTGCAAAATCGGAATGTAACTATGTTTTAATCCCAATTTTAATGGTAGAAATGGATTTAACACCTCAAAAACCCCTAGGGCACCCAAAATTCCAAAACTTGAAAACTGTAACCAGTATTTTTTTAAATTCCGACTGCATTTTATCAAAATCATGCTGAAAAAATCAACCTATTCCAACCCAAATCGTAGAATTTTTAGACTATGCAGAAGACTAAAACCTAGGATAAGATAATGTTAGAAGTGAAAATTAAACTTTACATGTAGATTATGCTTTAAATCTATTGAAAAGATTGCATAATTTGAAACAATTGAAGATGTTAGTCAAGAAGTATATAGGATTTTACAAACCTTCAATAAGGTCTGGATAGAATGAGGAGAGTCTAAAATCCATTGCTAGATATGTGAATGATCTAAGTTGCTTTTCCAAAACACGATTATAAATGTCTGAAAGGGCTTGAAATTTTGCTTGAATTTGTCAAAATGCCTAATAAGTAGTTGCAATAATAAAGATTTTTAAATGCTCTTTCATAAAATAATTTATTTTTAAATCCAAAAAAATGGAAACATAGGTGAAACCTTCCTTCACATAAGAGAAAAAAATATAGATAGAAGGATCTACAACTGTTGGTAGTACACTTTGTAACAATACTTTTACTTTATTGGGAAACTATCTTCATTTTCAAAATGGCAACTATTATTCCAAGAATATTGCATGTGTGTTGAGAGAATGTTGGATGAGTTGACAATGGCATTATTAAAGGTACCTTTCCATGTAGGTAATCATTACTCAAGTTTTGTGAATGTTATTTTGTGAACTTTCTGCAAAAGATGCACACTCAATTTAAAGTTGGTTTTTTTAAGTTTGAAACAGTAGTCAAAGCATTTATGTTTAGTGTAACAAAAGTTCTATCGGTTAGCTTGAATGGTTTGTTGTAGTCAGAAATTAAATTTGATGGGTATTTACCTGTATTTACTTTATTTAATTATCAAATATTGATAATTTAAAAATCTAAACGTAAATAATGAAGTGTAATTAAATTTGAAAATTGTCTAATTGATGGGCAAGTTGAACCAGGTATATATATATAAAAGGTATATAAATGGTCCATGGTTCAATGAAGGATGAACCATGTAGATGAATAGATGGATAAATATATACACCCATCTTTGATATTGTTCTAAAATCAAATAGAAAAAGGGAACAAGTTAGAAAGCATCCATACATTGTTTTGTGCTTGAAATTATTGTTTCATTTGTTGAATTTGAGGCTCATTTCTATGAGGCATACTATCCCTATGGCCTTAAGGCTTAATGTGGAAGTCATAAAGAAATCACAAAGCATTGCTTTTGGATTCTTCACATAATAAATACATCCAACAATTTATTGGTTCCTTTTTGACAACATGATTTAGTTATTTGTCAATATCCACTAGTTTGTGAATGCAAATTTTAATACTATAAATGCTATTCAACATTGAGCGATTTGCTCCTTGGCTGTAAATTCTTATTCTTAAATCCCAAGTTTAAATTATATACAAAAAATCTAGAACATTGCAAGAAAACAAGTGAATATAAAAACATAGTAACACTTGGTTCCTTTTTTACAACATGATTTAGTTCTTTGTCAATATCCACTAGTTTGTGAATGCAAATTTTAATACTATAAAGGCTCTTCAACATTGAGCGATTTGCTCCTTGGTTGTAAATTCTTATTCTTAAATCCCAAGTTTAAATTATATACAAAAAATCTAGAACATTGCAAGAAAACAAGTGAATATAAAAACACAGTAACACTTGATGATTTCCATGTCCTTGCTTCTTCGGAGTGTGGTGGCTTCCAAAATATTATAGGGCACTAAAAAGACACAACTTGAATCAAATTTTTCAGTGTAGGTCGCAACTTACCATGCTACCACTATCTATCCCAAGCTTCAATGTTCAAGTATATAACTCTTAGCAAGTTAACTTTATCACGATGTCATATTTATTTATTATTGTCGTGATTGTTGGCCACTTGAATATGCATTGAGGGCTTGAGGTCATACTCTACTCATAGATCATATAGATCAGTCGCACAATTCCGACTACATGTCCTTCACCATGTAAGAATTTGTCGAACTATATGGGCCTGAATCTCTCATTACATATTCCAAACACACATCCACATTAAAAATACAAATCTCTTAAAATGTGTTAAAAGATTCATTGTGAAGATTCCACTCCAAAGTTTGTGAAACCAAATTGTGGGCAAAGACATTAATTTTCATGATTAGTCACTAATTTGGCAAATGCATCTCTGCTTTTAACGTAGATACTAGTGTTGGTGTTATCAACAAATAAAGAAACCTATTTAAGATAATTTTCTGTCAAAGCATTTAAGACAAGCTTAGCCATAAAGGCATGTCGGTTACAAGGATGCGTTTGCAATAATATTTGAAACATGTAAATAATGCAATAATTTTTTAGAGGGGTGTTTGATGGTGTGAAACATCTATGATCATGGAATTTCAAGATGGGTTACCAAATTCTACTTGTTGAAGCCCCAATTACATGGCACATGCGGTAACAACTCATATTAGTATTTATCCTACAATTCCAGAGGTTTTTTACCCATTCATTAATCTAAGCAAGTACAACCCAAGGGGACCACATCTTGTCGACCCAACTATGAGGAGCCTAACCCTGATCGACCCAAGGATTAAACCCACGACCTCATGATAGATAGCAAAAGGCTTGACACTAGGGGGTCCAAATGATTGGGCTACCCATCAGGGCTATACAATTCCAAAGTTATCAAAGTTTACATTGATAGTTGGATGGTTAAATGGATGTGGTGTATAGGATTCCTATATAAGTTTTCCTAAAGTTACACACAAATTTTCCAAACATCTTATGGTATGGTAGACAATACTTATTGTTCATGCAAGTATAGTCACAAGTAAGAGAGGATTCTCTAGACAAAACATAATGAAGAATGTATGAAAAACTACACTAATCTCGTTAGAGTTTGATTTACAATGGTTGAAAGGGATAGGGCATATAAAATCCTTTAAGTTAAGCAAAGAAGAATCTTAAATATTTAGGGATTTTCTCCTTTTGTTTAAGTTTGTAATGATGTTGTGCTCCATATGATGTAGGACACATCAAATATTTCAATCCAATACCTAATGACATGACCTATGACCTTATCTATTGGAAGGCCCAAGTATTCCTATTTGTGTAAACTTGTCAAAAAATAATGTTACATTAAATGTAATTTCATAGCAATTTTGTATTTTTAACACTATAATAGTGTACCAAAATAAAGTGTTTTTTTAATCACATTAATGATTCCAAAGTTCTCTTGTATTTGCAACAAAAATAATAATAATAACGTATAATACATAATAAATATCAACCATCATGTGAAGGAAGGGCAGTTTAAAAAATAGCAGTCACAAGCAAATTTACTTGATGGGTAGTAGTGCTTGTCAAATCTAGCCCCTCAAAATCATTAATTACTAGGAAGATGTTGAGTTAAGCTCTTGTTTAGTTGCCTCTATGAATATTGTGAACCTCGCTCAATGTCTTCATCAAGTTAGGTTGTCAACATTGCAACAAGTATGTTTTCCCATTCTTAAAATGAGAGGAATTTCTGATTAAATCTCATCGAATGTGCGTACATCAAAGAGGTTCCATGTTGTGTACATCAAGCGATTCTCAGGTCATGTACATCAAGCATCCTGTGGGATGACTTCCTCCAATTTGACAATGAACAGTTTTTTCATTACAAATGTATGAACCAAAACATCCACGTTCAAGTTATTCTCCTAGAGTTGGTTGTAAACATGCACATTCGATCTGAAGTTTTCTCCAAGAATTGGTTATCATAACAATCAAGTTGCCAAAGAATCGAAGTTTTCTCCAAGAATTGGTTATCATAATAATCAAGGTGCCAAAGAATTTAAAGCACCAATGTTTAGCGCAACAATTGCGTTTCCATGCTTTGTAGATTAAAATCTTATAATATAATATACTCATTCAAATTTGAGAATAAAATATTGCATCCATAACAATGTATGAAATTTTATTTATATGCATATTTTAGGAATTTCATGCAATCTCTGGAAGTACTAAAATATCTAAGGATGGATCAGTGGTAAATTAAGTCAGAACATACGAATCTTTTTGTGTTATGCAAACTGAAATTGTGAAAATGTAGGAGTCAAATGCTTCTCACATGTAAACATGCACAAAGTTATGAAGTTGTATAGATAAATTGTTTCCTGAGATCTTTCAATTCTTGCCCAACCAATACCTTGGATCGAAGATGATCTCAAATGAGGCAAGTAACACCTGAGCCACGACGCGAACTCTACCAGATCCATGTCTCACGTCTTAATGTTGACACCCAATATTAATTATGAGTGCTCTCTCAAGGATCTCAAGAGTCCCGTTGAGGAAGACAAGGTCTCACATGGAATGCACGTCCCAGAAGGTCCTCGAAAGGGACCAAATAGAACCACTCAAACGCCAACATGCAACGAATATAGAAGTTATCCTTCATTGCCCCAATGTGAGAGTCATTAGGTTGACCAAACGCGTGGCCACCCCAAGGGGTTTGACACAAATTATAGAACACTTTCATTCGTTCATGGGAGTGATAAATTTTTAAATCATTTGCACATTCAACTTGTCAATAATTGCATATCTACCAACTACATAAGCGTATGTCCCTATTAAAGTACTTAAAATGCAGTCTAGTACATAAGCATTTTAAATACTTCGAGGCAGACTCACTTTATGTAGTTACAACTATACTCCACTGCCCAATTAAGAAATATGCCCTATTTCAACAATTTAACTTAGCTTCAACTGCACTCCGCCGACCAATTAAGAAAGATGCCATATGTTGCCTTCTCAGATAACTTAGTTACAACCACATTTTTATGCATTTTTTATTTGGAAGCTTTCAATCCACCGACTGATTAAGAAACACGCCAAATGTTGTCTTCTCAGATAACTTAGTAACGACCACATTTTTTATTTGAAAGCTTTTATATACAAGAAATATACCATATTTTTCCCTTTCAGGTAGCTTTGTTACAAGTTATAACGACATTTTTAATTTGAAGCTTTTATGTCCACTAAAAAAGCACATGAAACTCTATCATTTCTCAAGTTGTTTTTGGAGCTGGCTGCCAACTGTAGTATTGACATTCTTAGCAGGATAGCCTTACAAGGGCTGCCAACTAGCAGATGGCTTTCACTGTTAATAAAGAATTGACTGGAAAAGGCCAGATTTTATCAAGATGGTTTAGAATATATATAATATACTATGATGGCCAAAAGTCTTCTTTACATAATTGCTTTGTTTGATGTCTCAGTTGTACTGTTAGTCCAATAAAAAAATTAAGAAAGGTTGGGATGAATTCAAACTTGTAATAAATACCATCACGTTCTGAAATATAGGAAACAAACACCAGTTAGAGAAGTAATATGAAAAAAGTTTATTGTCCCTAAAATATTTTAGCGGAAGCCAGTGGACAATTGAGTCTTTCTTCCATATATCTACACAAGAATCATAATGTTGTCCAAAATGCATCTTCCTCGATATGGATAGAGGGTATTCCCAACTTAGATATTGACAGAACTCAATTGACTTCCTCATTCAAACAGGTAGATCATTTTGTACAGGTTGATTTTAGTCAGTCAGACAATGGAATATTGATTTATGCCCTATGCACAAGAACACCAGATTGTCAAAACTAGTTCACAAAGAGAAAAGTGATAGAAATTGTTTTGTAAATATTACAAATTTGCAGAGGATGGCTAATTATTTAATACCGACTGCTGTCAGCACTATTGACATCAGTTGTACACCAAATTATTAATACCGAAAGAACAGTAAACTACCTGTCGAAAAAACTGTTTAGAGGGCAAGACCTTATCAAACTAGTCGCTGCTTCCTTCTCTAGGCTGTTGTCAATGAGCTTAGCAACCTTACCTTCTGCGACTTAGAAAAAATGCTGCAAAATATAATATGACAATATATCGGCTTACAGTTGTCCCCTTGTGTCTTGCATAATTATATCACCATCATCATCTATCCCAGGACTTCCTGAACTGTTCCCCTGAGTGCCGTGGAACAAGCTAGATACACTCTCTCCACTATTGGCTGAGCCTGAACTTGTTTCAGCTTGAGCTTGCTGGGATGTTGTCATTGATGCTCTGAAGGGCCAGATATGAGGAAACCGTGACCTTCTACCTATTAAACCAAAGGTATTTCAAAGGAATTATATCTTGCTTTAAACATAGAGAAAAAAATGACAACTATCATCTGTATAATAAAAAATATAGAAATGCCAAAAGGCAATAAACAAGGTATTAGCAAACCTTTCATAATGATCACAAAAATGTCAAGCATATTAAAAGGACAATAAAAAGTATTTAAAACTAAAATGTTATATGTATCTTATAGAAGAAACATTAATAAATATTCCTTTCTGATTGCAAACTTGAACTAATGCAATGACCTGTTAAGTATCATCACCCATAGGAGAGCTGTCCTTTATACATACATGTCACATTTTATAGCAGATTCTAGAAAATATTGTTTTCTTTACTTTCAGACATGTAAGGCTAACTTTTGCCAGTATATAATCTCTAACCGTAAAAGTAGTTTATATGTCAGAACCATGAATTTCAAAATGCAGTGGTGTTCATAATTAAAATACTTGCATAAACAATAAATAGAAGAGACAATTTCATTTACAAGAAAAGATGAATCTTCATTTCTGCATTGGTGAATCTTTTCTGAGATCTCAGAAGGCACTAAAGGGTAAGTATTACCATAAAATTTTAGGGTTTCTTCACAGAAAAGGATTTTATTTGTTGATGGGAGAGAGTCCATCCTATACCAGCCCAGAAAACTGTCAAACAAACTAATAAACACCATGTAACCTACAATAATAATTACATGTGAAATTTTAGGGTCTCCATGGGAAATTTGTTGAGCCTTCTGTCCCCCAATCTCCAATCATGAACTTTGCACTACATGTGAAATTTTAGGGTCTCCATGGGAAATTTGTTGGGCCTTCTCTGTCCCCCAATCTCCAACCATGAACT
>LPNX010331472.1:389009-630498 GCA_001517045.1 Pseudotsuga menziesii
TCAATTCCAAAGGGGTGTAGGGTCTATGACTCTATACATGTCTAAGCAAGCTATTGTTTGTGTATATTTGTGTGGGGATGGCAAGGTACCAACAACCTCATTCTCACTTAAGAGCTCAAGAGTGGGGCGATATGTATTTACCGAACAAACTTCGATGCCCAATAAATTTCCATGGAAATATCCAAATAAGAAGTCCATGTATTCATCAATAGCAAACCTCATTCATTTCACATGTAATCCCACAACCAAGCCGCCCACATTTTACCCAATATATTTCTCTCACAAGGTCATAACATTTCATAACAAAGCCCATGATTCTTAATTTAGACAACTTCAAAAAACTCCTTGCACGGTTTGAGTCATAACTTTGCCTAGGGTTATAAAGAAGACACACCAAACTATATCTAATAAAAACTTAAACAACAAAGATACAAGAATTTCCATGCAAGATTGGGGTTTTGTTCATTCCTAAAACTTTGCTAAGGTTAGTAAGGTCCACTAAATTGTGCAGATCTAAAGATCACAAGGTCCAAGTGTAGTGAGATCAATGGCATGGGAAAAGAAGACAAAACAAGGAAATACATCTCTAAAACTCAAAGTTGTTAGGGTAAAATTGGCAAAGTTATTGGCTGTACAAGCTTGCTATCTAAAGAAGGGCTAAAATTGCCAAGTTTTGAAATCCAAATTTCAAAAGTCATAGTAAGGTTCATTAAATCGAAAATATCTAAACATCACGAATTCCAATTGTAGTGAGATCAATGGCATGGGAAAAGAAGACATAACAAGGAAATACATATCTAAAACTCTAAGTTGTTAAGGCAAGATTGGCAAAGTTTTCGGTTGTACAAGCTTGCTATCTAAAGAAGGGCTAAAATTGCTAGGTTTTGAAATCCAAATTTCAAAAGTCGCTGGGGCAAAAGTTTTGAATTTATAACGACTACTTGGCCAACTTGTTGAGCAATGTCCATATAAGGGCTTCAAGGGCATGTTAACTTAACATTGTCATAAGTTTTTATTGGAAGGTCCAATTAAGGTGATTAAAAAAAGTTGGAAAGAGGAAATATAGGAGAATATCATGATTAATGTCTATTACAATAGAGGAATAAGCATTGTGAATTTTGTATATTGGAAATCAAGGATTCTAAACAAAGTCTAAGATTCTAAAGTGCCTGAGACAATAACTAATGGCAATACTTATTTTCTTAATGAAAAATAATTTTCTAAGATTCTAAAGTGCCTGAGACAATAACATATGGGATTGATCCTTATAATTTTCTTAATGAAAAATTAAAAAATATACTTCTATCATCGAAGTACCTAGATGGTGAACCTTGGGAGTGGTGTTATAACAAGAAACTCAGTGCCTAAGACAATAACTAATGGCAATACCAAATTTACTAGCCATACAGATGGAATTGATCCTTATAATTTTGTTTAAGGAAAATTAGGTAGTGTACTTCTATCATCAAAATACCTAGATAATGAACCTTAGGAGTGGTGGATGAGTCTTGATAGAGGCAGTGGAGTAAACTCCACATGGAAAGATTTGAAAAAATATATTTAAATAGATGGAGAAAGGAAATAAAATCAAAGGGATGTGATATGGAAAAAAACAAAAAGGAATTAAGCTAAGCAAAATGAAACCTTGCCACATGGAAAGATTTGAAAAAATATATTTAAATAGATGGAGAAAGGAAATAAAATCAAAGGGATGTGATATGGAAAAAAACAAAAAGGATTTAAGGGAAGCAAAATGAAACCTCATGAAGGAGGGGAATGAGTTGTCCAAGTGGTAAGCCCCTGATCAAGGAGGTTGAGAACTTAAAGCAATAAAAATTGAGCAAATACAAGAAAGGGATGATTCCAAGAAAGACTTAAAAAAGAAAGATGAAGAAATCAACAAGTTGCATAATTATAATCAAGACCTTAATTATGTTACAAATGTAGAAAGGCGCTTGTAAAAGACAAAAACAAAGGTTAGAGATGAAGATACTACCAAAAGAATTGAAAAGGAAATTCATAAGAAGAATGAAGAAACCCTAAATAATGATGAGGCCAAACCAAAGTTGACCAAAAGAATTCAAGAAGGAAAAAGTTGATAGATAACATCAGCCTTCAATTTGAAAAGAATAAGAGAAAATACAAGGTCTATGTAGAATACTTGAGGAAGTTGAGCCACATCTTGAGGATGTACAAATCAAATATGTTGGTATTGTCTCACTGACAAGAATAATTAATGATCAACCACAGAGACCAACATAGATCTATTAAGCACCAAAAGGAAACCAAAAACAATTATAAAACAAATCTCTCAATGCTTAAAAGATCCTGAGTTGAGATGAATCTACACCAGCAGATCCATCTTAAATCGGATCTATCAAGCAGCGAGAGGGATCCAATTATTGAGGTGTAATTTTTTTTTATCTTACATATTTACATGTCCAATGAAATTTGATCCCTCTCTGTGCTTGATATATCCATATTTAAGATTGATCTAAGCTTTTTGTTTTTTTATTTTTTATTTTATGAGCCAACTTGGATTTTTTTAATAACTTTTAATAGGTTTTAAATTTTTATTTTATGAGCCTACTTTTCTCTGGTTTTATTTTTTATTTAATGATCCGACATGAATTTTTTAATTATTTTTTTATTTTTGGTAGCATAACATCAGTAACATGACAACATCTCCCTCATATTGGCCTATAGAGCACCTCGATACTCTCGGTCAATGTCAATGTTGCATGGGAAGGGAAAACAAACTAGACGTTACAATTTCTTCAATAATGAGGTTGTAGAATGTACCTCGCTTCTCTCAATGTACAAAGAAGTTTGGTGATAAGGAACTATCAGGGCAAGGTGGAACCATATTGACACCTTATTTATCAAGAAATTTGGCATGAAAGGCAAAAAGGTTCATGTAAATATTAACAAGAAAAAATATCATAACACAACAACATTCATGGAACATGGCATCAAGGAACCATTTTCGTTGAATTATTATTGAAGACCAACCACTACAAATAGCCAAAATTACAACAATGCATGGATTCAAAGGAAAATAAATAATGTCAGAGCTAACTATGAAAGATTAACACTGCCAAGAATCAGTAATGATCTAGGGATGATCAACAATGGAAGAAATAGATCAAACTTCTGAGGAAATCCTATATTTGGTTTCATCAAATGTAAAGCCCTTAATTACATAATTTGAAGGGCAAAGCTTAAAGGGGGTACTATTTTATACCCTAATGGGATATACATGGTTAGGATGCATATGTAATAGTAGGTTGACCTAGTATTGGACATACATGAACAATCAATGAGAATATGTACATATAGAGGTCAATCTAGTCATTATTGTATATGTTGACTCGTGATTTGGGACAAATGTATGCACTTGGGAGATATTTTCCTAATGTATAAAGAGTTGAGGTGTAACTGGCCATAATTATTATGAACCCAATACATAAAATAGCATGATAAACCTGCATACACACAATGTACACCAAATAAAAGCATGGCGCACATCTCTCCAAAGTTGCATAATGATTACATAATAAGTCCTTATACATTAGGAGAAGAACTCCCCACTAACTCAAGCAGATTCATATATTCAAATCATATGTCCATGTGTTCAATAATGATTGTATTGATCTCTATATATACTTATTTTCACCCATCACCCATGCACATCCACTACTAGGTCAACCTATTATTACATACATTTTACCCCATTTATAACCCCATTAAGGTCATCACATGAGCAACTTCAAGGAAACAGATATCCGCGACTCACATCTTCTTAGACAAAAGATTATGATAAAAGTATATTAAGTATTGCACACTAGCTTCATTAAATCTAATAAGCTTGGATTGGGAAAGGGCAAACTAAAGGCATATAGCAAGCTGTAAAACAAATATAACCTAATCTTCAATTTGACAATTTGCAATAGATAAGCAAACGAAGAACCTTTTCGGGTCATTAGAAATAGTAATAAAAACTAAAATGTTGGGCTAACTCAAGTAAACTCGTTTGGTACCTTCCCTTATAAAGTTTGCTACCAAAAGGGTTCGACAAAACCCATGAATAAACTTCTCACTGCTTGAAAGATCTGAAGATCTGAGATCAAGACGTATCTATGCTAGTTTAAACTTTATTTTTTAGTGTCCACTCTTTGTCTTTTTTCCCCATTGGACGTTGGACATCAAACCTTTTTTCCATTTTAATTTGTCTTTTTTCCCCATTGGACGTTGGACATCAAACCTTTTTTCCATTTTAATTTGTCTTTTTTCCCCATTGGACGTTGGACATCAAACTTTTTTCCATTTTAATTAACAATGCACAAATTATATAACACATCTCTTCCACACAAGCAATAAAGTTTACCTTGCTTTTCTCGATGCAATGAGTAAAGGATAACTAATATGCAAAGAAACACGTAATAATGGATAGTGAACAAAAATCCAATACATAGAGCAGTTTTGCGACAAAGCCAACAAACCAACAATCGTCTGACTGAGCAACCAATCCAACCAGCAAGCAAATATGTCAGCAATTGAGCAATCCAACAATCAACCAAGCAACCAAGCCAACAAGCAATTGAGCAAACCAGCTAACATGTAAACGACCAAGCCAGCAAGTAATCAAGCATGCCAACAACCAAGCGAGCAATCCAGCTAGACAGTGATAAAGTCGGTCAGCCACTGAGAATTTGCTTGGTGACCAAACCCACAACCAAGTAAGCCAGCAAATGAGCAAGAAAACAATCAATTTATCATTATTGTTCAATGCTTACCCAAACAGGAAATGGAAGTTCAGTCCACTACAACAAGCAAACAAGCAAACGGACGATAAAAGGGAGTGAGCAAATGGTGAAGCATGACCAGGCAAAGGCAAAGGCAAGGGCAAGGGAGCAAGAGAGAGAGGCAGAAAAGGTAGTGCGTAATGGGTAGGGGCAAGCAACCAGATGGAGAATGGGAGACGACAAGGTCACCCCTAAAGGGGCCGGACCAAGCACCAAAGGCATGGGGCGAGTGAGGGGTGCAAGAGGGGAGGAGCAAACAAGGGAGTGAAGCTAGTAATTAAACCATTAATGGACAATGCTGAGACATAAATTTATGTTTACTTTTAACTTTAGAGACGTACCTGGTCGTTACATAGGACCTACCTAATAAAATTCCTAGGAATGAAGTTTCACCAAAAATCGTAAGGGCAGCTGGAAGGATCGAATTTAATAGTGGATCAACATCCTAAGGATGTGCTATTTGCAATTAAGAAAGCAACAATCACAAACAAAGAATAAGAACCACAAAGAACAGAGGCATCTCAGAGACGGATTATCTTAGTCTGGAATTAGCCCCGTGGAGCAAAATTCACATCTTACCTGAAGAAGAAGTGTCGTTTCGACCCCGGGCGTGCATCCGATCATATTCCGGATCATCTGTCGGCATCTCATATCGACATACCGGGCAAGAATTATGCTGCGCGAGCCATGGAAGAATGCAATCGGCGTGATACATATGAGTACAAGGCATCCGCTTTGCATATTTCCCTGCTTCGAACTCATCCTTACATACCGCGCACTGCCCCGCCGCATCCTTGCCGCTGACCTTCACATTCTCCAGGGCGTCCACTGAAGCTCTCGACGCCGGGGGCGGGCCCCTTCTGCCGGTGTCGCTCTCCGCCAATTCCTGCAATAGCTGCTCCAGCCCGGGGCCGAGTAAACAATCCCCCTGGTTCCCTCGCATCATCCTCCTTAGGTCCATGGGCAGGAATTCATCGTCGTGAACGCGGCCGTGGTGGGAGAAGAAGGGGCTGATGGGCCGACGCGAAGCAAACCTGGCGAGGGATTGCATCACCTGGGCCATTGCCTCGTCTTCTTCTTCTGCGCCGTAATTGCTGTTCTCGATTTCTTCCACGAAGCCGGCATTGCAGTGTGGGCAGACCGGCCTACTTGTGCTGCGGGGCTGCCTGATTGCGGTGTTGCACTGATGGCACCACCAGCTCCTGGCGGACGACATCGCTAAAAATCCTCGCCCAAAACAAATAAAATCCCTGGCCCAAAACCCTCGCCGGTCCGCACGCGTAGCGAAACCCTTGAAACCCTCAATTCTCCAATGCCGAGCAAAACCACCCGGGCTCCGCTCTACGTATTCCTCTCTGTTCTTCAGATGCAGAAATTTTGTCCTTTTGTATTATAAATAAAAAAAATTAAGCGACTGATGTGCTACTGTGTGATTTTAATTTTTTATTGTTTATTTATTATTGTAAATAGCCATGTAGTCAAAACCCACGCAGGTTTGTATTTCTCAATATGCATATAGATAATTAGTCCGGGAACTTTACCAATGACTTCAGACTTCCAACTTGCAATTAAGTTAACCCGGAAAATTAGGATAAAATCTTTTTTGATTGAAAATAAGTATATTTAACAGCATTTATGATTATATGCATTATTTTATAATATTGTTTTTTATTGGACTAATATTGTTTTTGATTGGACACATAAAGTTATAAAGTTTGATATATAGTTCAAATTTTTTTTCAAAAATGAAAAGCATTAACTTGTAGAAATCAAAGTTACAAAATCTATGCTAAGTAGCATATGATGGAGTTACTTCTAGGAGTAAGCTACCAATGCGACGATTTTGCCTGGCGGCAATCGTCGCGTCGGCACTTCGACCACCGTCGGCGACCCCTCCTCTCTGTTCCTAGCACCTGTCGCTCCATCCTTGTTACACCTTCCGTTTGCACGATATGTCATTAACTCCTCCCTTCGTCGTCTCCGTCTTCGTTTCCTCCGTCCCATCCCATGCCATTACGTCGCCACCGACTCCCTCCCCGCCATTACCCCGCCACCTAGTCCCTCCTGCCACTGCACCACTATTCAAACTCCTGCACCTGCAATGATCCCCCGCTTCGTGAACCCACCCCCTGCACCTGCCCCTACCCTGCACCTTCAATGATCCCATTACCTCTCTGCCATTAGCGAGTATGATTGCCACCTGCCCCTGCCCTGCACCTGCAATGATCCCATTACCTCTCTGCCATTAGCGAGTATGATTGCCAGCTAGCCTTCAGAAAAGCGAACCAGTCTTTAAAATCCTGTAGCAGTCAGCAGTCGTTCCCTTTCAAGAGTGCAGACAGCCATCTTTCCCTTTCAGGAGTGCAAGTTCCCTTCAAGCAGTCGTCGCAGGTAGACTCAGGCAACATTTTGAGTTACTCTTCCTTCTGTGTGGTGGATGCCATGGAATTTTTTTCAGCTATTGTTTTCTTTTTGCAGGTAGCTTGACGAGGTTCTCCTGCTTTCAGCCTTATCACGGTGGATACCCGTCAGCAGCTGCTTCCTTCTTCAACCAAGCAAGCATTATGCCACTTCCTTATTAACTAGATGATGTGCTTCTTGACAGGCAGGGCTTCTGTTGCCTGGCCATCTCATCTTCGTGCAAAACATCATCAATTCTTGATAGGATGTTAAATGCCAAACTTTCCAGAACTCTGGAGTAGCTTTCAAGTATAGATTGCCCCACATCCTGCATTGAAATTTGAAAAGGTTATCTGTATCATCCTAAGAATCTGCAATAACAACCTTTGTAATTAAAATTGATGGCATGATCAAATCAACAGTACCTTGTTCTACTGAATTTTGCTCATATCCAACACAGTCTGAGGGAGGCCAGGAAACTTGAGCTTGAGTAAAATCAAAATAATTTCGACTCTTTCTGCATAGAGCTCTCTTTTTTCATCGTTATAGAATGCCCCCCATGATGTTTTGGAAGAGCGCTTACTGTCTTTGATGAGTATTTTCTTCCTCCATAGAGCTAACGTTGCTTCTATTCGATTCTTGACTTCAAGAATGTTGTGATCTGTGGTTAAGTCTATAGAACACAGAAGAACATCTGGGCAGAAATGCTCCGAAGTTATATGACGGTAGATTACATCACCCAAGATTGCCTTCCCATTCTGCAACCAACCATTCTAATTAGCTCCTACAACAGTAATCCTCTATTGGTGATTTTTCTATCAATGCTAGTTTCATAGCAGGTTCACACAGGATTATTTTTCCAATAAGTTCAGGAAATGTATTGTTTCTCTAACATTGAGGAGAATTTATATCAACATTTATCAGATTTAGGCATTAGTCCTTTTTTCCACCAATGCTTGAAAATTGAAATTACAAAACAACTCAAAGATCACTTCTCTATAGAAACACACAACATCATCAACAAGAGATTTGCTACCTGGCCTAAGAATTTAGAATCTAAGATGAAAATAAAACAAAGTGTGTACCTTGGCGAAGGATTCCCAGTAAATATCTGGAATCTCCATCTCTGAGAGAACTTGAGAATTGATAGCCATGGTTGCTTTGAGTATTTGATTGACAGAATCTCTTTGGTGCTGCAATTTCTTCTTTGTGTCTCTTGTCAGTCCACCCTCGGGAAGTCTGGGAGCAGGAAGCCACCATTTTTCCTTCTGTCTAGGATTACTACTATTAATGTTATATGCATTTTTATCAGATTTGGCCATGCCTCTCTCTGCATACCATAACTCTGTGTCGACAAAAGAACCCATGCATTCCTGTGCCCAAACATGGATGTCTATCAAAAATCAGAGCACCGTGTAAAACAAAGATTAATGGTGTGTCATTTCTTTCTTGTCATACAAAGTTTTCAAATCCTTACAAATAACATGGCTTCCAACTTTCGAAGTGCTAGAATATTCATCTGAATGTCTGATCGAGGCTTCATGACCATAACCTGCAACAAAACAAATAGCTTAAGCCATTGGGACTAGAGATCAAATGTGTGCCCTTACAAGCAATGTAGCATTAGGGAAATATAGTTATTGGAAAATTAGGCCTGCAGCAATGTATGTAGCCGAGGTTCAAAACCAAATTCCACTAGCAAATCAATTTAAGAAGTAAGATGAAACATAAGCATTGTTGTTAGAAATAATACCTCTATCATTGATCCATCTGAAGAGCTCTGGTAAGATGGAACGAACTCTACAATGTAATCAACAACAAAGAGAAACCAACCAATTTCCTTGCGCCACTTATCTTTCCTTTCTACTACCAAGGGCTCCAATCGCCATATTTCACCAAAAATGGAAGTTGCATTCCTTCAACGGATAGATCAGTCTGTCTGTTTACTTGATGAATATAGAATTTCATGAACTTCCATGGATGCCCAACAAACAGGTATTTCATTATAACATTTTACTCTGTCCCAAATCTAAATAAAAGTCTTATATTCTATATATCTGAGTTTCATACCTGATAGATTGGTAATAGCATTATACAAGGCATCAGAAAGTTTCTTTGTAGGAGTAAACTATTGTACCCACTCATTGGGCATGAACGATGCTATACATCTTTCTTGCTCATTGTGTATATTCTTCACATCGACATTGGTATGTTTTATGAGCCATTGAACCATTTCAACACAGGCACGAAGCCCTGAACTTGCAACAACATTTTTAATAGATGACCTTTGAAAATTCTTTATCCTCTTGCTAAGTTTTATTTGGCTCGGTTGAAGATGAAAGTCCTACTCCATCCTTGATCAACAAAAATAATTCCCTACACTGATGGGCATTGTCTATACCAGTGTGATGTGAGGTGTTAATGTAAACTGACATCTTTGTGTCTTTTGGTTAAGTTTCCATCTTAGCAGTTATTGGCCCTTTTCCCTTCGGATTCTTCTTTATTTGTTTCTTGTGAGCCATTTATAAGAGTCAGCAGTGCATCCATTGTGAACAACACAACACATTACCAATGTTAGGCAAATAACTAAAAGAAAGTTTATATGAAATAAAAAAATGTTTCATTCTTTATGAGTTGGGTATAGACTTGGCAAAAGAGTGATGGGCACATGGCATATCGAGGCCAAGTGACTTAACATAAGCGAACCTTTCAGAACAATGAAAAAAATGCTAGGATTGGGGTTAAACTTTGAATGACAACAAGCTTCAAAAGTTTGGCGTCTTCCTAGGTTGCTAGGTAATGCGTTAAAAATGAATGGAACAAGTAGGTAGGGTCTATCTAACAAAATACGATGGAAAGCCAGGGCCTTTCAAATGATAAGCTTTCCAACAAGGGCTAGCACATCACAACTATGCATTCAAAATACCACTGCTAGAACACAGGCCAAAAGTGATATTTACTAAGGGCTTAAAAAAGGGTCGCATTCAAATGTCATAATACGAAGGTTGGGATCTATGGCGATCAGGTTAGTAATAGCAACAATCTTCTTTAGGTTTACCTTTATTCCTTTCGTTGATACAACATGGCCCAGGAATTATATTTCTTCCTTCCCAAAAATTCATTGTTATTTGTTTGCATAAAACTGATTATCTTATACTAGTTTAAAGACTGTCTCTATGTGCTTGAGATGCAAGCTCCAATTTTAGCTGTAGACTAATATCTAATCAACGAACAAAAGAACAAACTTCCGCAGGTATGGACAGAATAAGTAATTCATCACTGCCTAGAAAGTAGCTGGGCCGTTGGATATTCCAAAAGGCATTACGCAAAATTCATACAGGTCTTCATGGGTATAGAAGGTTGTTTTGGGAATGTTCTCTTCTCGTATCCTTATTTGGTAATAGACCGATTTCAGACCAAACTTGGATAAATACTTAGCACCGTGAAGTTCATCCACAAATGTAATGGGAAACGTATATTTAATAGTAATTTTATTTAATGCTTGATAGTAAATAAAGAGTCTGTAGGAACCAACCTTTTTACTTACGAGTATGACTGGTGTTGAATCCATATTCCAGAGATAAGGCCATTTTATTGAGTGAGAATTGACAGGCTAGGGCCAGCCTCTAAAGGTCCATATTCCAGCGTCACAGGGCTAAGTTCACAGAGGATAATCTACCATATGATAAGGTTAGGTTCTTAGAGGATAATCTACCACACTATAGGCCACCCTTATGCTGGATAATTTACAATATGATAAAGCCAGGTTCTAAGAGGAAAATTTACCATATGATAAGGACGGAGGGCAAGGCCACCTTTTAACTCGTAAAGTTACCCTATGGATAGGCCACCCTTCCACTAGTAAAATTACCATCTCTTAGAAAGTGCTTGACCTTCTTACCTCTTCGGAGCTATTCTCTTCCTTATTTTCCCCATACCTCCCTCCTAAGATTAATAAAGTAAAGTGTTTTTTTATAAAATTCATATCCTAGCTGGCTGTTTGGGCATCCATTATCTCCTAGCAGCAATCTGAAGCCTGTCCTATTTGCTTGCCAGTTTGGTTGAGTAAGTAACTCCCTTCCTAATTAAATTACTAAACTTCTATTATGCTTTTTCTTGGATGAAAGTTCTCCTTGCCCCCACAGTCGGATGAAAGTAATAAAGCATCTTGCGGGTCCCCGAGCAAATTCTGCATGGAGTGCTGCCTGCCCCCACAAATGGTAGGTAACAACACTGGATTGTTCAATTAAGATTGTCTCCTCCGGCTATAGTTAGAGAATTCCCCTCCTTAGATTTCAACTAATCGGTCATGGGTGTTGCACCTGAACTGAACACATGATGGGTGAGATGGGTTAGTCATCCATTTTATAGAGAAGAGTTAGAGATGTGAATCTTTTGGTTGACTGCTGAGCTTGTTGAACGTTATTAAAAAATTTCATTCATCCAATCACTAAGTACTTATTCTCGGGTTTTCTGCACTTCTTAAAAGTAAAACCAACAGATTGACAGCAAAGCGAGTGGTGAATGATTCAAACTGTATGCCCAACAATAAGTAAAACCAACATATTGACAACAAAGCGAGTGTGAATGATTCAAACTGTATGCCCAACAATGGTGGGCACTTGCCTGTAGCAGATGGAAGGTACACAATTTATTGCAGAAAACACAAATTTTCATGTCTGGTACACACTTTATTGTAGATAACACAAATTTTCATGTGTGGTACACAATTTATTGCAGAAAACACAAGCTTTCATGTGTGGTATCGACGATAGGTATCAAAATTTAAACTTATGGCACATGCAAGTGGTTCCCACATCATGGTTTATTTGCTGGCCTCAATCTTACAATTAATAATTATAGGATATGGCAAGCACTTGCTTGTTGCCCCTAGATAATGTATACAAATTATGTCAAAGAAAGTGAGGCGTTAAGAATGTCTCTGACATGGGCAATAAAATCATGCTCTAATTCACACAACATCCATATTCCCCTGAATGCTGAAGGGGGGATCTGAAGATAAACTACTAGGTCAAGATCCTTTTTGTTGACCATTTGCATGTAAATGGAAGGCAGGATCATGGGCACTTTCATGGCTTCTATCAGACTAAGCTAATAACTACAGGTTAGGCAAGCACTTGCCTCTTCCCATGGGATTGAGTCTACAAACGATCTTAAAGAAAATTAGGTATTAGGAAGGTCGCAGGCATTGACAACTATAGCCAAGTTATTATCCGAACATGGGTGCTGATCTTAGTGACAAAATAATGACTTGAGTAAGACCCTATAAGGTACCATAGGACCCCTAGTTTTCTCTTGGCAATCTTGTTTTGGGACCAAGAAGGTTGATGCATGTAGGGTTCCTGAGGACAATATCATGTCCGTTGAAGAGACACCCGTTGTAAGTTGTATAAGCGCTACTTGTATTGTTACACATTGGAAATACTTTATTGAAACCTCATTTTATTGACATTGTTTCCTTATAAGGGCAGAGAAATATTATATATGTTGGTGACCCATCTTCATCAAATATGAATGAATGCATTGAACAAGGAGAAGGAACGAGTCAAACCCCTGATGTTGGCGAAGATGTGTATGTTATTCAGTGTTTATTTGATTCATTTTCTAGGCCTATATTTGATAGGACACCGGGTAGTGTTCCTTTAAGCCCCACAATATTTGACAGGACACCTGATAGTGTTCCTTTAGGTAGGCCAATATTTGACAGGACACCCGCTATTGTTCCTTTAGGCTCACCAATATTTGACAGGACGCCCAATTGTGTTCGTTTAGGCCCGCCAATGTCCAAAAATGTCCAAAAGACTCCAAAAGAAAATGTCCAAAATGTGCTAAATGAAGAAGGTGACAGAGATGGAGAGGACAATACTGTTGTTAATCATGGAAAGGTCCAGAATGCAAATACACAACGTAGGGGTCACAAACGGACCTTTCTCACCCCAAATAAAACAAAGGATAAGAAGTCGAAATACCATCACCCTTCATTCTATTCACAATCTATCACCAAAACAAAGAGGCCACGCACATGCACTATGAAGAGAAATAGGTGTGAAGTGTTATTTTGTTTGTACTTTGTGTTTATTTTTTCAAATTAAAGTACGTTGTTTTGTATATTGTTTAATTTTTCACATTTACAAATATTGTTTTTTGTTTTCTTTTAACAGATAGCTTTCCAATCCAAGGCGAGGTTGACTGGTTCTATCCAAATTTCTGTTCTTGGAATTTTGTTGCAATATGAGAATTTTGTTGCATGCTAATGCTTGTCATTAGTCAATAATTTGCGCATCTAAGCTTCCATGTATCTTTAAAGAGCTTCAAATAACATCACTTTTAATCATGGGCATGAAAGAAGCAATTTTGGGCACTTTGGTAATTATGTGCGTCACAACAGCAAGAACTTTGGGCACTTAATGGAATGGTTTCTTGTCTATCTATGGTATAGGAGTTTTTGCTGATAGCCTAATACTAGATGCCAAGAATGTATCTATCAGTGCATACTCAGGCCTCGCACTCAGACCTTATTTCAACATTGTTTGCATTAAGAATGTATCTATCTTGTACATATTCCATATTATGTAAATGAAAGGCCTATCCTTATTATTGTTCTTTGTAAAATACTTAAAACATTATTCAGTGACACAAAGTGATTTCAAATACAAGTTTTTTGATAAGATCGGTTCACCTTTTACCATGTGTGTACAAGTCTTCTGTACACTTTATCATTAAATTCTATGTATCAACCTTACCTCTTTGAAGGCAATCAATTGTTTCTTATGATACTGATGACCAACATTTCAGTTTTATTATTATTTGTTATATCTACTAAGGTTAATGCAACTAAGACCTGGAAACTGCACATAACTTGTCTTGAACCATAAGTTGCCTTTAAATTTCTTGCAAATTGCCTGAGTCTCTGTAGGTTTCAACCTAGTTTTATTATTAAATGTTATGTATCAATTTTAGTATAAAAGTAATCTGGAAAAGCATACCTTTTCTATACTCTTTGGTACCCTCGCTTCTGATCTGATGATTACTCCAACCTTACAAATGCATGCATTTTCAATATGGGAGAGCACAAATGGTATCAACTTTCAATCATTTTAATGGCCACTAACATATTTATATGAAATTCAAAGTACTTGTAGTGAAAGATGTTGTAAGGAAAATTGTCAATTCAAAAATATTGTCGGGTGTGAGAACCATTATGGTTCAATGTTAGAACTGGGTAGTATTTGGAACCATTTTTTAAAAGAATTTGTTGTTTTTACATCTGTTATAAGGGTGTGGTGGAGATAGAGTGGTACTTTGTTATAGAATGTGTAGCTTAAAAGGATATCTACATTCAATATGAAGACAACTTAAAGGCCAACAACATGCACCATCCTTTTTAAGAAGATAAAATCAACCAGATTGAAAATCTTCTAATCAAAAATTCCAACATAAAAAAATAAAGAGAAGAGTTAAGACTATAATTGTTTTTTCTTATGTTGCTTAGCCTTATTAAAATCATCTATTCATTCACCTTATAGGCACCCATTCATGTCACGTCCTTACCTTAGGCACCCATTCATGTCATGTCCTTGTAAACACCCAACGTAGGATTCCAAGTTGTGGCTTTTCAAGGTTTCAAAAACGATTCCTTTTACACAATCACATAAATGACTAACTTTTTTTCCATTGAACGGTCAAAGTGTGAGAACAATCCCAATTCCAAATGCAATCTTTGAGGGTGACACACAGCCCAAGCAAATAGAAATGATGAGGGGAATACAACAGCAAAAAAAAAAAAAACATGCAGTATACACAATGCAGGCATGTTCTGTGCACTCTCTGCAGTTGTTTTTTAGGTTTTTGAAATATTTCTTTTGGGGTTGTGTAAGAAATAATTGTGTGCACCGTGCTGTGTTATTTTACATGCTTGTCAAAATTGTGATGATTGTTGTGGCAGCTTTAAACGTCAATTATGCACCTCTTATTTCATAAAAATGGAAAATTTAAACACCTCTCCTGTATAATGTATGATGAAATGCAGATTTTCTAGTTCACTGAATGAAGAGTATGATGAAAATCTCTGACATGTAAAGGTTGGACAGAATTAAAGAAATTATCGCTGTAATAAACCTTTTAGATTCAACTATAGTGTTCTTTTTGGAATGTGTTTTATCCTAAATAGTTACGCTTCTCCAACAGAATCCATAGCACAACATTTGAAACATTCCACCAAGCTTTCTCCAATAGCAAACTTGTAATTCTTTATTGCAAAAGGAAATAGTTATTCTTACAACATACTATCACAAATCTATCTGGGAAAAAGTCCTTTCTTCCTTCTAACTCTCCTATATTTATACAAAAAGCAAAAACTTTTGGGCTTCCCCAACGTTTCAATAAAAAAATTTGTCATGTAGTGAATGCTCATACATTATACAATATATTACATTAAAACAAAAATTTAATAGAGCACTTTTATGAAGAGGGCCCCGCTTGATCATTAATGAACTTTTTCCACGCCCGGGCCTCCGCTGCTATGCTTTCAAAATCTAAGGGTTTAAGAAAACGGATGTTGATCTCATACTTTGCAGCCTGATTCTTAACCACCTCTATTCTTGTTGGACTCAAGTGTAGCTGGTCTTCAAGTAAATGGATGCTGACTGCTGCATGAGCTACTACATTCTTCGGGATATGCTCATCTAGATCCTTGACTTATTGGATCTTCTGCTCATCTTCCTGGTATCGGCTCTGTAGTTGTTCTATGAACAGCTCATGTTCTAGTATTGCATCCAATCTTTGTTTTGCAGCAACTTGGCATCTGTTGTATGTGACCGGCACCCTTCTGCAGTATTCAGCACAGGCTCCTCTCGTTTTCTTCATAGTCTTCTTGAATTCCTTTGTAGTATTTATTGCAAACTCTAATAAGTCGTAATCCTGCTTTAAGCTATGTCAATCTTTAGCCGGTAGCTCTGCAGGGGTTTCTTCATTGGTTTCTATCCACACTATCCTTCCAGCTAGGACTTCCAAAATATCCTGAGATCTATCTACAAAATATGAAGTAGTATCCAAGATTTCTTCCAACCCGCTATCTATCTGTAAGATTTTACATCTTTCTTCTTCAATACACATTTGTAGTTGGTGAATTCTTCTTCATTGAGCTAGGACATGCTCCTTAAAAGGCTGGATATCAATATTCTGTTCACTGGCCTCCTTCAGTGATGTTGTTAATGAAGCAATCTGTCCCTCAAAACTTGCTACCTGTACTTGATATTGCTTTTCTCTTTCTTCTATAGTGGCCTTCTGTGCCTCCAACTCAGCAATTTTGCTCTGTAGCTGGTCCTTTTCTGCACTTAGAGTTTCATATGATACTTTGAGGTCATTTTTCTCTGTCTTCAACATTTTATACTCTAGCTGTAGCCTCTATAATTCTACTAATCTATTATGAGCATCTTTTATGTTCTCACTTCATTCTACATGTCTTCAAATTTCCTCTTCAGCTTATAACCTTCATCTCTTTCTTTCTTCAGTGTTTCTTTTAACTGATCAGCGTTATTTCTTGATTGCTCCAGATCCGTCATCAGTCTATCTACATTATCTTCAGTGGCTTGGGTTAACACCATTCCAGCTCTTGCTGTTAATCTTGGATCTGCATCTGTCCCATACACCAAAGTTTTATCAGTAATCATCATACCTGATTGTCCTCTTGTTTCAACCTTTTTCTCGGTTCTCTTGACAATCCTCTTCTTCTCCTTGTCATAGAAGATGGTGCTGAAATCAGGGACCTATTCTCCTTCTCTCTACATAAAAGGTATCAAATTCAATCCAGAAAAAACAACCTGTTCTTGAGTGCTGCCAGAAGTTGCAGCAGGCTCCTGGGAATCAAGATTATCTTGTTTTTGCCCCTGATCTGTATGATCCTGTGCTTCTTGTGTATCTATTTGGTCAGTAGTTTGTTGGTCTGCCTGCGATCCTGTTAACCTCTGACCCTCGCTTTCTTTTTATTTTTTCTTTATCTTTGCATCTTCCTTCTTCTTTCCTTCCTCCTCTTCCTTCTTTGTTGCTTCCTCTACAGCTCTCTTTCTTTCCTCTTCTTCATGCTTTACCAACCTTCTGCCTCTTGTGCTAGCCTTCTAGCATCTTCTTCTCTTTTTCTAGCCTCTTCTTCTTCAGCTGTCTTCTGTGCGGTTTTGCCCTTTCCGCCCACAGTGGTGATTTTGTGTTTAAATCTTGTCTTCAATGCAGTCATATTCTTTGCATTTCTAAAGATTTCTTCATCCTTGTCCCTAGAGTTTGTCTATTCGAAATGAACATTTGCCTCTTTGCAATGCTCTGCAACCTTATTTTGGGAGTCATTCCTGTGGAAGTTCATCTCCCCAAAATGAAAGTGCTCCAACTCTTGTACGAATTCTGCAGTTTGTTTGACCATTGAAAATTTGTAACTTCCCAGCTAGAAAGGTATGGCAGGATAGGCTGACTTCTTATGTTCAAACAAGAAGCTTCCTACACCATCGAGATATACTTGCCTAACTACTTCTTTATGTACCACATAATCAGTGGCATACTTAGGGAGTAGAGAAGGTGCCCTAGAGCAACCATACATTCTGATGTACATTCCCTCTTCAGTCAAATAGTAATTCCCATGTTCCTCAATGACTTTGAGTGCTCCCTCTGACATGCAGTTGCATTCAGTTAAGAAAATTAGAGTGTACAAAGGCATTATGAAGTGTTCACATATCTCTTTGTAGTGGCTATAATATTTGTGTGCCCAAAATAATTTATATGCAGTGTATACAGGGGTCTTGTCCCTATCCCAATTACACCTTAAAGCTGGAAATGACTGGGTACATAATATACACTCCACTAAGATAGAGCTCATGTATAACTCCGACTTCTTCTGTGACACCCCTCCCAAAGCTTAATATATGCATGCTGAGAGGCTATTGGACACTATGTTTTCCCAATTGAATATAGTCCCCTGAGTGGCCACATAGAAAATAATGGGTATCCATCCCAATTTGAAACTTTTACTATGAGCTCTCCCAAAAACTCTATTCAGCATCGGTGCTCTAAACCTATAAGGGGTCCGAAGAGTGGCTGTATCATATTCTCCTGATGGCCTGGTTTGAAAGCTCTTCCTAGGTATCATCATTCTCTTAACTGTTTCAACCAGGTCCAAATTTATCTCTTTCAACCAACTTTCAGTTAAGTATACTCGAGCAGGAGGCAGGTGATACGCCAGTGAGACATAACTAGGACTATATGCAGCATAGCCCTGTTTGGCAATATTTGCTAAAATCATTGTAATTACATCTGCCCTAGGCAGAATCCAGCCGATCACCTCAAAGTATGGGAATAGTTCAGGTCTAGTGGCTACCTTCATCAGAGCAGATTTCTTGATGTTTGCATATATAGTCAGTTCTTCGAACCCTGCATCAGGCACATTTTGATTTGCAATCATCCGGTATATTTCACCCCGCTTGTAATCTGGCTCTACTCTAGTGGTGGCTCTGGTATCTTCATAAATGTATTCCACCTTGGTGATGATTTCCACATCTGGTTCTCCCTCTGCAACAGGAGCCTTCTTCTTTTGCCTTTTAGACATATCTCCTTTGCAATGGTTACCTTGGCAACAAACACAGTATGTTCTTAGACCATTGGAGCTTCTAGCTAGTGTTAAGAATGAAGGAGAACTATTATAACACTGTTTACCTCATCCATATGTATTTTCACAAATAAACTATACAAAACGTTAAAGCGTGAAATAAAAGGACAAGGCAAAGGAACTCCTGCAGCTGGTTTAAAAATTCTCTAAGTCTGTCTGCAACTAAAACCTAACCCCAATAGAGAACCTATCATTAAAATCAGACTGCAATCGAAATACTCTAAATCTTCAAACAGAAGAACCACATTATCAATTGTAATTAAAAATGCAGAAATCCCAACTCGACCAAAATGCTAAAAACCCCTCGTCGTTCCTTGAAACTAAGGTGAGTGCCTAAGAAAACTGAAAACTCCCACAGATGGCCATAAACAACCCCACACAAAAGTCGGTGCAGACAGCGTAACGCTTGTCTGCACCAACTACCTAAACCTTTGGACCGGGATCGGGCTTCCATAACGGCTCAAAAACAAACTCCAGAAAAAACCCCCACCGCAAAAACTGTCACTCTGATTGATACCTCACACCGCAAGGATAAATAATCAATTTAGATGGCTAACTACCCGACGGTGGAAAAACCTAACCAGGGGAAGACCCTAGTTCCCAAAACAACTCATAAAATGAAGAGAAAGGAGAAACCATGGTTGGCCTACTTGGAAAACAAGTTGCAGTCAACGGGAAGGTCCGAAACCTCCACGGCAACGCTCCAAATGAACGAAATCCCCATGGCTAAGCATGTTGGTACAGTTCGACTTGACAGGGACAGAGAAAACGTGAGTTTTTACAAGGATAAAAAATAAAATAAGACCTCGTCCCAATATATAGACCTCCCGGTGAAAAAGACGGTGGGAAAAAACTCAATCGACGGTCGAAACTACTATAACATCAAACGATTAGTTCACTACGGAGCCGCAACGGCAGGCAATGGACAAACTATGGGCTCTGCGACCAACTGAAAACATCGACGATCGGAGGCTCGGAGAACTAACTAGTAATGCGTCGGCAGATAAACCAACTAAACGTCGGAGAGATAGTGTTCTACACAACCGCAACGGCGGGAGATAGACTAACTATGGTTTCTGCGACAAAAGAAAATCATCGGTGATCGGAAGAACTAAGGACTACTGATCGGCAAGTTTAAAACTAAGCATCTTCGCAGTGTCGGTGAGACAAACAACAAAGCCTCCGAAACGCAGCGTCGCTCGAGACTAGAACTCCAACTATTTGCCAAAAACGTTCTGATAGCAAAAACAAAAAATCATCGCAAAGCAAAAAAGTTTGAACCAATAAAACCACAAAATCGACGAAAGTAAAAACTATCCATCAACCCGTTCTCTATTTTTCCTCCGAAACGGCGGTGATATAGAAGGCTAATGCTCTGACCGTGATAAAATACAATTGCCGATAGTCCAAAGAAGACAAATGAAATAAAAGCGCATCGGAGAGATAGTGTACTACACAGCCGCAATGGCGGGAGACAGACTGACTATGGTTTCCGCGACAAAAGAAAATCATCGGCAATCGGACGAACTAAGGACTACTGATTAGCGAGTTTAAAACTAAGCATCTCCACATTGTCAATGAGACAAACAACAAAGCCTCTGAAATGGCAGTGTCGCTCGAGCCTAGAACTCCGACTATTTGCCAAAAACATTCCGATAACGAAAACACAAAATCATCGCAAAGCAAAAAAATTTGAACCAATAAAACCACGGAATCGGCGAAAGAAAAAACTATCCATCGACTCGTTCTCTATTTGTCCTCTGAAATGGTGGTGATATAGAAGGCTAATGCTCCAACCGCGATAAAATAAAACCGCCGATAGTCCAAAGAATACAAATGAAATAAAAGCGCATCTGGGAAATGTATTTCATGAATAACGAGAACACCAAAAGCTCATGTTTCTTCAATATGGAGGATTTCAAATCAATTTCATTGTATAAAAATGCATATATAAACTTATTGCCAAGATTATTACAAACATGATTAGGGGCATCTTTTCCAAAATTGTGTCCTCTGAACAATTTGATTTTTAGAAGGACGCCATATTCATGATGCAATAGGGATTACACATCTGCCACCTAAGATTTTATTCACTTTACTATTGCCACATGGCCCGCCACCTCGTATAGCAACAAACCACTGTTTCTCTGACATATCAACCAACACGTCATCGAACAGATTTGCCATGCTTAGCAAAAGGTAGGGGGCCTGACAGGTTGTCCCGGGCTTCGAGCTGGTGATCTTCTCGTGGAGTCCAAACACCTAGAGCCCCCACCTTACCTTTGCTCTATGCGTAGAGTAGAGTATGAAAGAATGGGATATATAAACCCATATAAACCATTCATCCCAGACAATGTGGGATAAATCCCAATGGGCAAACAGATCACAACCGTCGATCCTATGATCAGACGGTTCCTGTATCTTCTGCGCTTTAGAGTATTACGTCGGTTGAATTTCTAAGGCTCCAATAAAAATTTTAAAGGCTCCAATCACAGGCATTGATGTTGATGCTATATATGTACAACTTTTTTTGGCCTATGAATAATGTGGTTCATTTATTAATATAATGAGCTACAACTTTTTTTTGTAAAATTTTATTTATCTTTTACGTGATAAAAAAACATTGACCAATATTATTAGGAAAAGTGTTTTCAATCATATTTTACTTTCAATGGATTGCTGAGATGGTATCTACTTTAGAGTTGCATTTATTGCTCATATTGGGTATTTTGGTTCTCATCAACAGTATTTTTTTATCTCTGAAACAATATCAACATCAATCTTGTCCTTCATGATATTGGCATGTAGAGCTGATCTATCAGCTGCAATGGGTTTGCTAGCTGAATCCATGCTCTTTCCAGTGATTTCAACTCCTTAACTATGTATGAATTCAACATAAATATAATTTGAATTCAACAAACCTAAATTCCAGAGCGATATTAGGTTTAGAAAAATGTAAGTCTATACGCATAGCCATCTAGAAGCAAGTATAAACTACCATCAAATGCTAGTTGTAGCAAGTATAAACTAGCCACCCATGAAGTCACCCTAATGTCTACAGAAACTTTCAATCTCCCATGTAATGGAGTTAACACAAGTTCAGCAACAAGAAAGTGCAACTTAAGACCCCGAAAGGTATGTATTTGATAAAATTTAAACATAAGCAGTGAAAAAAAGCTAAAATATAATCAAGGATGTAAATATTAGTGAGCAGGTTGTCTATAAAAATATGCATAATTAAACTCTGCTAGTAGAACTCTGCCAGCATGCTATATGTGGAATATTTTAGAAAGTCCCAGGCATGGATTGAATGTTTGATCAATATTTGACATGCTATTATTCTTATTTTGCACTCTCCTTTATAACATATCAACAATAAGCATTGTCCCCAACTTCCCTATTTTCATTCAAGGAATGAATTAGCCCATCACAAACTACAGTACAACATACTATGGAATTTTAGATGGAAAGAATTATAAATTGTCAATAGGAATAACTATAGAGACAATACAATATCCACTTTCTTCAGATGTAAGAATATTGCCCTCATGCTTAAGAGTATGTTGCGGACATATACAGAAAAAAAATGCCATGTCCAGAAAAGAGAATACTCCTCCGGATACTATAATGCAAATGACAATTTCTCAATAAAACAGAGTTTTCCAAGAATCTGCATTTTTATCTTTGAGCTAACCCTCCATCACTTGCTTTTGTTGCTGTAGGTGTTGTTGTTATTCATCAAGATCATCTTGTAGTGTGTGGGAAATCCTTTTTGGTTGTTTTTGAAGTAACCATTTCGTGATCATTTCACTACCTCAAGGCTATGATCCAGGGGTGCTTGAAGCAAAATGCTAGATTTTCACATCTGAGAATGCTCCATTCACTTTCAGCCATAGCATAAATTATGGAACTATTTGTGGAAAGCTCTATGTCTCATAGATTTAATCCCATAGGGGATTCTGTGGAGCTGAAGATGATGCTTCTCCTCTTATGCTAGAGTCATCTGGCATATAGATAGACATGACAACATCAATATGTTAACAACATCCATGATTGTTGCCCCTCTACAAAGGTGTATGCATGGATACATCAACAACATGGCGAAGAAAGCAAAAACAACAATTGATAAAGTAGGGCACGCGCCAAACCTTGGAAACTGCCAATGGGTGTGCTTCCAATCAACCAGTCGTGCTGCCTGGACGGAAGATCCCTGGGAGAAGCACCTGTGCATGTGATGTAATATCATCAGGGCAGTATTGTGACGTAGAACACTAGTCACCTGAACACCTGAAATCCATTACATAAGGAGTCTCGTGAAGCATACCTGGCCTTGCAGTTAGACCCGACTGGTGCTGCCTTGGTCTATGTCTCTGCCTTGGAGCAACCGCTACAGACTGTTGCCCCTCTGCAAGAATCCGTACCACACGTCAACACACGTGTATGGATGGATACATCAACAACATGGCAAAGCAAGCAAAAACAACAACTGCTAAAGTAGGGCACGCGCCAAACCTTGGAAACTGCCAATGGGTGTGCTCCCAATCAACCAGTCGTGCTACCCGAATGGAAGATCCCTGGGAGAAACACCTGTGCATGTGATGTAATATCATCAGGGCAGTATTGTGACGCAGAACACTAGTCACCTGAACACCTGAAATCCTTTGCATAAGGAGTTCCGTGAAGTGTACCTGGGCTTGCAGTTAGACTCGGCTGGTGCTGCCTTGGTCTATGTCTCTGCCTTGGAGCAACTGCGGTAGACTGTTGCCCCTCTGCAAGCATCCGTACCGCATGTCAACACACGTGTATGCATGGATACATCAACAACATGGCAAAGAAAGCAAAAACAACAACTACTAAATTAGGGCACGCACCAAACCTTGGAAACTACCAATGGGCGTGCTCCCAATCAAGCAGTCGTGCTGCCAGGACGGAAGATCCCTGGGAGAAGCACCTGTGCATGTGATGTAATATCGTCAGGGCAGTATTGTGACGCAGAACACTAGTCACCTGAACACCTGAAATCCATTGCATAAGGAGTCCCATGAAGTGTACCTAGGCTTGCAGTTAGACCCAGCTGGTGCTGCCTTGGTCTATGTCTCTGCCTTGGAGCAACTGCGGCAGACTGCTGCCCCTCTGCAAGCATCCGTACCACACGTCAACACACGTGTATACATGGAGACATTAACAACATGGCAAAGAAAGAAAAAACAACAACTGCTAAAGTAGGGCACGCGCCAAACCTTGGAAACTGCCAATGGGTGTGCTCCCAATCAACCAATCGTGCTGCCCGGACAAAAGATCACTGGGAGAAGCACCTATGCATGTGATGTAATATCGTCAAGGCAGTATTGTGACGCAGAACACTAGTCACCTGAACACTTGAAATCCATTGCATAAGGACTCCTGTGAAGCGTACCTAGGCTTGCAGTTAGACCCGACTGCTGCTACCTTGGTCTATGTCTTTGCCTTGGAGCAACCACGGCAGACTGCTACCCCTCTGCAAGCATCCGCACCGCACGTGAACACATATGTATGCATGGATACATCAACAACATGACGAAGAAAGCAAAAACAACAACACATAGATATTTTCAATAAATGGAACTGACCTGAGACAATTGATGGTGCAATGTTGGAGCGAGGACGACCCCTCTTGTTGAGATATTGAAACTGGAAAGGATCATATTCAGATGCGTGGATATTCAAATCAATTTCGAAGCCACAACTTTTCTTGATTCTTTTGCCTTTCTTTTTTGGGCTAAGGAATATTTTCTTCCTCTTCAAAGATGACTCGAAAACACCCAAGCCAATGGTGAAGTCAAAGTCCATAATATGAAGAGTGTTGGCCTCATCCAACAATTTTTTAACTAGACCAACCAATTGCTCAGTCTTTCTCAATGTACTAGGAGGATTGTTTCTAAGCAGGTCTAGGTAGCCAAACAATTCATCCCTAACTAATTGAAGTCCCTCAACATCTGGATCAACAGTATCAGTGGCTGTAAACATTATATCACCATCTACATGTAAGTTCGGTGCCTCTATCTCATGAGGGGTATCAAATGAAGCATGCGTTGCGTCATGATCTAGTATTGGGGTTGAATCTCCTAATGGGAAATACAACCAATCTACCTTTATAGCATGCTTGCACATGTTGCCGCGAATAGACCATGGGCAATAACACGCTATAAAATTTGCACGATACCAGGTGACAAGGTATTTCTTATGAGGATTTGTTTGACTCCTCACCCAATAGGCATCAGATATGCTCTCATGAGGGCAACAATCATTGTCCGGGATTCTTTTTGCTCTTTCCATTGAAGATTCAAACTGCTTCTCTTTCCTGTAATTGTTCAAGTATCCTTCTTCTTTTAGAATTTCTTTGAACTGATACACAGGTTCGACATTTGTCAAGAGCACATATAATAACCAATCCATTCGACGGGCACATTTCTTTCGTCGATCGGAGAGAAAGTTGGTCTTCAGGTAACAATGGTAGGACTCTACAACATTGTTGGTCTCTTGATTTGCATGTGGAAAATCACGACAGCCTTTCACCCACATCCCTGAAAGTAAAAAAACAAGTCAGTGGAATTATATGGTAATCATGAAACACTTAAGCAAAAACACAAGAAAGAGTCGTCTGCACTTACGAAATTTATCACCGAAAACCCAATTCTTGTCGAGATAGTCCAGATCAACAAATTCATTGAAAAATCCTTATATTGCAGCAGTCACATCATTGCTGGAACAATACTTCATAATATAACCTAACTTACTGAACATTGCACTTGCCATGTCTGGACTAGTGGCCAAGTTATTGACGTTTTTTAGCCATGCCTTTCGTACATGCCAAACGCACAATATAACTTCGCACTGTGTCACCCTCCTGCAATGTTCGATGGGTTAAAGTGACACTTTTTCATAAAAAAGATAAGTTAAAATGAGTAGTAATGATAATGAATATACCTCAATGTAGTTATCTCAGCCAACACATCATCAACCATGAAGGCATTGGGTTGCCAATCAGGACCGAGTTGGTAACACCTATTCATAAGCTGCTCTAACCAAAGTGCAATATCTTCAATTGTATTCCGCGATGAAACAACCCATGCAACAGGAACCCCACTTTGTTGTGCATCAAATGCAACTAGTGTGTAAAGCTGGTACTGCCATACTCAAATAAGATAGGAAGTGAAAAACGTTTTTTATTAAATAAATTGAATCGCTTAATATTGGATAATCATATTAAAAAAACATGGACAACACACATACCCCGTATTTATTAGTACTAAATGTTGAGTCCATGGCTATTAAGCTGTTATGACATAGCTTGACCATTGTCTCCAACATCCATTTCATTTGGATTCCAATTATGAAAGGCACGCCTGCATCATTGGGATTTTGGTATAAGAAAAAATCCTCTTTACGTTTTTGGTACCAAATATTAACACTCATCTCATCCTTTTTGTGGAGTTGATAGTTTCCTTTGCTCAACCGTCAGTAGATGTTTGCAACATCCTTTCTGCTCAAGAAGAAATCCCTATCTCGAGATGTCGCATCCAAGTTAACATGTTTCTTTATGTGCATTTTGCAAATTGAGTCAACTGGCACCTCCAAAAAAAGCAACTTTCGACATACGAGACTATGTCCCTTGAGAGCTTAGGCTTATGCAGAGACCTGGCCTCACTTGAAGCGTCATGAAAACCATGACAAGGCCATCCTTGTTTATCTTCATGCTCGTATAGATTATATGTCAATATCGCAGCCTTAGGATTTTGAACCATAACCTTAACTATAAAATGGCATTGGCAACCCCTCTTCTTGGCAAACGAGGCCCTAAGTTTAGCTAGTTGTTCTCTTTTGTCCTCCGGACCATAACAACATGCATAACTACATAAAAAAAATTCCAGTATTAGTACAGACAACAAATTATAAATGGGATATCATTAACTACATATAAATAATTCATTCTTGAGATACTTACACTTCATAACTCAATGAAGGGGTATCATTTTGCCCTGATTCTTTCTTTTTTTGTCGGATAAAACTACATGGAGCATCGGATACTCTATGGGATGGGATTTTCACAACACGATCAAAACATCCATTTGATCGATCAATTTTAGACCAAAGAATATCTTTGGAGGAAAAGGTGAGCATGTGTTTAGGGTCTTGCATTTCAAGTTGCATGATAGCCTGCCATTTGTTTTGCTTTCCCATTTTGAATAAATTTCTACAAACAATGTGCAAACACATTACTGAAAATACAACAAAAAACTAGTTATATTTAAATACATGCTTGCAATTTATACGACATGGAAGGCTCCATGAACCATTCTTTACAGTGAACTTAACAGATGCCCTAAGAAGCAAGAAGCATAACAAATCCCACATGGGGTAAGTGGTGTTTCAACACAACCTAACCCTAGTAGGGGTGCATGCATCATACAGAATGAAGGAAATGATATTACTAGATTCAAATCAAACATTCTCCTCAAGGATTTGTATAAGGGAAAGTTCACAGAGCTTAGTGGTTGTATTAAGATATAATTAATAGAAGCTTGGTTAATTAATGTCCATAAGTGTTTTGGGTTCAAATATCACTATTAATCATCATGCTTGTTTGATAATTTTCCATCTTAAGCAAAGTGCCACACTACGGTCAGATAAAGTGGAAAGAAATATAAGGGCTTTTGCATATGTAGTTGCATGGGAATTGTTTAGGGAGAAATTCTATTGAAATATCTGTCATATTACTATATATCGCCATAGATAGGAAGATGCAATCCACTTCTTGACTTGGGGCAAGCTCACAATGGGAAAGTATTAGGTGCAGGGTGTTATAATATTATACATTAGGGGATCACCTAATACCAACTTGGTTTAATGTACTAATCATGTGTGTTTTCAATTGCTTTTAATCTCTAATAATCCATTGAACACCTTTATATTATCCATAGATTATTCAACAACCTAGCTATCTAAATATTAGAAAGCTTGATTTGTGTCTTTTCACCTAATTGGTCCATGATCGTGGAGGTTCATTTGTCCAAAGTCCATGAGATGATAAAGTGAGAGTGTACTAGATCACATTCTAGGACTGCCACAATATTTTTAACTACAAGCAACAGAACAGTGTAAGGATCCCCAAAATAGACATAATGACTTGTTTGCCCTCGGCCATAATGGAACTTATTCTTCGATAGACATTCTACTTTCCATTATTTGAACTTAACATTGTTTTTTCCTAACAGGAACTCCCCATTTTTAGCTGGAATGGGGTCAATCTCCTGGGACATGTTGCTCTTGGGATTCTTAGGTAGAGCCATACATAATGCACTGTGAATTGAACCTAGATCAGCAGTGGTAAGCTTCTGCAAGTTTATGGACCACATCCCGACCAACAAATTTAAATGGAAAGCCTAGAGGAAAACATGGCTCAGGCTTGGGTCCTAATATGTGCACGAGTCATGACCTCCAAGTGCCATTGGCTCAAACCCATAAGTTTAATCTTCACAGACAAAATGCTATCTTCCTGCCAATATTAAATAAAAGATTTTTGTGCCCTACTAGAGCTTACAGCTTGCCACTATTGAGGACTTGGGCGAACTACCATCCTAAGGAGGAAGGGATGAGTACTCAAAGTGGGTCTTGGTGCTTCAGTAAGCACTCCATTACTTACTGCAGGGGGGGTTACATATCACAATTGCAGCAATGCTATGGGAACTTGGAAGGCAAGATGACAGGGATTAAGTTTTGTAGATCTAAATACCCAACATAAATGCCTACAGTTAAAGCAAGTTGTTGAATAGCTTAGCAAGTAGCAGAACAACTGTTGCACTCTATTGCTAGTGGCAGGTCAATTGTTGCATTAATCCTGACCTGCTTTCCAACTATTTTCATAGAAACAACAGAAAATATGTATTTATGCAGAGATCTCACCACTGATCTGTCCTTGGGCATAACATAACTTGTTATTTAGATGGCATTGTCACTTTAAATATTGTGTGGTTAGACTTGAAAAACAAGTCCATTCTAATTATTCGTCGGTGAACTACTTCACCAAGTCCGATCCTATCTCCTCTTAAGCTATGAGGGTTGGGTTGTGTTGGTCAACTAGCCATTGTCCATCAAGGAGCCCTTAAGATCTTCCTGCATATTATGGAGAATACAGATTTCAAAACAAAAGTAATTTGATTTATCTATTACAACAGCAAGACAATGTAATCTTAGTTAAATCATAAAAAAGGGTTTAGTATTCAAAGGGAAAATTAACTTTCTTTTGAAATGTATTCCATGACCAATCAGTTGCAGATACATATCAATTCGAAACAAAAGAAACTCAAACCGATTATATTTGTGGGTCATTCCTTGGCAGGGGCAGTGCAACCTTGGTCACACTTTGGGTACTGGAAAAGAGACTAAAGCAAAGTTCTCCTTTGTGTATCACATTCAAGCATAGCTCTCCATTTTGTGTCACATTTGGTTGCCCTTTAGTGGGAGATAAAAGACTTGTTGAAGCGGTTGGCTGTGAGAACTGGGGAGGCAACTTTTGTCACGTGGTTTCCAAACATGATATTGTTCCACGGATGCTTCTTCCACCCTTGGAGTCAATTGCTAACCCCTTGATTGCTATTTTTCCATATTGGTAGGGCATACATGTACCTGATACTTTTGTTCAAAATGCTTGTAGGACGCTTCTTAATAATGTCCTTGATTCTCTAATGGAGTCAGATGAGGCTGTCAAGAGAATCCCTTACATGCCTTTTCGCACTTATATGTTTTGCTCAATCAATCATGCCACTTGCATTGAAAACTCTGAGATAGTTTTAAAGATGCTTCATTGGACAATGCAAAGCCAAGAAACTTCTTCGGATGAGATTGTACATGTTCTGTTTTGAAGGATGTCATACGAAAGTCCACAAAAGGGACAAGACTGATGAATTCCAATTCATAATGCTCTTACGAGATGGGAATCTCATTGCAGCGAGAAGCTATTTGTGTTGGAATTCAGGTAATACAGAATTTATTTTTAAAAATAAAAAATTACTTCGAATGTATTTGTTTTGCAGTTAGTTTTTTTGTTGGAGTCAGTTTGTTTTGCATGTGCGATTCTGCCTGGAAGGCACGAAAAAGTTAAAGTGGTGCGCTAGCCTCCTGTTCATAACATTAATGAATCCATTTTGCAGGCTGTGCAGGTCTGGATTGCTCATATGGATGGGGTAAGCGCCACCTTTAACTAGTTAATTTCACCTTCTCGGAGTGATCGACAAGGATTTCTGGCTTTGCTCCTGCCTTTCCCTACGAGATATGGACTAGAATTATAACCGGTAACCTGTTGAAATTGAGATATGGACTAGAATTGAGTTTGCAAAATTGTAAGGCATTGAAATTAGTGGACTTGTAACCTGTTGATTTTTATGGCTGAGTTTGCAGACTTTCTGGTGATCGATGAATGCAAACAACAGCTGTAGCACACGGAGAAGTCACGCGAAAGGAACCAGTGGAGATATGTTGTGGTGACCGGTGAATGAAACAGAGCATAGGAGAATTCGCGGGATTGTTTGAATTATGCAGGGAGTGTGGTTTGTGGCACCCATCAATGCATGGGAGTACGTCGAGAAGGCAGAGGCGGGGATCAACGTTAACGGCGGAATCCACTCCTAACGGCAATGGGGTGGAACAAACTGCCGGGAACAGAGAGGAGGGGTCGCCGGTGGTGGTCGGAGTGTCGACGCGACGATTACCGCCGGGAAAAATCGTCGCATCGGTAGCTTACTCCTTATTTCTATGTTCATCACAAGATCATCAAAGTTACTCATGTGTTCTCTCAATCCTCTACTCTAATCCATTCTCCACACTCTCTACTCATCACTCCCACGCAGCACCATGCTCATATCCCTGCACCATTCTACGCCACACTCCTTGCGCACACCCCGCTTGCTACACACCCCACTTCTAGCCCACCAGCTACACGCCCATCCTTATCCCTCAGAGCCCCTACGCTACCCCTCCTTTGCACTACTCTCCCTCTAGTTGTGCCCTCACCTCTACAAACAACCATGTCCATCTCATAGTTGCTCCCTCCCTCTACTGCTACACACCCATCCGTTCCCTTGCAGCTCCTATGTTACCCCTCCTTTGTGTTGCTCCCTCCCTCTAACTGCTCTCCCTTCTCTCTCATGCCCACCACTCCTGCGATGCCTTCCTTCCACCACGTGCTCCCTCCTCAACCCTCGTCCACCACCGTCGTTAAGCCTTCCTCCCTTTTGCGTTGCACACCTCCCAACTCTCGAATGTCTTCATATTAAAATAATAATATTATTTATTTTAATATTCATACTTTTAAACCTTTTTTTAAACTATTAATTTTGTTTATTGCATATAATATTATAATTAATTATTATTATTATTGTAATTAAATATTTAATATTTTTTTTAATAGAAACGATTGAGGGTTTTTTTTATTAAATATAATAAAAAAATAGGTTGCCGCAAACCTATTTTTATAAACCAAACAGGGCTAAGAAATCCAAATATTTTCAAGAATGCCATTATCCTTCTCTAAAACTCTACATCTCAAGCTGACCCCTTTATTAGCCATTATGTCCGCCTGGTGATTTTGGCCTCTTAAGACATGAAGGAAGGAAATTGATTTAAATTTCTTGCCTAGACATAAGAGAAGGTGATGCATCTTGGAGGATGGACTCTTTCGATTTCTAGTAATACTTCTTGCTTCTCTAATGAGAATTAAGGAATCTCTAATGACACTCGTCTCCTTAATCCCGATATCTCTAGCCATCTCCAACCCTTTAATTAAAGCGAGCCATTCCTCTCCATTATTCGTTGCTCTCCCGATGCCCCAGGCATATTCTTTTGCTTGTTCCCCATGGGATCATTGATTACTCAACCTGCGGCTACTAGCCTTGGATCACCTTTCGAGGCACCGTAAAAAAACAAAGAACTGATTCTTATCCTAGCCCACCAATTTTGAAAATCTTCATTACTCATCCTTATCTTCCAGCTTGAAAGATTTTTCTTCTTTGTGGGATTTGACCAAAAAACTATATGAAGGATGCCCAAGAAGGTCTACCGTCCATGCTCTTTCTTCAATAGTTAAAGGTTCCTTGTTTATGCTCTTCATTCCTCTCGTGGATAAAGAGTCCACCCAAAGAGCTTTTGCCGAGCCAGAGACTTTATTGGTGCTTGTGTTTACTCCCTCAAATATTTCCTTGTTTTCTAGCGGTCCAAATTTTCCAGCAAATAAACCTTGGAAGAGCTTCCCATGCTCTAGCAAAGTCCAGTTTTTTGTTGAAGGAGCCTTGATAGTAGTCCTTCCAACTGAAGAATAGATCGTTCTAGTTGGTTGGCATTGTAATATTCATTTTTAATTCTCTGAGTGCATTACTCCAAACTTCCTATGTGAATTGACATTATGTGGACAATTGCTCTAACTTTTGCTCTGCCTCTTTGCACATGATGTAGCGACTTGGCCCCTACGATTCCTCTCTTCCTCAAGTTATCAGTTGCTAGAGTCTTGCGATGGGCAAGGATCCAGAAAAAATATATTGACCTTTGGAAGGCCATCGCTGCACTGGAACTTATTCCAGTTGTTCTTATTTAAATACTTGTTTTTATTCTTGTATACCATTCGGTGTCCTTCCTTCATCAAGTACATGACGTTTTTCCCCCATTCGCGTCTATCCTTTGAGCTTTTGTGAACTAGTGCGTGTCCCTATAGTAGCGTGAGGAGAGTTATGTAGTCAACCTGCAAATGTGCTGGGAGCTCCATCCTCTTCCACCCGATCCATCTCCCATTGCTTTCTCAATCACATAAGCCGTGAAGAGTGTTGATGCCGCTGCCATCAAGCCACGTCTTCAGATCGCTTAGTTATTGACAAAAATTGTCGGTGAATTCTTACCAAGCTTATCATGCCTGAGTTTTATGTTTTTCCCATTTCCTGCTCCCCTATACAATTTCTCATGGATGAGATATGTTGATTTTTTGTAGAGCTCCAAATCAAAGACCCAGCACCTCTCATGTTCATGCTCTCAACGCATCTTCTTCTGCTACCAGCCATGTATTTCTTCTGCAGCGCCTGCTTCCACCATGCAATATCTCCAGAGACAGTTCTCCATAAAAATTTTGCACGAAGCACTATATTCATGTCTTGTGGATCTCTTACACCTGCTCCTCCACAATTCTTTGGGTTGCACACAATTTCCCAACTAACCAGATTAATTTTTTTTGTGCTAGTGACCTTTCCTCTTTGCCAGAGGAATTTTTTGGATTTCTTTATTAATTTCCTGTACAATTTGATTAGGAGCAAAAGATATTGAGCAGACATATATGGGATAAGCAGAGAGGACAAATTTTATTAGCACTAATTTTCCTGCTGGTTGAGCCATCTGGTTCCCTAAGAGTTGTTTTTTTATTTTTATTTTGTCTATTAAACCAAGCCAATCTGCCTTCTTTTCGTTCCCTTTAAATATGGGTATGCCTAGATAACTGAAATAATTCCAATCTATAAGTCCCTCGAAACGCATGATTCTTGATATCCTTGCCATGTTTCCAGGCAGGCAATTCTAGCCATAAGCTTTTGACTTATCAGTGTTTATCTTACCATCCGATGCTTTGAGGAAGGTGGAGGGAACTTTCTTGAACCTTTCTTCTATGACCGTGGAAGCACCCCTAAGTATAATTGTGTCATTTGCAAACTGCGCATGATTTGTAGATCTAACTCCCCTTGCAATTTTCAAACCTCTGAGTTCCCCAATGTCTTGTTGTGGCTGCAGCTTTCTGCTCATAGAGTTTGCGACCAGGATGTAGAGATATGGAGATAAAGGGCAGCCTTGTCGGATGCCCCTGGAGGCTTGGAAGAACTTAGTTGGTCCACCATTTACTGATGGGGCAATCCAGGGACTGCTGATGCAAGCTTTAATCCATCCAGTGAACCTTATAGAAAAACCAAACTTTGACATGATTTCTAGTAGAAATTAGTGATTTAATCGATCAAAAGCATTAGCCATATCGAGCTTTATAGCCATACCATGTTGCTTATGATCCATGCTGGAGTGGATTTCTTCCTGGACAATAATGATATTGTCTAGAACTTCCTGCCCAGCAACAAAGCCTCCCTGTGTATCTGAGATTAGTCTTCCCATGACTTTCTTCATTCATGTGGCCAGGATTTTTGACAGGATTTTGTAAGAGGTGTTACAAAGAGACATAGGCCTCAAGCGCTCTATTGTCATGGGTTTTGTTTTCCTTTGGAATTAAGGTGAGGAAGGAAGAATTGGTGGCCCTCCCAATCTTGTCCTTTTTCCTCATCCAATTTAGCATTTTTTGCAGGTCTTCCTTTATGATCTCCCAAGTTGCTCTATAAAAATTGATGGTGAATCCATCTGACCTAGGAGCCTTTTCCACTTGCAATGCCCAAATGTCTTCTTTGATCTCTAACTCCATTACGGGTTTTGAAAGATACTCGTTGTCCTGCTCTGAAATAAGTGAAGGTATTATGGAGAGAAGATTCACCTGTGCTATGGGATCGGTCTCATCCTTGTCCAGGTAGAGATATTTAAAGTGCCGGAATATGTGGGTCTTAATCTCCTCCTGCTCTACCATCTTATTCTCGTATTTATCCTTTAATTATTTGATCATGTTGAAGTTGAGCCTTGCTTTTGTTTGATTGTGGAAGTAATACGTATTACTATCCCCACCTTTAACCAAAGTTTGATGGACTTCATCCTCCGATCCTCTTCCTCACCTCTAGTTGCATTTAAGATCTTAAGGTTCAAGTCTATTTCCTGGCTGACAAGGAGAGGGGTGATTTCCTCACCGCCCATCTTAGATTGCAAGGTTGCTAGCACAGATTGCAGCTGCGTTTTCCTACTGCCACAGCGTACCTTTCTTAACTTGCTCTCTCAAATGAAGCTACAAGATCCAAAACAAGTCCTGCTCCATGCATTTTTTATCAAGTCCACAACTTTTTCCTCATGTAGCCAAGAGGAGTTGAATTGAAAGGGAATAGAGCCAAGATTTGCTGAGGTGGAGAGCATCAAGGAGATCAGCTTGTGCTCCGAGACAGCAGAGGGTAAAGCAAAGGAAGCGGGGATGAGGTATTTTTGCAGGAAGGAAGTTCTTACCAAGAAACGGTCAAGCTTGGCCGCAACGTATCCCACTCCCAACCTTCTATTATTCCAAGTATACTTTCCATTTTTTAATGAAGGATCTAGCAGATCCAGCTAAGATATTAAGTCCTCCATGTTTTCCGCATAGGGGTCTCTTATTTTGGAGCCCCCTCTTCCCTCTAATTGAGCTTTGGTAGCATTCAAGTCTCCGACAATTATGAAATCTTTCCCTTTTAGGTCCTCTTTTAAAGCTGCAAGGATGCTCTAGAACACTTGCTTGTCTCTATGATGTGTTGGACCATACACATTGCATACATAATAATCAATTGAATCATCTTTTTCCTGAAACTCAGTGAGGAGACAGTTTTGATTATCCTTAACATTTTTTACAACGTACTTACTTGAGAAAAAAGGTCGCTACTCCTCCTGAGGCACCATTGGAGCTTATAGATTTTCCCTAGTTGTTTGTACAAAACCGATGTGAAGGCGCCAAAACTTCCACATCACTCATTTATGTCTCTTGGATAAGCATGATGTCTGGCCTTTTAGATGATGTCTCTTATAACTTCCTCTTTGTTTGTTATGCCCAACCCTCTATAATTCCAAGAGACAACTTTCATTACTTCTTATTTGTTTGAGGCCCTACTCTAGACCTTCCATCCGCTTTCCCTATATTTTTGGAGTTTTGAAGGAGCTTTGTTTCTTCAATACTCTGTTGCCTTACGAGCTCCAGTTCTCTCTCTGCTTCCTACTCCCTATGATATCTTTGTGACTTTCTTCCTCTGGTGTTTGGGGTTGGTTCGAGAGTCTCTTGTGACCCATTTGAAGAAGATTTAGTTGAGAGTGCAAATGAGGAGACTCTACTTTGTTTTACCCTTTCTCCCCAAGACCCTTTAGGCATTGAGGAGTCTCCAATTGCTGTGTCTGTCTGATATTCTCTAAGAGAAGAGGAAGGGATGTTGATGCATTCTAAGGGGTCCTAGGGTTCTGAAATGTCTTCGACTGGGGTTACTTCATTCATGATGATTTTGCCTTCTTCTGCATTAAAAACATTGAATTGGTTGCTTATTGTGCCCTCCTTTTCTCCTTGCACTGTTGCTTTTCCTTTCTCTAACTGTGGATTCCTTGGCTCAGGATTTGAGGATGCCATTTTCCTTCCTTTTTTCGCTTGCTGCTAGCCTTCTTCTTGAGTTCCTTTTATGTTTTCTTGTACTTCCTTTGGACAGTTTTTTACGAAATGGCCATACTCATGGCATTTCTTGCATTGAAACGACAATTGCTCGTAATCGACCTTTTGCGCATGCTTCCAACCATCCATGCATAGGCTTACAATTTCAGGTAGCCCCTTTTCTAGGTCGACCTCTACATAGTGTTCGGGTACACAAGGTACTCCCAAAATACCAAACACCTTGAGCAACCGCTTCACACAAATAGATCACTTATCAACACACCGATGTTTGTCACGTGGTTAAAACCCTCGAGAGGGAAATAGTCCATGACCCCAGCCAAATAGCTACTTGTAACAATTTATTATGCAAAAGAAAGAAAGTTACATGAGCTTCTCATAATCGATCAACTAGCCAAGGACCCTCCATGCTCTTTAAATAGAGATCATGGACCAATCGGGTGTTAAGCCATGGATTAATGGTAGGTATGATCTAAGAGAAGTTGAACCGTCAGATCACTCTATGTCTAGAACATATCGTGACCGTCGGATTAGAATATTTACAAATTCATACTAATGCATACTAAAGAAACACACTTTTACCTAACAGATATATTACGCAAGTTGATCTTAACTAACCCCTAAGTGTCTAAATATCCTAACATCCCCCCTTAAGAACAACTTGGGATAAGATTGAAGGATTTACAAAAGTGACACTATTAGGAGAAGGAAGGAGGCATTAGAGCATATCCCCCCTTAAGGACACATTCCTAAACTCCTAACATAGATCGAAGTTTAGAAAACTTTGCTTCTATAAGAGACTTGGTGAAGATGTCTGCAACTTTATCATCTGTAGGGCAATAGAGCACTTCAATAACACGACCATGAACAAGATTTCTGATGAAGTGCATGTGTAGCTCAATGTGTTTACTGCACTGATGTAGAACTGGATCTTTGGCAAGCTTGATGGCACTTTGATCATCGCACCAAAGTGGAGTAGGCTGTTGTTGCTCGAATCCAAACTCTGAAAGGATCTGTCAAAGCCATAAAGCTTCCTGACTGCATTAATTGCAGCTCGATATTCTGCTTCTGCTGAAGAAAGAGCAAGAGCTTGTTGTTTCTTACAAGCCCAAGTGACCGGTCCAGATCCCAGACTGAAAACATAACCTGAAGTAGACTTTCGATCATCAGGATCGCTGGCCCAATCTGAATCAGTGAAACCAACCAACAAAGGTTTCCCCCATGTACTGTAATGAATCCCAAACTGAATTTTACCTTGAATATATCGAAGTATTCTTTTTGCTGCTTTCCAGTGACTTTCATGAGGAGTTTGCATATAACGGGTAACACGACCAATGACAAAAGAAAGGTCAGGACGGGAATGAGTCAAGTATAAAAGACTACCAACAAGCTGACAATACAAGGTGGCATCTACTTCAGGGGAAGTACAAGTGGCAGAAAGTTTGACTCTAGACTGAAAGGGAGAAGGGGCTGGTTTACAATCTTCCATGTGGAAGCAACGAAGAAGGTCACAACCATACTTAGAATGGGAAAGAAATATTCCTTCTTTGGTTTGCAAGACTTGGAGACCAAGAAAATAATGCAAATGTCCTATAAGTCTGACATTTCAAAATTTTGCTTAAGACTGGATTTCACATGGGTTGTAAGTTTAGGGTCACTACCAGTAAGGATAAGATCATCAACATAAAGAACAAGTATGATGAGATAGTTTCCTACTTTCTTGTTATAGACATTGAGGTCAGAATGGCATCTAGAAAAACCAGTGTCAAGGAGAAAGCTATCCATTTTGGCATACCAAGCTCTAGGAGCTTGCTTAAGGCCATATAAGGATTTCTTAAGGAGACAGACAAGGCTAGAGTTATCTTGAACATATCCAGGAGGTTGTTCCATGTAAATTTCCTCCTGTAAATCACCATGTAAAAATCCATACTTGACATCCATTTGATGGACTTCCCAGTTATGCAAGGTTGAAAGGGAAAGAACAAGGCGAATGGAATTCATTTTTGCGACAGGAGCAAAGGTTTCATTATAGTCAATCCCTTCAACTTGGGAAAAACCTTTGGAAACTAACCTTGCCTTAAGTCTTTCAACACTTCCATTTGATGCATACTTAGTTCTGTAGACCCATTTGCATCTAACAAGTTTTCTTCCTTTTGGAAGAGGAACAAGATCCCAAGTATCGTTCGCCATTAAGGAACGATATTCTTCATCCATAGCTGCATCCCAATCTAGATCTCCTGAAGCTTCTACAAAAGTTTATGGATCATGATTCTTGGAAACTTGAGCCAAAAGAGAAGAGGCTCGCTGAAACTGAGAACTTGTTCAACGTTGATCTCTAGGATCACCGACAAGATCACCAGCTGCTTCACATGTTGAACGAAACCATCGAGGAAGCATTGGTGCCAGTGCAATTGGAGGAACATGAGTAGGCGGAGGTGGATTTTCATCCTCACTGTCATCATCAGAAATTGGAGTTGGAAACCTGTCAAGGAAGTTGGAAGAAGAAGAAGAAGGCACAATTGCCGAATAAGGTTCGCAGGCCAAAGATGACACACCCGCAAAGTTAGGCTTGCGGGCCAAGATATTTTCATCAAATTTAACATCTCTTCTAATGATTATATCATGTGAATGGGGCCGAAGAAGTCTATAAGCTTTTACATCTTCTGAATATCCAACAAATATGCACTTTTCAATTTTAGGATGCAATGCTTTCTGTTTTTCATCCGAAATGTGAGCCCATGCTTCATAACCAAACACACGGAAGTGACTTACATCTGGTTTAATTTTACTCCATGCTTCTTCCGGTGTTATACCTTGTAAAACTTTAGAGGGTGTGCGATTAACTATGTAATTTGGACAATTTATAGCCTCAGCCCAATATTGAAGACTTAGTCCCTTAGATTGGATCATACAATTAACCATTTCTTTTAAAGTGCGATTCTTTCGTTCAGCTACACCATTTTATTGTGGTGTATATGGAACAGTGTGCTATTGTTGGATTCCTTATTCAGTGGAGAAAGAAGTGAACTTGTTGTTAACATATTCTCCTCCATTGTCAGATCTTAACTTAATAATTTGATGACCAGATTGTTTTTCAACAAGGGCCTTGTAGGCCTAGAACATGTTAAATACTTTTCTTAAGTTTTAGGAAGTAAACCCAAGTGTGTTTGGAGTAGTCATTAATGAAAGTTAAGAAATATTTGAAACCAGAAAAGGATGCAGATGGAAAAGGGCCACACAAGTCACTGTGCACAAGCTCCAAGGGAACCGAGGTGTGCCAAGAGACACGTTTGTCAAAACTGTCTCGATGATGTTTTTCGAGTACACAACCGAAACAAACACCATCCTTGCAAGATACCATCGGAAGACCAGTCACCATATTGTCTTTACATAGTTGTTGAAATGAGCAATAATTTAAGTAACCAAATCGCTCATGCCAAATTTTGCTCAAGTTATCACTATGAGCAACAAAAACTGAAGGAAAAGGTGATGACCCAAAGTTGTTAAATTTGTACAACTTGGTAATATCATCAACAGTTCCAGTAGCAAGGAAATTTTGAGGATTTTTAAAATCCTTGATTACAACTTGGTGAGGTTTAAACGTCAGAGTTTTACCTTCACCTGAATGAGTAATTTGATAGACTGATAACAAATTGCAGGAAATTTTCGGAACACATAGTACATCACTGAAATGACCATTTTCTATTGGAATTGTTCCAGATCCTACAACACTTAGAGATCTATCATCACCAACAAATATTTGTTTGGTGTTACATTCATGCATAGTGGAAAATATGGCTTGATTCGTAGCCATATGATAAGATGCTCCAGAATCAATGAGCTGTTCAATTGAAGTAGAAGAAGAAGATGCAATATAAGAGTAACCAGAAGCACAAAGTGCATGTCCATGAGAGGTAGATTCTGAAAACGAATCTAGGTTGATGTGGTGCTTCTTCATTGCTGCTTCCAAGGCTGCCATCTTCTTGAAACACTTAGATTCATCATGATTATCTTTCTCACAAAAATTGCAATGACGCTCAGTCTTCTTTCCTTTTGGCTTAGATCCTTTGTCATTTTTTAAAGAAGGAGATGACTGAGAGGGTTTGGGACCCTTGTTGTTTGGCTTATTATTGCGAAAATTCTGTTTCTTGGGAGGCTTGGACTTTTCTTTCTGTTGGGACAATAAGGCTTTCCCAAATGTATCTGCATTGTTAATTATTCCAAGATGAATGAACTTATCTTGCTTTCTAATTAAGGAATCACAAAAGGATTCAAGACTAGGCTCTTGATAGCAAGCTGTAGTTAAAGATTCTTTCACGGACTAGAATGTAGATACAAAAATAGAATATGCAGGTCTAAGTTTGGAAAGAATTTGATAAATACATTGTTTGTCTTCTTTCTTAATCTTGCATTCTGCACATAAGAGTCTAAGAGTTTTATACTTAGATAAATAGTCTTAAATGCATAAAAAATCATTTGGATTCAAGAAAATCAACTCATTCTCAAGTTGATGACCCCGAATTTCATTGTGTTTACCAAACATAGATTCCAACTTTTCCCAAGCTTGATCAAGTTCATCAATTCCAGATATGTGGAATTGCAAATCAGTAGAGATTGACATCCCAATCAAGCCACAAGCTTCATCACATCTATTTGCCCATTTAATTTTCTCATCATCATCAATGGGTCCGGTTTCTTTCCTTGAGCTTTTCCTAAAAAGTCCCCTACTTCGCAAAACATCCTCCATACAAGATTTCCATGACAAATAGTTAGAACTTGTAAGTATAATATCACAAGGGGCGGCCATACTATAAATATGGCTGAAAGAACAGAAACTAACTATCTCGATGCAAAGAGCTCGAAAAAATATGTGGTTTTAAAAAAAACGACACTGAAAATGATTCTAGATGATGAAGTTATGTTTGATCAAAGAAAGTGTTGAAGATGTCCCCAATAGTGACGTGGTAGATATTAACCTGACCAACTAAAAAAAAACCTTCTCTTCCCAAGATCAACCTTTAATAATCACTTTACAATAAAATTGCTTTTAAATGAATCACTTTTGTAGAATAAGTGAACTCATTTTTTATTTTATTTTATTTAAGTGAGATGCACTTTTACAATAAAGTAATTTGAAAATAGAAATTGCATGCACTAAAAAGTAGCTTAATAAGACTTGAACTCAAGACCTATTAAGGAATAAAGCAACTTTGGACCAAGTGAGCTAAGTTTAAAAGGTACGTAAAAGAATGGAAAGAGGAAGGGGGATTTTTTTTTACTCTTCTCTTTCGCTCTCCGTGCTTGTTTTTTTTTCCTGCAAATCACAAAAAAAAACTTTTTCCATACAATGGGGTTAGATCTTGGTTAGCTTACCTGGAAATTCTACGTTTTCAAGTTTTCTCGTTGTTTATGATTAGTCGTGATCGCACAAGGTGCACGGCAAAGAGCATACGTAGCCGAGAAGACAAGAAAAAACTTTCATTTTCTATTTCTGATTCGTCGCGATCGCACAAGGTGCACGACAAAGAGCATACGCAGCCAGTGAAGGGAACAGTCTGAGACTAAAACAATAAAGATCTAATAATAAAACTAAAAAAATATGAGAGATGTAAAAAAAAAAAATTTAAACAAATCCGGCACCGTAACATTATACCTTCAGATTTGCCGAAATGGGTGTTTCTGGATCAAACGAAAACAGTTTTCGGTGAAACGAAGACTATTTCTCAATGAAATGGCGCTCTGGACGCAATGGAACAGCTCTCATAGGCCATAAATGCACATAAACTCCAGAACCAAATTTGTTTTCAAAGTTTCGGCAACATCGGTTCCAGATCTTGATCAAAACCGAAAGCGACTCTTCATAAAAGCTCTGATACCATGTTCGGGTACATAGGGTGCTCCCAAAAGACTGAACACCTTGAGCAACCGCTTCACACAAATAGATCACAGATCAACACACCCATGTTTGTCACATGGTTAAAGCCCTCGAGAGGGAAACAGTCCACGACCCCAGCCAAATAGCTACTTGTAGCAATTTATTATGCAAAAGAAAGAAAGTTACATGAGCTTCTCATAATCGATCAACTAGCCAAGGACCCTCCATGCTCTTTAAATAGNAGTGGTAAGCCACGAATCAATGGTAGGTATGATCTAAGAGAAGTTGAACCGTCGGATCACTCTATGTCTAGAACATATCATGACCGTCGGATTGGAATATTTACAAATGCATAGTAAAAAAGACACACTTTTACCTAAAGGATATATTACACAAGTGTCTAAATATCCTAACTAACTCCTAACTAACTCCTAAGTGTCTAAATATCCTAACACACATATCCTTGCGCAAGAGAAGAGAGGGCCTTTCAACTTTGCTTTATTAATGTATCTGCCAAGAGAGTTTCATATTGCTTGTAGTGTTTCATCATTCCAGCAGTGTAACGGGAGATGTGGGAGGCGAACCCAAACTGGAACTGTAGAAGGCACATCCTTTTTTGGATCAAATGATAAGCTCCATCAATTTAGGTATAACCCTCGAGGACCCATGAAGTAAGGCCTACTTTTGAAGATCACATCCTTGCCATCCTTATTTTCAAACAAATAGGTGAAGAAGACTTTGTCGCAGAAGCAATGATGTAGTCCCCCGGAGATCAATGGCATCCAGTTTTTCTTGATCCAGTAATCCATTGTTTTTGGTGATGGCCATATACTTGTAAATTGATCGATCAAACCTCTCTCACTCAGAGCGAGAGCTTTCAGCCTTAAAGCAGCCAACATGATCTGGATTCTTGGAGTGTTGGCTCTCTTAACAAAGCCATCACATGCATCGGATGTCGAAGGGGGGAAGGTGTAGATGCCATAAGAGAAATGAAGGTAGCATCTAGAGTCCTCCTGTGATCTTCCGGGCTTGTATCTGATGGGGGACCCATCCAAGCTAATATAGGGTCCCTCGCACCCTCAAACACCTGCAAACTCCCCCCCACAAGCATGCAGCTATCTGGTGCAACAACGATCTCTCTCGGGCAGCACTCGCTCTAATGCAGTAACGATCTCTCATGCAACAACAAAAATCCAATTAACTAGTCACTTTTAATTAAATATTTAATAGTTAACCTATCCCTAATCCAAAATTAGCAACATTAATACAAGAAATATAGATAGAAACCCTCCGGAGAACAAGGATGCATCCATAAAGTTAGAAGATGATCCAGTTCAAAAGATAATGGTAAAGCTTGAGCAAAATGATGAGGACATTCGCGACCTAAATCTCGAAATTCTCTCACTAAGAGACCAAGTTAAAGGAGGCAATAACTCACATACAGGCCCAACCCACAACATCGTTCACAAGGTCAAGATCGATTTAACAAGGTTCGATGGCGAAAATAATCGAGACGGGATTCGATGGATCAACAAAATCAATTTTTTTTTGTTGAAATGTATAATATATATATGGCGACGACCACAAATTGAATGTTGCAACAATGTACATGGATAAAACTGCCTATGACTGGTTCTTATTGTGGGACTCAACAATTTAGGGAGGAAGGCTAGTTAGAGACTAAGACACCTTAAAGAAAAAATTATTTAAATGATTTTAAGAAATGGAAGAAGTCAAAATCTACAGCAAGCTCACTCGTTTACAACAAGAAGGAAATGTGGATGAATATTTTAGCAATCTATTGGTCCTGGCCACTCCTATCCAAGATATAACTGAAGAGCAATTGCTGCAAATTGCCATTGGTGGGATGAAACAAAGTATTCAAAGTGATATAAAATTATTAGACGTCAAAGACGTGGAACAAGCCCGTCAAAAAGCAAAATCACAATGTTTGAACACCTTCAAGAAAAAATCTTTAAACGATTTCAAGAAATGGAAGAAGTCAAAATCTACAGCAAGCTCACTCGTTTACAACAAGAAGGAACTGTGGATGAATATTTTAGCAATCTATTGGTCCTGGCCACTCCTATCCAAGATATAACTGAAGAGCGACTGCTGCAAATTGCAATTGGTGGGATGAAACAAAGTATTCAAAGTGATATAAAATTATTAGACGTCAAAGACATGGAACAAGCCCGTCAAAAAGCAAAATTAATCGAAGAAAAGCAAAAATCACAACATTCGGCAATTTATATACCACCCCACCTAAGAGCAAATGGGGAAAAGGACGACAATCCATGTCATAAGTGTAATGCCCCTAATTGGCATCCAGGACATAAGTGTAAAACTAAAAATCTATTCTTGTGTAAAAAAAGTAATACTGGTGATGATAATGATGAAGAATCAAGCGATGCACCATCCTCTGACATATATTCATACAACGATGAGATTAGCAAAGAGGAGGCTAACATCACACCAACACTTTCAGTGGTTGCAATGACATGTATCTCTCAACCCCAAACCCTCCAATTGTTTGGCCATATCAAGAAAACTAAGGTGACGGTGTTGGTCGATAGTGGGAGTACACACAACTTCATAGACTCTAGGGTAGCAAAACAATTAAACATATTCATCTACCCTACCACCAGCTTCCAAGTATCGATACCAAGAAACAATACCACACCCTGCGATGGTAAATGCCATAAAGTAGAACTAGCTATAAAGGACTACAAGCTAAGATCATCAATGTATGTTATGGCAATCAAAGGGGTTGACATTGTTTCAGTTGCTCAATGGTTGGAAACATTGGGGACAATCAGACTAAACTTACGAGAACAATTTATAAGGTTTGATAAAAATGGGAGGAAATATGATCTTTGCAGTAGTAACTGCCCCCCCCCCCCGCCCGAAATTGTCTCATCCAATTAAATGGAAAAGATGATAAAAAAGGGAGCTCAAGCCTTCTTCTTACACTGCTATGTTATGGAAAGGACAATTGACGAAGGACAAAATACCAATCCACATGAATTATAACAACTCATGGGGGAACATAGTGACATCTTCCAAAACCCCACTCATGATCTCTTGCCCCCACATTCTAGGGATCACATCATTGAGTTGATGTTGAAAAAGATGATAAAAAGGGAGCTCAAGCCTTCTTCTTAGACTGTTATGCTATGGAAAAGACAACTAATGAAAGACAAAATACCAATCCATGTGAATTAGAACAACCCATGGGGGAACATAATTACATCTTCTAAAACCCTCCTCCTGGTCTCTCACCCCCATGTTATAGGGATCACATCATCGAGTTGATTCTAGGATCAACTCTAATTAGAAAAAATTCATATAGACAATCTCACGGGAACAAATTAGATATCGAACGTTTGGTGCAGGAACTATTAGACTCTGAAATAATCACACATAGTAAGAGTCCTTTCTCTGCACCAATCATACTCGTTAGGGAAAAAGATGGATTGTATAGACTTTACATTAATTATTGAGAGTTAAACAAAGACACCATAAAATATAAATTCCACATTCCCTTTGTTGACGAACTGTTGGATGAGCTAGATGGTGCAAAGTATTTTTCTAAACTAGACTTAAAATCAGGATATTACCAAATCCGTATTCAAGAATAAGATGTCCCCAAAACGGCCTTCTACACCCATGCAGGTTTATATGAATTTTGAGTGATGTTGTTTGGATTATCCAACGCTCTGACAGCATTTCAAGCAGTAATGAATGACTTGTTTTGCCGTTACCTAAGGAATTTCATGCTAGTATTTTTTGACGGTATCCTTATTTGTAGTGAAAATTGGAACTCGCACCTAAAGCATGTAGAAACAATATTGAAGCTTCTAGAAGAAAACATATTTCATGCTAACAAATCAAAATGTAGTTTCTGACAAAAAGAAAGAGATTTTTTGGGACACATTTTTTCGGCCAATGACATTGAGATCGATACAAAAAAATTATGGTGATCACAGATTGGTCATCCCCTAAGTCAATTACATCATTAAGAGGATTTCTGGGTCTAACAGGTTATTATAGAAGATTTGTTCGCAACTACACCCAAATTGTAGCACCCCTAACATCGCTATTAAAAAGGGGTGCTTTCAGATGGGATAAGGATGCAGAAACTTGTTTTGAACAATTAAAAGTTGTAATGACATCCACACTAGTATTTGCAGCTCTTGATTTTACAAAGACATTCATCCTTGAATGTGACACTTCAGGGACAGGCTTAGGAGTTTTTCTCATGCAAGATAAACATCCCATTGCTTTCGAAAGCCGAAAGTTAAAACCAAGTGAGCAAACAAAATCCACATACGACAAGGAAATGTTGCCAATAATGCATGCCCTTGTTAAATGGAAGCAATATTTGTTTGGGGCAAATTTCTTGTTAAAACAGACCACAACAACCTAAAGTACTTTCTAACTCAAAAAATCTCTCTCCCGGACAACACAAATGGGTAAGCAAAATCCAAGTCTTTGATTTCAACTTTATGTATAAAAAAAGGTAAGGAGAATAGTGTTGCATAAAACTCATTAAGAAAAAATGAAAGTGATGCCTCCCTATGTGCCATATCCATGGTTTTTCCTAAATGGATTTCAGAAGTCCAAATTGAGTATGTGAAAGACCTAAAGACAAGGAAGCTAATTAAAGAAGTTAAAAACAACAAAGCAACAACCTCCAAATATTCATGGGAAAAAGACATATAATGGTACAAACAAAGAATATATTTACTCAGTTCATCAAAATTCAAAACTCAAGTCTTAAAAGAGAACCATGGTTCCCCAATAACAGGCCATGTTGGGTTCTTTAAAACGTACCAGAATATTAGCCAATCCTTCTTTTGGAAGGGAATGAAGACAAATATCCAAAAATATGTGGCTGAATGTGATACTTGTCAAAGGCAGAAGTTTGAAACGGTGGCTCCTCTTGGTCTCCTACAACCCCTTCATATTCTAGCCCAAAAATGGTCTGAGGTATCCCAAAAATGGTCTGAGGTATCCATGGATTTTATCACCGACCTTCCTACATCAGAAGGAAAGGATAATATATTTGTAGTCATTGACAGATTAACAAAACATGCTCATTTCATTAGTATTTCATCGAAAGCAAAAGCAAGCCAAGTCGGAGATAATTATGTAAAGAATATATTTAAGCTCCATGGGTTTCCCAAGGTTATTGTTAGTGATAGAGACCCAAAATTTACCAGCAAATTCTGAAAATAATTGTTCCACCAAGTTGGGACTTCATTAACTATGATAACCTTGTACCACCCCCAGATAGATGGACAAACTAAAGTAGTAAACAAGTGCCTTGAAGGATATCTGAGGAATTTTGTGAACGACCGACAAACTCAATGGGTACAAAGGCTGCACCTTGCAGCATGGTGGTACAATAATACATATCATACATCAACAAAAATGACACCTTTTGAAGCCTTATATGGGTATCCACCTCCTACAGCAAGATAATATGTCATCAACAATTTCAAAGTTCCAGCACTTAGAGATTACCTAGCTACATCCAATGAGGTCATCCACATTTTGAAGAACCATCTCGAACAAGCAAGAAACCACATGTAACAATAAGCAGACTCAAAAAGAACCGATCGAGAATTTGAAGTGGGCAGTTGGGTGTTTGTTCACTTCAACCGTACAAACAAACTTCACTAAAAAATTCCAAAAATAATAAACTTGCACCCAAGTTCTATGGTCCATATCAAGTTTGAAAGCGAGTGGGACAAGTGGCCTATGCTCTAGACATCCCTAATAAAGGAAAAGTACATGACGTCTTCCATGTGCCATGCTTAAAGAAGAAATTGGGCTCATCCACTCACATACAAACTGAATTTCCTGTGTTAGATGATGAAGGAAAATTAGTGCTAGAACCATAATGCATTTTAGAAATTAAAACCATAACACTTCATTCCATATCAGTAAATGAATACCTCATCAAGTGGATAAACTTACCAGATGATGAAGCTACATGAGAGAATGAATATTTTTTGTTCACGCCACCCATCCTTACCAATAGTTCGTGGATGAAGTATTCCAGAGAGGGATGACTTGTAGTATAACTAAATAGTTTAGTAACTTAGTACTCCTATGTTCATCACAATATCATCAAAATTATTCATGTGTTCTCTCGATCTTCTACTCTAATCCACACTCCTCTCCATTCTCCACTCCATTTTCATTCTCCACACTCTCTACTCACCACTCCCACGCAGCACCATTTTCACATCCCTGTACCATTCCATGTAGCACTATTCCACGGCACACTCCCTGCGCACAGCCCACCTGCTACACACCCCACTTCTAGCCCACCTGTTATAGTCCACCATCTACACGCCCATCCTTATCCCTCGCAGCCCCTACGCTACCCTCCTTCGCACTGCTCTCCCTCTAGTTGCGCCCTCACCTTTACAAACACCCACGTCAATCTCATAGTTGCTCCCTCCCTCTGCTGCTACATGCCCATCCATTCCCTCGCAGTTCCTACACTACCCTTCCTCCGTGTTGCTCCCTCCCTCTAGTTGCTCTCCCTTCTCTCCTGCACCCACCACTCCTGCGTAGCCTTCCTTCTACCGCGTTCTCCCTCCTCAACCCTCAACCACCACCGTCGTTAGGCCTTCCTCCCTTCTGCGTCGTACACCTCCCAACTCTCTAATGTCCTCATATTAAAATAATATTACTATTTATTTTAATATTCCTACTTTAAAAAACTATTATTTTTGTTTATTGTATATAATAATAATATTAATAATTATTATTATTGTAATTAAATATTTAATAGTTAACCTATCTCCAATCCAAAAATAGCAACATTAATACAAGAAATACGGAGAGAAACCCTCTAGAGAACAAGGATGCATCCATAAAGTCAGAAGATGATCCAGTTCAAAAGATACTGGCAAAGCTTGAGCAAAAAGATGAGGACATTCGCGACCTAAAGCTCGAAATTCTCTCACTGAGAGACCAAGTTAAGGGAGGCAATAACTCACATACATGCCCAACCCACAACGTTGTTCATAGGTCAAGAAAGAAACCAATTGGGGCAATATTGATTCAACATCTAAAACAATTGCATCTGATGCTAAAGAAACATTTGAACCTACAATAACAAAAGAAAATATAACAATTTTGCTTCCATTGAAAAGTATGACATTCAACATGACCTAATGCATAAAACTCCATTGTAACTAATGCAACATAACACTACTTGCAACTTGACATAAAAAAACATTTCTTATAGGCATAAATGAGTACCATGTCATTAGAACAAAACTCAACGAGGAACAACAATCAATAACAAAAGAAATAATTGCAAGTAAAAAAAAACCCTACAATTCCAACTTACTTGTTCTTGATAGGAGGAGTAGGCACAAGAGAAAAAATTATTGCAAAGGCAATATATGATGGCTTGTTGCACTATTATGACAAAAATATCGAAAACAATCCTTTGAAAAAAAAGGAATTATAGTTGCAGTTATTGGAAAGCATCATATAATGCAAATGGAATTACAATTCATTCTTCTTTACGTCTCTCGTTAAGTTCGTCAAATATGTTGCCATTAAATTCGAATACATTGGATCTAATGACAAAATAATATGAACAACTTCAAATATTGTTAATAAATGAAGTATCCTTAATTAGATCTTGAATGCTATGTAACATAGACAAATTGCTACATGAAATTATGCACACTCCAACAAATCCATTTGGAGGTGTAAACATCATTTTTTGTGGGGACATTTTTCAAGCACAACCTCTACAGGATTCTTGGATTTTAGAGCAACCAACATTTCAACAACAACAAATTCCATATGGCTTTTATCCAAATAACATCAAGTTCTATCAATTGAAAAAGGTGGTTAGGCAATCAAACAAAGTATGCATATCTATTTCAAACAGACTCAAAACATGCTCTCAGATAAAATACGATATTGATTTTTTAAGCAAGCATTGTTATAGACAACCACCGATAGATCCAACATTTCCTTATCTCTTTCATCGCAACAAAGACATTCAAGAACACTCAAAAAATTGTTGGCAATTATGCAAGAAGATACCCTTACACTGATATTACATGACATCAAAATTGATCCAATTGAAAAAACAACATTTGGACACAAAACAATGCAATTTCCTTCCATAATTGTGCTAAAAAAACATGCTCGTTGAACTAGTCGCAGGTAATTATGCAATTGAAGACAGTTTGGTGAATAGTGCAAAAGGCTTGTTTATACATCATACACAAGGAACTACCAATATCATATGGATAGAGTTTGCAAATTCAAAAGTTTGACTAACTGAACAAGCTACTAAGCAACACCTATATACACTTGAAATCATGCACAATTGGACACATGTCAAAAGAATGTTCATGCAAATGCCAATTTAAAATATAAATACTTGCATTCAAGCGCAATTTTCAATCCAACTAGTTTATGCATGAACAATTCATAGAGCAAAAAGCGACACAGTGGAGAAATTAGCATTTGATCCAAAGGGAATCACGAGACGTGGACTTGCTTACACTACACTTTCTCGTGTAAAAAATATCCAATCCCTTTATCTTCTAAACAAATTAAAACAAAACAATTTCTCAATTTGGCAAAAATTTGTTGTTGAAATAGATAGACTAGAAAACCATGCATCCTGACAATTTGAATATGGACTCCATTCAAAAGCAACTTCTAGTCATTTCATCATACGGTCACTAAACACACTAAGATTGTTATGTAATATCGATGATGTTGTAAATTCCAAAGAATTGAAGCAAGCAAACATCTTCATGATACTCATGCACGCTTACTGCCTAGGGAAGAAATGTTTACAAAAGAATACAATTGTCTAGCAACATTTTCAATCCATGGAGTTTTCACACTCCTAAGAAAAATATAGTTATTACTAGCTCAAAAAACTACGTAGGAAATTGCATTGAAGCAATTGTTGTTGAATTCAAGTTTCTCAACAATGACTTCTAGCTAGTAAATATTTACAATAGGCAGCATGTTCCACTTAACATTCTTTTTAGTGTTTTGGATTCCATTCTATCAATTAACCAAGAAAATACATGGATTCTAATTATTGGTGACATTAACATTGATATCTTGCAAGACACAACATTAAAAAAAATACAGTTAGTCATGGAAACAAATGGCCGAACATTAAAAACAACAAAACCAAGAACCAACACTGACTCTATGCTTGACCATTTTTTTTTCCAAACCTATAAAATAATGATCTTGTTTTCAACATCTTTGATACCTATTGGGCTTACCAATATGCAACTTTTCTTTCAATTCCTTACACAACAATATGAAACTTTTTTTCTTTATGTCCACTTAACATACACATCTACATCTGCTCCATTTTTTAACACGACGAGCTACATCAAAGAAAAGCTAAATATAATTTTGTAAATGGAACATAATTCAAATTGAAAAGAAACTAGTGTTTTCATTTTTCTTTGAACAAAAGTTTAGTAAATGTCAATAGCTAAAAAGGGAAAAAAGAAAAAAATTTGCTCATAGCCATCTTTAAATTAACATTTGAGAGATAGTATGCTCAAAGTTGTTATTTGTTTTTTCAAAATCATGCTCTCGTAACAAATACCATTTAGCGATACTGCATTTTAAGCAGATTTAGATACTTGCAAAAGAAAGGAAAAAATAACTTATTGAACATATCAATCCCTATTGCACCAAGTAACAAGGTCACCAACACAGCAATATGCATGCTCTTATCTTTCTTGGTTTTTGGAAGAGATTGCTACAAATCCCTCCTACACCTGCCTCTCTTCCATGAAGACAAAGGTATTTACATGACACTATAATCCTTTTTTCCTATATTTTCTTGTTTGTTCTTATATATTTATATTGGTTCCTTACCGTTGTCTTTGTCCTTTAACATTTGTCCCAAATGCAGTTAGAAAAATTATTGACAACCTTTTGGAGGATATTTGCATTAAAAAAAATCCACTTGCTCCAAAATACTATGGAAACAACACTAGAGAGTGATAGCCAAAAGAGGTAACAAACTTTATAATTACTCCTTTTCGGAAAAAAAAATGCCATTACATTGTACATTTTTTCCTTGTAGCAACAACATTACAAAAAACAAGTTCCCAGTTCCATTCAAATATGCATGCAAACAGTCCATGCAAGCAAAAAAAAATTCCCAAATTCTATTTTTATTTTTTACTAATTGTTTTTGTTCGTTAATAATTCCATTTTTTAGCAATCACCATTGCAATTATCTCTTATCGTCCAACTCTATTAAGCAACACACAACAACAACTTTGAAGGAGGTGTTTTGGCATTGTATGGACCTAGGAAAAACAAGAACTTGACTTTCCCTGCAAAGACACAATTGATCCATGTTGATTTAGTAGACAAAGATAGCCAGATGAAAATCATAGTTAACATAAACAACAATTTGATCAAGCATTTTGTTGACCATTTCTCTCATACAAAAACATCATAATCATTCACTTTGCATTGAAAAAAAGGGCTATTTGAAAGAGGAGATGTGAATTATTGCATTCTATTGTTGGAGAAAACTAGAGTTGAGACCATACAACAAGTTTGCAAAATGCATAAACTACCACCAAATACAACTATCAATGAACTATTGGCATTAAATGAAGCCTTATTTCATTATCTCTATTGGAGTAATTATTGTTCCATGCCAGCCAAACAACATACAATAAAAATTTATATCAAGGATGGAGAAAAACTAATCATGCAATAGTAAATGTTGCTTTTGCCTATATAGTCCATTCTTTTTCCATCAACTTCCAATCTCTACAATTTTTGCTTGCAATTAAACAAAAAAATTAGTTTAAATGTTTCTAATTGTAGGCTATAGCCAATAATATTTGTCTTTCCAACTACAAATCGGTGAAGCCTATAAGGATCTATTATCACGAACATAAGAACAACTGGCATCTGATGATGCACCATTGTCCCTATTCAAGGGAGTGGTAAGAAATGGGCCAAAAGGAATCCACGTGACATAGCTTTCCTTGACAACAATTGTAAATATCCTTGATGATGACTTTGTAATCCAAAATTTGCTCCTAATCATGGGATCAAAAACTTAGGTACCTAGTTAATCTTACTTCTATTTTCCAATTTCTATATCATATGCAACTGTTTGTATGCTTCTTATTATGTTGTTTTTTTATTATCATAAAAGCACATCAGACAATAGAGACACATGATATATATGCACTGATGTTTACGAAGAGACACAATAGAGACACATATTTGTATTGGTGAATATTGTTGCTAACGTCTCAGTACTTGGCGTGCTAGTAGCGCACTTATGTAGGAACTAGTCATGTAATTAAATAAATAAATTATACAAAAAAGTTCAAAATAGGTATAGATTTACTTAGCATATTGTCAAACGCTGGTTGATGGGTAGATACTGAAATGTAGAACAATGTAACAATAATGCATTATGGTTGAATTCTAAGACACATATCTAATCATATCATACGTATATATTTTAGATGTTTAGATTTTTCACATTTTTTATTGTGCTACAGTTGTGATGCTTCCAAGCCCCTCCTTTGTTATGCATAAGAATATGCCTATTTATGTTTGCATATGACTTGTGGTTAGTCCAAAAGTTGAAATAATGAACCTTCATAATAATGCAATCCAATAAATTTTTGCAGTTGATACGGGAAAAATAATGATAATCATGTGCAATAATGCTTAGATGAGTTGAACATAAACGCATTTGCCTTTTAGAATTGATCTCTTCATTTTACAGATTAGAGTATAAAGTTGTAGGATTTTTTGCCCCCAAATTAATGTACTAGTCTCTGCACTTTCTCTCCTTTTCCACCTTATGGTGTCTTGTTGGATTGGCCTTTCTAGTTAGTTTACTTTTTTTGGGGTATATGTGTATATACAAGTCCTATTATGGAACATGGTCATCCAGTTTCAGTGTGGTATATTCCACAATGGAATACTAACAATATGCGTATTGTTGGCCATATGTGTGAGAGTGCATAATGTGGATACAGGGCCAGGGTTATTTGAAACCCATTTGATGAAATGCTTATTCCTATTAATAATCTCAAATTGTGGAGCTTAATGACATTAACACAACATTCACGCAATGCTACATGGATTAGATTCATGCTTCTGATTTCCTAGAAGACTTTTCTTAGCATGCTTTAATTTTAGATCAAGTATGTTCTTTTTAGGAGATAGTAGTCTTTATGTTTGATACTATATTCTCTCTTAGACTATAGTTTCATACTTATACTTTGGCTTTTTAATCTTGAAAAATATAAAACTTTCTACTTTATTGTAATTTATAGCAAAACACCATATAAAATGACTATCTCGCTTCATTGCCATTATTTTTTAGTGTAGATGTTGAAAACTCTTCTTTCAAGTGCAACATAACTAAAAGCACATTGTTGGCTTTCCAACTTAGCCCATCATTCTAGCCACCACAACAACTTACCACTAGAGAACAGTGTGGTGGACTTTGTTCCAAGGACCTGGTCCGCTTTACTAAAGTTGTCCAACAATAAATAAATTAATATAGTGAAAATTAAATACAAACACAATTTACCCATGTTGCTAGCTAGCTTTTTCCTTGGTTGTTTTCTATGGACTTCTCATACCTATGCCCAATGACATATAAGTATTATTTTTCCTTTTGCATTTCCAAGTTTGATATAGGATTTGGTGGATCTTTTTGCGTTAGCAAATGATACATATAGTCCTTCAAGCTTGTTGCTATGTTATTGCACCCAAAGATACAAAATGCATTCTCCAACACATTCAAGATCGTTGTCTTTATCCATAAACTCTTTATGTTCTTGTGTAATTAAGCTCAACCNTTTTGTTTTTGTTTTTGTTTTTGTTTTTGTTTTTGTTTTTGTTTTTAGTCCAGGAAGAAAAAAGCCTGTCCTTGTTATTCTTATTAAGAATCAAAGGGCATCAATAGCGCCATCCCATAAGTGGGTTACATCTCAGAGAGAATAGTACATGCACACTAGGCCCATTTTTTATTTTTATTTATTTATTTATTTATTTATTTTATTTTATTTTATTTTATTTATTTTATTTTTTTCAGGAAGAAAAAAGCCTGTCCTTGTTATTCTTATTAAGAATCAAAGGGCATCAATAGCGCCATCCCATAAGTGGGTTACATCTTAGAGAGAATACAACTCATATAACTATAAGTCTCATCTAGTCGCTGCCAGGGGGAAAGGCTAGACAATAGTGTGAAGGATCCCATCAGTAAAACTGTCTCATCATGGAGGGAATCAATCTCATCAACCTCATCTACCGAGAACCAAAGGGATCAGATCAGCAATCTAAAAGAGGCCGCTCAAAGAGCAACAAATCAACAAATCAAATAGAGGAGTAAGCTCCCCGATCAATACTCAAAAGAGCTGAAAGGTATCATGTGAGACCAAACCAAATGGTTCGCCATAAATTCAGTGAAACAACGATAACCCGGAGAAAATGAGAGAACAGTTTTAGAGAGACAGTTTGCAATCTGATTGTGTTCTCGGTAGATGTGGCTGAATGACAGATCCAGAAATCTAGAAATTAGCTTTTGTGTTTCCTAGCACCAGTGAAAGAGTTCTGGAGAGGAGAGAGCAGTGGATCCCTTTGCCTAATTAATGATGACTTGAGAGTCACCAAATATGCGGGATAAGGGGATCCCCATCATCTAGGAGGATAGCAGAAGAGCCCATAGGCTAAGTAATTATGCTTTTGTATTGGAGCCATTTTCGACCCCCAGCGCAAACTCGAAGTGGTGAGACTCATTCAAATATAAGCTGTATCCAACACCGATTGCCTTTTTGGTGGAGGCACCATCGAAAAATCCACATGGGAAAAACAAACAGGGAGGATGCCCAATCTTCCTGATTTTTTTAACTTTGACAGACTGAGAAGAATATATTTGCACAGAGTTTGTAATATGATGTACTATGCTGAGAATAGTCCTCTTCTTCCCTTCAAATAAGGATAGATTTTGTGCTTTCCATATGGCCCATATCATATGGAATGGGATAGAACAAAGAGCCGAGTTCCTAGGGTAATTGCCAGCCCAATTCCCTACAAATAAGGCAGGTGAGTCCATGAGAGGAGGGTGAGGCAGGTGAAACTGATCGCAGATATGATCAAGAACATTCTTCCAGACTGTGCATTAAGAGAAAATATGAATGACGGTCTCCTCATCAGAATAACACAGTGCACATATACCTGGACCAGACTGCCCCCTTTTCTGAAGGTTATCCCAGGTGAGGATTTTGTTCCTTAATACCAACCATATAAAGCATCCAATTTTACGAGGGAGAGCACTGGTCCATAAAAAAGAGTGAATACGATTGCCAAATGATGGGGAATAAGAATTAACAATGCAGTCATAAGCATGTTTAGTAGATATAGAGCCATCCCTTTTGTTGAAGTCCCATACAAGTGAATCAGCTTGAGTAGTGAGACGTATTCCACCGAGAACCAGATTCGTCGTGTATGCATTCCAAGCTTCTTTCCAAGCCCCATCTAAACCCAACTCCTCGGTCGTGTACCAGTAGTGCTGCGAGTCTGGTAAAATATTGTGTGCCTATGAGAGAGTACTGATGTCCAGGTCCTCCAGGAAGGTTCTCAGCTCCTCTGGAAGGTTGTGTGAGGAAGGGACACCAATAACCGGATCAACACCAATCAATATATCTTTACCATTACCCACCTGCCAAGCCAGGTGACGACCAAGCCATGGAAGAGTTTGTAAAAAACCCCTCCAAATAATAGATACCCCACGTGTACAGAACCTCTTACCTCTGAGCCAAGTAACCACCAAGAGGTGTTTCATGTATTTGTTGGTAAGCACACAATGCCATAAACCATCATTTGACATAACCATCCAGAGATTTTTAAGGCGCAGAGATATGCTAAACCAATGAAGATTTTTTATCCCCCATCCTTCATATTCCATTGGCCAAGTGAGACTCTGCCAATTGACCAGATGATATCTTCGATTATTTTCAGTAGATCCCCATAAGAAAGCAAACATGATGCTCCTGAGCTTGTGCAGGATAGAAACTAGGATGGGAGCTAATCCCAGCCAGTAGACCGGTATACTGGAAAGCACAGACTGGACAAGAATCAACCGGCCTTCTAGAGAGAGTAGCTTTTGGGTCCAAAGACAAATCCTCTTTTCAAATTTCTGTACCATCCAATTCCAATCACAGACCCTGTAGCTGAGAGGTTTGATGAAGTATCCTAGGTACTTAAACCCAGAAAGAATCGGCTCCATCTGGTAAGGTGGAACCCTAACAATATCCATGAAATTAACAGCATATATATTACTATACAGAAAGCAAGATTTTTCAAGGTTGATACACATACCAGATGCCTTATAGGAGGTCTCAAGGATAACGTCAAATGCAGCCTATTCCTGTAATGTGCCAATACCCATAATGACCACATCGTCCATGAAAAGAAGATGGGTAAGTGCAAGGGAGGATGTGATTTGTATGCCACAGATTAGACCATTGTTTCGAGCATTAGAGATTAAAAGGCTGAGACCGTCGATGACAAGGATGAAGAGTAAAGGAGATAAAGGGCAGCCTTGTCGAATGCCACAAGTAGCTGAAAAAAACTTCGTGGGGGTCCCATTAATCAGAACAACCAAATTTGCAGAGGTGAGACAGCCCATTATCCAATTAACTGTCAGGAGAGGAGCCCCGATTTGGATCAAGATGAGACGGATATAGGTCTAATTTACACGATCAAATGCCTTAATCAGGTCCAATTTGAGGATGAAGGCATTGATATTTTTGGTTTTGACGGAGTGGAATGTCTCTTGAACAATTCCTATTGGCTCTGTGATCTGTCGGTTTTTAAGGAAGCCAAACGAGAGATACCAGAGTCCAAATAGGGCTTGATCCTAACCGCTATGACCTTTGATATCAACTTATACAGTAGATTACATAATGAGATGGGCCTGTAATCTGCAAAGGTCCTATGCTTATCAATCTTGGGTATAAGTGCGAGGAAGGTCGAGTTCAGGGAGGGTGGGATAAAACCTGAGACCCTGGTAGAGTCCATAGTTGACAATAATTCACGGCCCAAGAGTTCAAAAAAGTGCAGATAGAACTCGACAGGCCATCCGTCTGGGCCAGGGCTCCGATATTTTTTAAAAGATTTCAGTGCATATTCAATCTCCCCAAGAGTAACAGGACAGGTAAGGTCATATGCAAATTCATCAGATATCATCTTAGGACAGGGAGGCCCATGTTTAAATAGACACATGTTGCTTTGCACACTTTTCAAATACTTTTATGCCAAAGTAAAATTCAATAAAAGCATAACAGTCTAATAATAATTTGAGATTTGAAATAAATTCATTCTAATCAAATTATGCACTTTGAGTTTCGTATCCACAACATGCACACTGGGCCCATGTTTAAATAGACACATGTTGCTTTGCACACTTTTCAAATACTGTTATGCCAAGGTAAAATTCAATAAAAGCATAATAGTCTAATAATAATTAGAGATTTGAAATAAATTCATTCTATCTTGCTAAATTGCAGTTGAAGGTCACAAGCAATTATGATTTGGTTCTTTCTTTCAAAAGAACATAAGCACAAGCTTTTTCCTGTACATATTGCATGTATGTAGCTAGAGCATTGTGTATTCACATGTCTTTGTATTGGTGAATATTGTCCCTCGGGTTTCATGACTTGGGTTGTTAGTAGCATACTTTTGTAGAAACTAGTAATGTAATTAAATAAACCAATTATTATACAAAACAAAGTTCAAAATAGGGTACAAATTTACTTAACATATTGTTAAACAATGGTCTATGAGTAAGTACTAAAATGTAGAACAATGAAACAATAATGCATTGTGGCTAAATTCTAAGACACACACACACACATTAAAATGTTTATATTTTCATAACTTATATTGTGCTATAGCTCTGGTGCTTTCAAGCCTTGGTTTACTATGGATAAGAATATGCCTAATTTTGTCTGAATATGACTTCTACTTAGTTTAAAACTTGAAATAATTAACCTTTGTTAACAATGCAATCCAATATTTTTTTGTAGATGATATGAGCATAACAATGTTTGTCATGTGCAATAATGCTTAGATGAGTTGAACACAATCACACCTGCCTCTTAGAATTGATATCTTGTTTTTATAGATTAGTGCATAAAGTTGTAGGATTTTTTACCTCTAGACCAATGTGTTAGTCTTTTCCCTTTCTCTGGTTTTGCACCGTGTGGTGTCTGGTTGGATTGGCCTTTCTAATTAGTTTACTTGTGTCTGGGTATATTTGTCTACACAGGTCTTGTTGTGTAATGTGGGAATCCAGTTTTAGCGTGGTGCATAGTTAAAAGCAAATCCAGTCTCAAATTGATGTGTATTGTGCTTGATCTTCTGGATTTCATTGTGTTAGAGTTTAAACATGTTTAAACTCCAGCATAGTGAAGTCCAAATGATCAAGCACAGTGTTGATACACTGTGAAAATATGCATACCAAGATTGATGTGTATTGTTGGTCATATGTGCGAGAGTGCATAATGTGGATATACGAGCATGGTTATCTAAAACACATTTTTTAAAAACAAACGAATCATTTTTATTTTTATTTTTATGAAGGGATATCGGTCTGTTCATCTGAAACACATTTTGTGAAATGCTTCCTTCTATTAATAATCTCAGTTTGTGTAGCTTATTGACATTAAGACAACATTCACACAATGCTACCTAGATTGGATTCATGCTTCTGGTTTCCTAAGAGACTCTGCTTAGAATGCTTTGATTCGAGATCTGGTATGTTCTTTTTTCTTCAACTATTCAATTTAGTTACATATGTAAGGTACCACTACTTACTATTTCCTCTTTTTCACAACATATTTGCAACAATTATATTTAGTACTATCTTTCCATGTAAAGCTGCAATGCATTGTAGCATAATCGAACATCCGTATGTTGCAAAAAGTGCACATCTCTTAGTTTTTACTGCTTTCTTAAGGAAATAGATAAAAGATTCACACAAACAAAAATACTATCATCCTCAAAGTTTCCTAGACATTATGTTTGGAACCACAATATACATTTGAAAGTCGTCTCTTATCATTGTATAAGTGCTCGAATAGCCTGAATCGTTTATTTTTGTGGTTAATTTGACTATCTTTTTTTCCCATGTGGTTCATGACATTGGATATCGATGCTCGCTATGTCCACTGATAACCTTCTTGAAATTCACGAGAGAACATGGGGTGGTCGAGCATTTTCGATATAGTGGGGGATCAACAACAAGAGCATCTTATAGACCCATTTAAGGGCTCAACATGTCTCTTACAAGGAATTGATCCCAGGTGGGGAGGGTAACAAGCATTCCTCCCAACCACCTGAGCTACATCCAATGTACTTTACTGTCTTCTTATTGTTAACTCTTCTAGATAAATAAAGTTATTATTTATTGTGTTACAAATAGTTGTATTCTTGCCAACTTGCTATTTGCTTTTACTATAATATGTATGCAATGTGCGGGAACAACTTCTTACCAAAGTTGATAATAGGGCATAATCCATGATTGATTGTTCTTTTGGCTATAGTTAGTGTCTTGCTAGATTTCATAGTGGTTGATTATGTTATGTACACGTGTGCACAAAAACGTTATCTCCAAAAAAGAAGACGCTAGTTTCTAAGAAGAAAAGGAAAATACAACAACTCAAAGAAGGCATTTCTACCTTAAGGGAATAGTTGTTTTCGGTTCTCTTATCAATGGTCTTCTTTTGTTTCAAATTTTTCCTATAATTATCAACGAACTAAAGTGATAGAAATAGATTTAGAGAATTGGTTCTTATATGGCAATACAACATTTATAACATTGAGTACTCATTCATTAATTGATAGCAATATAACAACATTCATTCATTGGTTAATAACATATGGGCACTCCTCTGGCACAAGGTCTTATATAGTGAACTGGTAACACAATTTTATAACTTATGTTGTGCCTAATCCTTGACTAATAGCAATATATTAGTAATTACTCATCATTTAGCTTTTAGATTTTGTAACTAAGGTTTCTACATCATACTTGTTTGTAAGTGTTGGTATATACTTGGGGTTGAGGTTAGGAGCTAGCGGTGGGGTCTGATGGTTTCCCCAGCGAAAGTCCGGTTTCAATTCCTACAGGGGAGGTGTAGTGTATACAGGCTGCACCCCAGAAAAAAGCTTGAACGACTGCGGTGGTGTCTGTACTTGCGCTGGAATCCATGTCCAAGATTTAACCTGGCCCCAGGTTGTGAGTTTGGCATCCAGGTGGCACAATTGACAATGCTCGTTGGGTGGCTTGGAGAGGTTCTCACAGTTAGAAAAAAAATATACTAGAAAATAAATTTTAACTTCATAGCAATTTTATTCTAAGATGGTTGCAAAAGGTATTCCTCTTTTCTAATATACACCGGGTCATCAAGCAAACTTGAAACATGCAAAATTTGACATGTATTTGTCTTTAATACATAAACTTTAAACACATGTCATCAAATTATATTTCAAGCAAATTTGAAACATGGAAAATTTGACATGTATTTGTCTTTAATACATGAACTTTAAACACGATGAATGGACTTTCAACTTCTGTTCTCATTGTTAGATGCACTTGGATATAATCTCACCCAAAAATCCTTATTTTCATAGATGTACTCTGAAACCAATTTACACCTTCATGTTGTCCTGCTTTCACTTAATTAACAAATATTTATATTAAGCTTTTTACTCCCTTGTACGGCAATATAGCTTTGAACCTATCTTCCAAAAACATATGCTGAAAATTCTTTCAGCTATATCTTTACATTTCCATAACAAAATTTAAAATTTGGCTGCAATGGTTCTTTCCATACTTTGAACAATGTATCAGTTTATATAAAGTTATTTAGACCATACAACACTGCTTTTATAGATCCATGTTGCTACTACTTTTAAGTAAGAGGCTCTTAACCTCATAGGTATTCAACTTAAAAAAAACCTAATAACTTTTTCCAAATAACAAGGATTTTATGGCACATAGAAACTTGTCTTTGATACATTTAAGTATATTGTGACAAGTGATAACTAGTAGTTGAGGCATGGATAACTAGTAGTTCATGGCACTTAACTTGTGGCTATCGGTGTTCACCAACCACAAGTTAAGTGACTGTACTAGTTCACAATTTGGGGTGGATGAGCGACAGTCCTCTTGTACTCTCAAGATTTATTTTATTGTCGTCATTCCAAATTAAAAAAAAAAAACAATTTAAAAAATTGTATATAAATAATATCTCAATTTATATATAATGACTAGTAACTAATGCATGGATAACATGCAATTCCTAGCACTTAACTTATGGCCTATAAGTGCTCACTGACCACAAGTTAAATGACTATACTTTGTATACTCTATGGTATGACAGAGACAAATATTCAAGCAATTTTTAGTCAAAAACTTGGAATTTTTTCTATAAGCTCGAACCAAATTTTATTTCTAATGTTGGTTTCTTTGTTGGTTCTTCAGTTGAGGGTTACTGTGGGAGTGGTATGGTTGTTTGGCTAAATGATAAGCATCTCTTCAATCTATGGATGGGAAGAGGAAAGGGGAGTAACACCAAAGCTGAATTATTAGGCATGTGGGGAGTTCTCACATTTTCCAGCAAAAGTGGTATTGATTCTATCAAAATATTTGGTGACTCGAAGGTAATTATTGAATGGGCAAAGGGTAATTTTAATCTTTATGTCGTATAGTTGAGACATTGGTGCAGAAGAGTAAAATATATAATCTTTACATTTCATCAGATTTCTCTTGCACATATTTCTAGATTATATAATTATGAAGTGGATAGGTTGTCAAAAGAAGCAGTCCAATGTGATGCTGTAATGATACACTTTTAAGAATTCATGGATGGTGACATTATTCAGGAAGGATACGAAGTTTTAGAATGACTCTTGTTTTTTGTTTGTCAATCCAGTTTATGCACCTCAACTCTGTATGACACTTTATCTATGGACTGTAGGAGAATGAATCTTGTTTTTTGTTGTTGTTTGTCAATCCAAATTTGCTACTAATCTTTACATAACACTTTGAAAGTAAAATATAGAAAAGCTAATAGTTATGATGTTAAAATTTGTCCTATAATGAAGCCTAGAGAGTAGTTTTGGTGATTGTATTTGAATATTTTATAAGTATATAATGATTGAAACATATAGCTTGTAGATGTAAATTTTTTTCCTTTAATTCTCATGAATAACAATTGTTAAAAAAACAAAAACAAAAATTACTATAACATATTCATAATTACATGATATGATGCCATGCCACTTAGTAAAATGAGCGTAATGAGCGTATCATGGTGGAAAATAACTACTCATAATTACATGATATGATGCCATGCCACTTAGTAAAATGAGCGTATCATGGTGGAAAATAACTACTCTTGCCCCTACCCCAATTGCTGCTTCATACCACTAAACCTTTGGTAAAACCACCGTCCCCCGAAGGAAGAACGGTATTTGGAAGCTGGAAAAGAGAAAAATAAAATGGAGACTATTAAAAGGTGAAACTGATGTCATTTTTCCTATAATGTCTAGGGTTTAACCACAGGAGCTGATTCCTGCTCGTAGAGGCATAAGCCTTCGACAGTACATTTTTTTGAAAACAGGCGGTGCCATTGTCGCCATGAAGCTCGTCAGGTACTTATATTTTTTCTTTCAAATCCTCTCTGTTCTTGAATTTCTAAACATGAAAAAACCCCAAACATTTAAATATCTGTTGTGTAGACCGCGTATAACATGGGTTTTGAAGAATTCACCAGTACATCGGTTATCTGTCTCTGTGAAAGTGGCGGTACTTCATAAGAATAGAAGAGCAAACATGATGGAGAGCAGTTGGTTTAAGACACAATTGTTCAATTATAAATGTGTTAATAGTGTTTATTTCGAGTGTTTGCTGTATTCTCTTTGTAGAGTTATTTCTGTTGAACATGGACGTCCGTCCATTGTTCTGTTTTGTTTTTTTAACTCAGTTTATTATTTTGTGACAAACTATGGGCACTTTTACTCATTTGGGTAGATGGTACTCAGGCTAAACCCTGCATTTTTCAGGTACAAGTCTAAATCAACATTAGACTTTGAAGGGTTACAGTAATATACTCATTATGAGCACAATGTCACTTACGTGAATAGAAGATAGGCGAAGAAAATAACATTCCAACCTGCAACCACTTGGACTAGATCTTACATATCCATTGCTTTGTTATTTCCAAAATGTCTCCCTTTTGTCTTTCAACAACTCAGCTTGAAAAACTTGGACAAATTTATTATTGTGAAAGACTGTTGAAAGAATCCTGTATCAGTGGAGCCTCTCAATCAAGATAAATTTGTATTTGTATGCTTTGAAAACGTGCGCCAAGGTCAGTGATTTAACTGCATACACGGTCTTCCTTCAGCTTAGGCCCAGGAGCAAGAGGTATCTATTCTACCAAATTTTCCTCGTCTTGCATCTGGTCTTGTCCCTTTTTTGACATGCCATTTGGAGTAATACCACAGTGAGAATAGAAATCTGGTGGATGGCTTTATATTCTGCCAACCTTACCACTGATCCAAGCCCCAGTTGTATCGTTTTGTATTTTGATACAAACAGCAATGTAACTTACCAAACTTCTTTTCACATTTAACTTTAATATCATATTTGCCAATGTAACTTACAATTTTTTTCTTTTCACATTTGACTTTGATATCATATTTGCTAGGATTTGTGCCTGGCCTCGTCTTTTTTTGACATGCCATTCGGGTTGGGCAGACCTCGGTGAAAATAGAACCCTGGTGGCGCGTGTATGCTCTATAATCCATCAACCTCATCGCCCAAGGGAATTTGTTTTATATTTTGCAATAAAAGGTTAATGTAACTTACTAATCTTCATTAGACATTTTATAGGTTTAATATTATTGTAAGTATATGCAGTAAATTAAACACATATAGCATGTATGTTTCATGGGATTAGATTCCGGAAAGGAGGCATAGATGATTTGATGCTGCCGTAGTTTTCTGTAATACTTAATGCTTTGTATGAGGTACTACATGATAGTGAATGACATTATGGATAGAACTCTCAGAATTTCTACGGACTAGATGTGATAAGGTTTCTCATGTTGGATTTTTTGTCTTAATTTTAATGAATATAGAATTGGGAATTAAGCAAGAAAGTGGCCATAGAGTCTACACTAGTTCACCTCTTAACCAATTTTTTTGAGCAAATGACAATTTAGGACTGTACTCATCAGAGTCAGTACTTTGATTTTTGCCTTTACAGCTGAAATATGAGTTTGTCTCATTTGATTTGTCTTTTTTATGTGAAAATTTGAGGGGGTAACCATTCAAATTATTCTATTATTAGACTTAGAAAGATGGATATATTTCTATTAATGACCAGATGAAGGTAGACCAGACCAGGAGGGCCTAATTGTATTAAAGCAATAACAAATGTGAGCTCTTTTAATAGCTTTAGAGAAGAGAAAAAGGAGGAAGCCTTCAATAGGATCCGTGCTAGACGGAGACAAATCAAAAAAGAAAAGAAAGAACATGTGGGCATGTTTTCTATCAATAATTGTGGTTGATATTGATATTTGTTTTTGAAGTTTTTGACAGGAATGCCTCACATTCCTTGTTTTAAAATTTTTCAACTCGTACTCTTTCTCAAACTCGACCGAGTGGACCTTGAACTGAGTTGAGTCGACCTACAAATCGGATCGGGTGATCGGTTTGTTGTCGCGTGTCCAACTCGGTTGGTTTGGTATAGAAGCGGTCAACTCGACCAAGTTTCGAGCTGAAACGACCGAGTTGCTTGTGTCAGTCTGTGTGGATTCACAGACTCAAATTAAATCTAATCTAATGCACTTTGTTTAACAATATTTGATTATACGAAATGGTGAATATGAAATTCTTATAGTAAAAGTGGCATTCCCCTTATCTTTTATTTTCTATCCTTTTACTTAAATTTTCAACATTACCATTAATTGTTTCCGTATGTGTGAGAGTGGTTCCAACTTCATTGGACTTCACATGCAAAAAGTATAATTTTAGATTCCATTCAGAATTCAATAGACAGTAGTTTTCAGGATTTTAGGATTGCGAAGTTTCCACCAAATTATCATGTATGAGGGCATGGGATTGTCATTTAACCAAGCACATCAACCCCTCTATATATACCTTGATGTTGGTGGTGTTGATTGTTAAAATCCTTTGTCATGGCTGTAATAAAAATGTACTCTTCACTTAAGCAGAGTCATTTATCAAGCATGGGAAGCTTTTTCTACCTTATTTTAATGATTGGATTAGGAAGTTTCATCAAAATTGTAGGGTGTTGAGTCGTTGACTAATGTCCTTGGAGGATCAACTTTGAGGTTCAAAGAAGAGGCAAGGGCTAGAGCCCAGAGGAGGGAGGCATAGGGTGCTATTGATAAATTTGTTTTCTTGTTTTGTGCATCTTAGAATCTAACCCTAACCCTAAAGCTATAAAATGAACCCTAACCTCGAGCCTTCAGGGGTTTAGCTAGTACTACTACTGCTGTTGTAGATGACTTTGAGGAGTTCAAGCTTGACCCAAATGATGATGTCATTGCCTATGTTGTTGTTAGTCTTGATTCGAGTTCTACTTTTAGTTCTAGCAGTGGTGATGAGTTTGATGAGTGATCATGTTAATCAATGACATGTATACTGTATGATCATTGATGTATGATGTATGGTGTAGTGGCATCAAATCACGTTTCTTGGAAGGCCTCGATGTTTATGTATTTTGTTCCAAATATGTATTGCACATTACACTTTGTGCCATTTGATATATTATCTCTTGTATGGTATATACATGAGCAGGCTTTGGATATTTTGTCTTTAATGTTTTTGAATCATGGATTAGAATCTTTAAAATATTGTGTTTCTTTAAAATTTAATTATTTTATGTATTTTTGAGTAAATTGGGTCATTAAATTCAAATTGGCCGAGTCATTACCAATTATGAGTCCAAGTCCGAGTTGACCCTCGACCAATTTTGAGTTTTAAAACACTGCTCACATTACATTGCTAGTTATGAGTATGATTTTGAGGTGCGAGGAATGGATCATCTCCAAACAACGTGATTGTGCCTACTACCAAATTAGCATCATGTGAAGTCATGTTGGTTGGACTTGAAAATTGAAACTAAGAAGTCATCGCAAGCAAAAAACTAATTTAAAATTGATATATGTTTGAGCAAATGATAATGTTTTAAATGTAAGTCCTTCAAATGATTTATGAGCAATAGACGTATCAAGAGCATAGTAGTAAGATTCGGTCATATTGAAAGTTCATGTACGAAAATTTGTTTGGAATTTGAAATTTTGCGAATATTTGACACAGTTACATCGATAGGTGTTTATATCTTAGAATTTGGGGTGGACTAGCATCTATGCTTTTCCTAGATTGCACGAGAATGAGACCAGTGTATTGTCCAGGATCCTAGATTGATTCTATGGTAGTCGTTCTTAATTTGAAATAAACAATTATAAAAAAGAATTTAAAAATTAACAGGTAGTTGATGCATGGATAATAGGTAGCTGATGCATGGACAACTCTTAGCTGATGCATGGATTATGCACAGTTCATGGCAGAACTCGTTTAACTAGAAAAATATGAGAACAAATAACATATAACTTATTTAAGGCACCTAACTTGTGGCCTATTGGTGTTCACTGGCCACAAGTTAAATGGCTGTGCTAGTATAGTATGGATACGGTATGGTAAAGTTGATTAAATGCTGAAATATATTTGTAATTTTTGTATTTTAAAAGTACATTAAACTTTACTATCAAAATTTACTTGTTAAGGTAAAAGTGAAATTTCAACTAGGATAACAATGCATATTTTTTTCTTATAAATATAGATAAACTCAAATCATATTAAAAACATGATTTTGCAAAGCAAAGCATTGTAAAATATGTACACAAAAATGAATTATTTTAAACAAATTTGTGACTATTGGTCCATGTAATATTTTAAATAAAAGTGGAAGTAAAACCTATTACATTTTTAACATTAAAAAAATTAGGTATATTGAGGCCATGAGTCTATACTTACTACTTAATCAACATTAAAAAAATACATCACGTTGATATACCATATGTTATGTTTCAAATTTGAGATATGTTGCAACTTACTTACAATGAAGAATGAATATCACTTTAAAAGTTTGAATGACCATGTATTATTTTAATTTTAAAGGCATGTTTTTGTATTTATGAGATGTCTACTTTTGTATTTTAGTTGTACTAGAGTTTTTTTGTATGTATTTTTTTCGTATTGAATTCGTATTTGCACTTGAATGTTGCTACTATGATCAAGAGCTTAAGAACTTATGTTAGAGATAGGATAAGTATGTTGCAAACTAAGGTTTTATCCTGTGTTGCATGGCTACCCGTACCGGGGGGTCGGGTACACGAATTAGTATCGGGTACACATACCGGGTGCTTGGGTACTTCAATGGTATGTCCCCAGCCGTACCTAGCTGTACCCAAATCCAATCTCACGTACTGGGTACTTCATGTATGAAAATAGGGTACTTGCGTGGATTTTGGTACGCCGTACCACGTGATTGGGTACGCGGGCGATAGAGCCATTGGACAATTTATCTTAGCTCGTTGTTTGGGATGAGTCAATTTGAAAATTTTGAAGTTTAAAATTTTAAAAATTAAATAATAAAACACTAAAACACATGTTATGCGAGCCCTTGCCCCTTACCTAAACCAACGCAACACTGCATTTCTCATGGCTAGTGCACTGTGCTCACTACTCCAGCGACAACGTGACAGAGGACCTTAGTGATGCTAATGACATTGATCCTAAGGCTGCTGATGACATGGCTTGAGGAAGCCAAATCAACTATCTTGTTCATGTTCAATGTTTACTGTTTTGAACTTTCTTTTTTCATGTCTAAAAATGCCTTTAGGCAAATTTTGGATGTAGTATGGCAATGAAGTTATATATGACATTTTATGTTGTTAATTATAACTTCAGTCTTCCAGTTGATATCTAATATGAGTCTATGTCATATGATTTAGCAAATTTATTATTTTATGTTTGCAATGCGAATGTTCATATGAATCATTGAATTTAGAAATATCAAATATGCATGTATGATGTGAGTGTGAAATGTTTTATTTTTATAAATTTTAACACACACACACACACACACACACACATATATATGTCTACAGTGCACTTGACGTACTGAAGTACCCTGTTTCAAAAAGTGGCGTCCCTGTCGTTGTCCCCATACCAGTACCCGTCCCCGTACCCACGTTTTTCTGGCAACTTAGGTTTTATCTCATACAAGAAAGGGAATATGAGCATGCAACCAAAAATCCCTAGCAATATTTGATGAGGATCTAGGAAGAAGCTCACTTCTTCAATCTAACCTCTGCGGGGATGCATAAAAAAACACTCTTAGCATGCTTCCTCACTTTGATATACATGGATGGGGCATATAAAGCAACCTCAATGGTCAAAACATCTGTTGATAAGGTGTTGATCACTTTTTCTTGTTAGGGAAAAAGTGTCAACTCCAAAGGCTGTCTTGTGGGGATTGAGAAAACCCCCCTTTGTTTTTATGGAGGTGGTACTCCTCTTGGATGTCTTGAAGAATATTTCTCTGAGTTTCTTCAAATGATAGAAGGGAGGGTGCTATGCATCAAACCCTTACATTTCTTTTATCTGATTTTTTTAATAAAAGAATTGTTCTTTACACAACTTGATTATGTCATTTAGGCACAACTCTGTCCGTGAGGAGACTAGGAAACTTAGAAATGATTAAAGCAAAGAAATATTATGATGGTAAATATATTTGCTTAGTTGTCTATATCATGCCTCTGTAATATATGCAAGCAAGAGATACAACAATATGACGCTTAAGAGGAAAGAACATAGATACATAGATATTTCATAAAATTTTAAATGAATTCAATCATAAATATCATGGGGATGTAGAGGAAGACAAATGCTCCCAAATAGTTATTAGTGGAGAGTAATTTAAATACATATCACTTAGTTCCTTAAAATGACATTGCCCATAGTAAAAAATAAAGCTCGCCAGTGACTATACAAAGCTCCTATGTTCTCCATATACAACAAAAAATAAAAGCATTCATAACACTTAGTTCCCCGAAATGAGATTGACCATAGTAAAAAATAAAGCTTGCTAGTGGCAATAGAAAACTCCTATGATCTCCATATACAACCAAAAATAAAAGCATTCACCCTTCTTAGGCTGGGATGGAACTCCAACAATTTGACATAATAGAGACTTGGATGAAAACAAGTGTGTCAAATAGAATTCAACCTTAATGCCGGACCTATGGTGCAAAGCACTAAATGACAAACTCATCGGGAGGTAGGGAAAAAGGAAATGGAAAATTTGGTAGTCTATACTCATAAAGTAGAGGCGCTTTGGTTGAATTTGAACCCTTTGAATCTCTTTGAATGCTTATTTTATGATTCCTTCTCAATCCTCTTGCAGTTGTTATGGGATTTAGGTTTTTTGCCCCTTTTCCTATTTCTCACGTGCTTATGTTTTTATAAAACAATGATTTGGTCACTTAATCGATGCTTTGTTAAATGTCCCTTGGTAAATGTTCACTTAGAAATTTGTGCCCCCCAATTGGTGCCCGCTTTAGAGATTCATAATGTATTTTACAAAATCCTTTTCCAAAAACAACCCAATGCTACTTGCCAGAAATAGTCATGATGGCATTTCATTTTTGGCAAAAAAAAGGACATTTCTAGTCTGAATATTGTTCCTAGTTTTTTTTTGACTTTAGCTTTTCAACAAGCTCTCGTTTGTGAAATTTGGACGCCTGTAGCTCAAGTTATTAGTACCAAGCCAAATTTATGCAAGTGGAACATGCTCCACTATTCCTTGAATTTTTTAAAAACACCTTGCAAGATTTAGCCTTTGAAACCACACCAAATATGTTCTTTACCTTGTGGAACATGCATCGTTATTTTTTGAATTTTTCAAAAACACCTTGCAAGATTTAGCCTTTGAAACCACATCTAATTTGTTCTTTACCTTAGCTATCCAACAAGCTCTTGTTTAGTTTTGACATCAAGAGATTAAGATATTGCCTCTAGAATGATGGAGACCCAACAATCATTGATTTGTGCCTCTTTGTGATCTCAAATATTGATTTAAAATTCTAGACAATTTATACCACATGCATTGTGGAAGGGAAATGTAGGCCGTTTATAATGAAATGGAATCTTCCATTATATTAGAGTGTGGAAGAGGAGGGAGCCATAGACCCTTACGTAGCTAGTCCTTTGTGTAAGTTTTAGTCACCATGGTCATCATCACTCAAGCACCATGCCATGTCATTGCTTAGTTATCATTTGCCAACATTTGTTTACCAAATGTCACCAAGAGAGAGGTCTAGCTCGTCATATGTCAAGATTCCATAAGATGGTGCCATGTGTCATGACGCTGTTGATTGGGGCTTGCGTTGGAAAATGTGCTAGTTTAGAGGGGGTAACGAGCTTTTCATTTCATAAACATGATACTTAGGATAAGCCTAGGTGTGGAGGTAGTGTGGAGGCAGAGGCTTAGTGGAAGGTGGGATGGTGAGGCATGGAGAGGAGTTTGGAGGAGGCTCAACATCCCTCCTTGGGAAATAATGTATATAGGATAAGATAATATAATTTTACTAACGTTCAACAAGTGACCACTGAAGTAAATGTGGATAGTATTTTTGGTGAAAATGATGTCAGTACAAAGTGAGAGCATTATAGTGGCTTCCATAAGAAATAGTATGCAAAAAGAAGAAATGAACTAAATCATGCAGAAACAATCTCTAAGCTCTAGGGCGGTAGGCCCCTCGAGGAGAAAGATGAACAATACATGCAGATATAAGATTAGGATCTGGAAGATAACAATGAGTAAGTAACACAATGAGTGTCTCACAACTTGTTGGATTTGTTTCCTCTAGCATTCGAGGCCAAATCGAAGAAGCTTAGGTTAGAGGATGAATAGAGGAAGTGTCAAGAGGGGAGTTGGACAAAGTATTTGCCTCCGCTGATTGTTGGTGTAAGATTGGCGTTGGCAATGCTGTTGAGGTCTTTGTGAAATGTGGGTGGTCCTTTGAGGCTGTATTGATTTGGGGTCAGGGCTCAGAATGCTATCTGTTTGTCTCTTGTTGCTCAGGAGTTAGAATAGAAGAGAGAGGGAGACAAGATAGGGAGAATTGGGGATTGGGAGAATAAGGGGAGATAAGGAGGGGGTGCGAAAGGCGATATGGTGGATGGTAGAGAATTGGAAAGGAGTGGGGTGTGGAAGAAAGGAACATGGAGGTATGAGTGAGAGTTAGCCAAAAACCCATTTTTTAACCACGCCATAAACCTTGTTTCCATGGATTCCTAAATTTGGAATGTCTTGGCAAATAGGAGAGATGGCATAGTTGTATTATTTTGATTTTGGGATTCCACCTTTGACAGTACCTAGCTCAACACATCCTTGAAGGAAACATTAATAACAAAAGAATACCCAATTGTTAGAAAACAACTCGTTTACAAGCTTCCATCTATGTCACAATCCAAAAGCTCCTTCCTGTACTCACATCAGTCAAGAAGTTGTATAGAAACTTCCTAAACAATTCAACCTCCCAAAAATTTACTAAGAGTGAACTTTAGTGATAAGGATGAAAACTTAAATCATTTGCAAGGTTTACTTGAAGCATTTCTTGCCCATTTAGCAAGCAAATTTCTAATGCCATGCACTTTTATTTGCATGAATTCATTAGACAGGCACATCTTTTGAGTTTATATAATAAAGGGATAGCCCAATGTAATGGAGATCTTGAATAGTTCATGTCAATTGACCATTCACTCATTTGTTGACTGATGCCTTAGAGAATTAAGTTTTGACTACCAAAATAGATGTTGGCTAAAAGCCTATCCATGTAAGCGTACCCACAATAAAGTCCCACTCAATCCTTTCATAGGGCTTTTGATAGTTTATCTTTTGGAATCGTTATCACACAACCAACATCTTGAGATTAAAGCCCTAACATCAATGATAGCTTATGATAGCTTATGGATAAACAAGTGTTAGAATTTTGACTTAGGAGCAATTATGTTATATATTTTTTTTTACTACCTTTTTCACTATGGGGTTGACTTGTTTGTCTTCATTGGGTCGACTTGTCTAGGAGACAATATAATATTATTTATTTATTATATTTGAAATCTTTTGGGCTGACATTACAAGTATAACTTAGCGTTGTTCTTTTAGGGTTTTACTTGATCAAATACAATAAGAATATATTTCGAAGCTACATAAAACATCAACATTCCCTCTTTGCAAGGAAGGTATTCTTCTGACATGATCTTCAATATTGCTTCTGCTGACTTTGTACTTGACCATTTACTTGTTGACCATTCACGAACCTTTCCATCATTAGATGTTTTGTATGATCAAGCCCTTAGCTACATCAACATTCCCTCTTAGCAAGGAAGGTATTCTTTTGACACGATCTTCAATACTGCTTCGCTAACTTTGTACTTGACCATTTAATTGTTGACCTTTCACGAATCTATCCATCACTAGAAGTTCTGTAGAAGCAAGCCCTTAGCTATATCATGCATCCAGGATCTCAGCATAGCATCTCACTAGTGGGTGCAACCTCATCGTCCTTTTTGATCTTATGGGTCTCAGTTTCCTTTCAGACCTTATGTCATTACACGACTTCATCTAGCTCACACAAAATGTAGGCAACTAGTCTGCCACACTTAGTGTGCTACTGCCTTTGGAATCACATCTGTAACTCATCACTCCCTCTCACGAGGGAAGTCCATTTGGACCACTCCAAGCTTGTCCCTGAAGTACTCAAACGTTATCCTTGACAGAGGCTTGGCCAACACATCGGCTATTTGCTTGTTTGTTGCAACACACTGGAGTTTCCTAACTCCCTTCTGTACCATGTCACAACTGTAATGGTACTCGATCTCGACGTGCTTGGTCTTGTCATAAAACATAAGGTCCTCTGACAACTTTATACAAACTCTGGTTGTCACAAAAGATACAAGTCACTTCTAAATCGAGATCAAACAATCCTACAAGCAACTTTCAAAGCCACACAACTTCTATACTGGCTGAACATGCTGCTATAGATTCTGCCTCGGTCGGATTGAGAGCCACACTAGTCTGCTTCCTGTTGTGCCATGGAATCATCGCTGATCCTAGACTGAAGCAACATCCTCAAGTGCTCTTCTTGTCGGCAACACTACTGGCCCAAGCTGAATCAACATAGCCATGCAATCTCATTTCACAATCTCAAACATATCTGAGAGTCGAGACCATAATCAACTATACCTTTCAGGTACCTCATCACATGCTTTGCCGCAATCAAGTGAACTCGTCTTGACTCAACCATATATTGACTCAAAGTGTTCATCGCAAAGCATATATCTGGTCTTGTGTTCGTCAAATACATCAACAAACCATTCATCTGTCTATACATGGTGGCATCCACTGTCTTTGAATAAGTATCACTCAATAACTTTAGATTCGTCACCATCAATGTAGCCAATGAGTTTACGATCCATTATTTCGAATTTCTTCAGGATCTCTACAATATATTTTCCTTGCTTAAGGAAAATCTCATCTAGTTTCTACCACACCTCTAAGCTTAAGAAATAATGCATTATACCTAGGTCTTTCATCTCAAACTTTGCAACAAGCTCCTTACACTTAGTGATGAGTTTCTCGTACCCTGCTAGAAACAGGTCTTCTACATATAACAACAATATCACTGGTACACCACCAACAACTTTGTAGTAAAGGTTGGGATCTGTTTTACTTTTCGCAAAGCCCAAGCTCATCATAAAACCATCAATTCTGCCGTACCATGCTCTGGGTTCTTGCTTCAATCCATACAAGGCCTTCTTAAATCTGCACACATGTGACTGCTTGTCATGTGTCTCGAATCTTTTTGGTTGTTCCATGTACACTTCCTCTTCTAATACACCATTCAAAAAAGTTGTTTTCATGTCCTTATGATGTTCCTTACATTTCATCATTGCAACTATTGCAAGTATGGCTCTAATCAAAGTATATCTTGCCACAGGAGCAAACGTCTCCTCATAATCTTTTCCCTCTTTCTGGGAAAAACACGAGCCACGAACCTTGCCTTGTATTCCTCGACACTGCCATTAGTTAAATGCTTTATCTTGTAGATCCATTTGGAATTTGCCATCGACTTCCCTTTCGGTCTTGAACCCCATCCCAAACATCATTCTTCATAATGGATTGGTATTCTTCAATCATGGCATCCTTTCTTGTTAGCCGCTTCTTCATAATTGGAAGGCTCCGCATCAATGATGTCACAAAACAATGCCACGTAGCTAAAATATGGTTGAGGTCTCTTGCTCTCTCTGAAGGATCCATCTGGTGCACCATTCTTCTCCGCATCTTGAAAAATCTCTTGAGCCAAAGCTAGTCTTCGCTTATATGTAGTCATTTCACGGGGTGGATCTATAGGTCTCTACGGTTTGTCCATATCATGATCTTTTTGAACAACATCACCATCTTCGCTTGTCTCTGCAACTCTAAGAGCTTCAAGCTCCTTGTCATGGACCTCATTTGTATGAGTCTATCTTGATTTGCCAAAAGCTGCATCCTCATTGAAGGTGACATCTCTGCTAGTCTCAATCTGCTTGTAACCAGGAATGTAAACTCTGTATGCCTTCGATGACTCATTGTATCCAACAAGTATACCCTTTTTTTCCTGAAGGATCCAACTTTGTTATCTTATTCTTGGGAATATGTATATATATATATATNTTTGCTCTCAAGTACATGGTGAGGAGTTCTGTTCTGCACATATACAACGGTTTTGGTTGCCTTTTCCCATAGGTGTGAAGGTAGATCTTGATCAAGTATCATGGACTTCATTGCTTCTAGTATCATCCGATTCTTTCTTTTTGCCATGCCATTCTGTTGAGTATTATAGAGAGTGCTCATCTCCTTAATACCAACCTCTATGCATAATGTCTTAAGTCATTAAATATGAACTCTCCTTCTTTGTCTGACCTTAATATCTTTATCTTCTTTTCAGAGAGGTTCTCTACAAGAGCTTTGAATCCTTTGAACTTGCTAAACACTTCACTTTTAGCTTTCAAGAAATAAATTCAAGTTTATGTGAGTAATCATCAATAAATGAAACATAATATACTTGCTTGACGTTAAGTGATGTTGATGACATCGCGCTGCACACGTTCGGATGTACTATGTCCAAGGTTCCTTTTTCTTTGCTGTCACTACTTGGCAACAAACTCTTTACGTTCTTTCCTTGTGCACATTGCATATGCCTTCAAGGTTTGCCTGAATTTCTGGTAGACTTGTTACCATCTTGCTCACGATCGACAATGCTTTGTAATGTAAGTGAGCGAGTCTTCTATGCCACTGGGGTTCACAATGCTATGAGCTAATGATGAATTTGAGTGTCTCTTTAGCTTGTATAATCCACCTTGAACACCAATCGCTCTAGCATTATTAATAGTCTTTCCCTTTGGCCAAATGAGAACTTCTCCATCGACAAAAGCAACTCCATATCCTCGTTCCTCTAATGTTGAGATGGAAAGGAGATTCTTCTTCAAACTAGTTGCATACAATACATCTTTCATTTTAACAGGCTTTTCAGGATCCAACTTGTAGAAGGCTTCTCCTACCCCTTTTATGGGATTTTAATAATCGTCATTGAGCTTCACCTTATGAGGTGAATCCTTTTGAACCACATTTGTGAGAGAACTCTTGTGACCAGTCCTTAGAAGCACCACTATCAACAAGCCATGTGTCACTTCCGTGAGTGACAGTCCTTGTAAGCTCTAAAATCAACACATATTCTTCACTTGAATTTTCTTCTCTTGCTTTCTTTTCAACAAGTTAATCATCTTTTACGGCATGAGCATGGTATCTTTTATTTTTCCCTTTCTTGATCTGATCTCTTATTTGAGGACAATTTCTTGCAATGTGTCCCATCGTTTGGCAGCTGTAGCATTTGTAATTTGAGTAATCTTTGAGATTTTTGGGTCTTGCAAAACTTTTGAAACTTCTTTGAAGAATGAACTTCTTTTCTGCTATTTTCTTTTCTTACATGAGTTGCTATTGCTTGATCTTCATCATTACCCAACTTTTCTTCTCTTGCTATCAATCTAACTTCTTCTTGTGTGCATTCTTCCCATAACCTGCTATACTTTGTTAGCTTTCTTCTAGAACAAATTCCTTGAATGAATGATTCCCAAGATCTTGGGAGACAATTCAATGTAGTCATCACTATTTCGGCTTCTTCAACTATGTCTCCAATGGCTTCAAGCTATTCTTTGATTTGGGATACCCTTGTGAAGTAGGACTGAATTGTTTCTAAGTTTTGCATCTTCACATTCTTGACCTGTGTTCTCAATGTCATCTTTCGGTTGATATTCTTGCCTTCATACAATTTAGTCAAAGCATCAAATATTTGCTTTGGAGTCTTCAAGGATGAGACATGAGGGATCAAGTGGTCCTTGATAGAATCTGCAATGATTCTCTTTGCCCTAATCATGTTCTTCTTATGTCTTGTCTTAGCTTCATCTCCCTATGGCTTTGTAACCTCTTCTTCAACATACTTTTCCAAGTCGTTTTTTCTAGAATGAGAAGCATCCCATACTTCCATGATTTGAAGTTATCAAGTCCTTAAAGCTTCTCATCAAGCTTGGTGTTGTTTGTCATCTTGCCAAATTTGGTTTTGGAAACCCTAGCAGGAGGAGTGTCAAAATTGAAAGTTCTTCAATGAAGAAACTGATCCACTGGAAAGATGTGCCCTCCCAAGGCGAGTTGAGCAAACCCTCTCTTCAGTCAAATATGTGGATAGAACAGGAAAAAACTTGATGCCCTAGTTTCTCAATCTTGTCTTGGATCTGAATTCTGCTTGGATAGAAAAGTGCACCCCCCTAGGGGAGTTGTAAGGTGTTACTTTGCAATGCAATCTGTGGAAAGAAATGCCCGAATTTGGAAGTCCTAGTTTCAAGTTGTCGTAAATGTCGCAATGCTTTCTTTCAGTCCTGTTTTGATACCATGTTAGAATTTTGACTTAAGAGCAATTATGTTATACTTTTTTCTGACTGCCATTTTCACTATGGGGCCGACTTGTTTGTCTTCATTGGGCAGACTTGCCTAGGAGACAATATAATATTTATTATTTTTTGGAATCTTATGGGCCGACATTACAATTATATATTAGCATTGTTCTTTTAGGGTTTTTACTTGATCAAATACAATAAGAATATCTTCCGAAGCTACACAAAACATCAACAACAAGAGAAAGGCCAATGCAACCGCACCTAACCCCTTCCATTCCTTAGGCTAGCTCTTCTCTAGCTCAAGAAGGGAGTCCCTAAGATAAGATTACAAAAGCTCATGCTTAGCGTCAAGGTGAAATGAAGGGGTAGCCTTAGCAAAATGGTTTATGGTTTTCAGAAAGATAAAGACGATGAAGGGATTGGAGACTAGTGTCTTATGAAATGGGCAAGTGGGGTCAACCAAGGATCACACGAGGGTTTCTTGGGAAATATTAGAACCAACATAGATCCATGTTAAACCTGGATCTATCAAGCATCAAGAGGGATCCAATTTCTTGAGGAGCAATTTTTTTTTTGATCTTTAATTTTAATTAATGTGTAAAAAATTTAAGATTAAAAGAATTTTCACCTTAAGAAATTGGATCCCTCTCAGTGCTTGATAGATTTGGATTTAAGATGGATATATGCTGGTTTGAATTTTTAATTTTATGAGTTGACATGGATTATTTTAATTACTTTTCATTTGGTTTTAATTTCTTATTTATTTTATGAGCTGACATGAATTTTTTTATTTACTTTTTAGTTTTGGTAATGTAATGTTATGTTACATTACATTACATTTTGTGACAACATCTTCCCCATACTGGGTTGTAAGAGCCCCTTGCAACTCTCGGTGCAAAAATGGGGTCAACCAAGTATCCCATGAGGGTTTCTTAGGAAATATTAGAAAGGGCTAGGTTTGTAGTGCACATACCTAGTTGCTCTCTAATGGTTGGGCTGATTTCAAGATCAATCAAAGGGTATGTTCAATGGAGTTTAAGAAGAAAAACTTTTATGAAGGCATGAGAAAACACATGATCTAGAGCAGAAAAATAATCATCACATAAATAATAAAGAGCCTATTCTTATTACCTCAAAACCATTTACAATTAAAAGATCCATTCATCAACCAATCAATAAAATATGAGAAGAGCCTTCAATGGAGTGCTAGCATCAACCATCCGTAAGTACCAAGAGATATTTCATTAATTCTAGTGAGATTTCTCCCCCAATCAAAACATGATTACAAATGATAATAACCACATAAATAATAGAGAGCCTATTCTTATTACCTCAAATCCATTTACAATTTGAAGATCCATCCATCAAACAAGCAAAAAAATATGAGAAGCCTTCAGTTGAGTGCTAGCATCAACCATCGTAACATACCAAAAGATATTTCATAGAGTCTAGTTGAATTTCTACCCTAGTCAAAACATGCTTACAAATGAGAAAGAGGCTCTCTTATATAGGAGATGAGCTCAACTTTCTTTACAATAAATTAGTGATAAAATCTGAGATCTAGCCTAGAGTGGAGTAAACAAATCAGAATACTCCACCAAACCCTAACAGACTCTAACTAGATTCATAAAAGACGTGTGGTCTAAGCCACAAGTACATCATCCATGGGACACAAAGCCCAAGAAAGAGGGGGCCTCCATTTGTGTAACAATTACCAAGTCACCATCAATAACTTAATAAGATAGCTTTCAAAGATTCTTCAAGGCCCATGCTTAAGAAAGAGTGGTCCAAATGCCATAAACAAACCCTAGATCACCTCCAAAACCCTAACAAACACCCAAAACTGAAAGCTGTCCACATAACAACCAACTCCAAAGGGGGCACTAACATCATAAAAGTAGAATGCTGATCAAGGTAAGGCATGGAATGAGCTGCTTCCAAGGTGGATGTATTCCTTCCTCTAAGGAATGACCAACAAATGCCTTCCATTCTGGACGACTTCAAGAAGGATAACAAATTGCATAAAGAGTGGGGGTGATCCCTCTTCATGTCAAATATGCCTCAACAAACTGTCATAGAATAGGGAAGGAGGTATCCTCCAAAACAGATCGTTCATATGCTTTAAAGGGTGGATGCTCAACAAAATTGACCTTAAAAGAGGAAATGCTCAGTTACAAGCCGGAAGCTGTAACAAAATCATGCTCCACAACAGGGCCGAAAGCCGTTACAAAATCATGCTCCATATAGGGGATGACAGACATGTGTAGGGAAACTACTTGGAAGGTGGAATGTTTCATAGAAAACCCCTCCAAATGATGGGCTGTCTCCCAAAATGATCCTTATTTTAACTTTGCTGGTCCAGGAGAGGGTATCATCTGTAGCCTCTAATACTGTTATGCACCCTCAGCCTGCTGTTATAATGCTACAGGAGTTATTTCAACTTCAACGATGACTAAAAAAAGGGTAAAGTGTAAACATCATCAATTATTTCAGGTTCAATAGGTGGCCTTTCCGTTATCCAATAAGAGAGGTTGCTTGTCAACAGAAAAATGTGAACCTGATCCATTTTACCTCTGTTGAGAACTACCACTGTCATTGCAACTTGTTTTGCTGAGCTTAAGCCTGATTTAGGGTTGTCATGAATTCCTTCGGTCAATTCTGTTAATGTTTCATTTCTGTGACAGGATACTGGTCACTAGAGGATGGAGGATCTACCCAAAAACTGCCTGGAACAGGCTTATACCACCACAGTGCTTGTTTGCTGCTGTCACAAAGCTTCAAATCTTTGCATATGTGGCTGATTTATCCATAGAATCAGGTCTTTAAAACCGAGCCCTTGTCACATATCAGGTCTGTGCGTAATACCCCTGTAATTCTGAAATTAAAAGACAGTAACATGTAGACAGATCTGAAAACACATCTTAATATTAGCTGATACCTGGAATCAGAGCATGCATACTGTGGTCACCGATTTGGGGCTAATGGCTTCTACAGATCTGTGCAAAATTTATTTTATTGGCTGCAGATTTACTTTTGAGGCCACCTGTTCTGGGTCAAAGCTTAAAAGAGATTCTTTTGCCGAATACTTAGTCAGATCTTCGAGCTCTTAACCCATGCTTCCTATAGAGAGGGAGAGGGCTTCCTTTCTTAGGCTTAGTCATTTCATCCTCTAGCGTAGCAGTAAAAAACTCGAACGGGATTGCCATTCATGATGCAAACAACTGTCATGTCTCCCACATACACAGGTTTCTGTTCAAATAGATCCACAAAAAGACTTGGCTGCAATGACCTTGGCAGAACAATGAAGGATCCCCTGTTGTCTGAATTATGTTCAAATGCTATTCTTCAGATCAGCAGCCAGCATATCATAAGAGTAGAATGCAGCATAAGGAAGGGCCTCCAAAAGCCAACTTTACAACGCATTGAGTAACAAAAGACAAGGGCGCTTCAATGAGAACCAATCCACACCAACCAACAAGAAAATGATCCAAGTGCTTTGAACTGGTGATGGATGAGTGAAGTCCAATATCCACACAGGAGCATACCTGTTTTCAATCAACATGAGAAAAGGCAAGCCATAGCTACTATCCCAACTCCACATACTAGGGCATCATCACTTCAGGCTGGTATCACAATCCATCCTCATGGAGCCCAAGACAAAAATCAGCTCCATCAACCTGTAACCCCATTGATTATGCGAAGAAATTCACATGTAGACACCAATGCAAAATAGGGGGTAACAGGAATAAAGCATCTATCCCTATCTCATTGGTCCAATCAGTGATCTACTTGGTTATCAAGAATATGTAGAAACTTGGTTATCAAGAATAAACATGCCTCTTACAAAACCGATTTATTTGGCTTTTGCAATCTTAGTAACTACTTGTTCAGGCCTTCTTGCAAGGGTCATAACATCACCCTTTTGGCCACATTTAGGAAGGTGATTGATCTCTATCTCTACTCATATTCTTACTTTTGTTTCAAGTGTTGTCTTTTAGTATATCATTCTAGAGGCTTGTTATTGAAATTCTTAGGTAGGACATAGCAGCTTGTTGACTGCCAAATAAAATAGATACATTGTGCAGCCAAGTCTCTCTTAGAGTTGTGTTTCTGCCTCAAGGTAGCCAACTTCTCAATGGGGATTCAATCCCTCAAATGAGTCGAGTAAAACAAGAGTGGAAATCCATCTAAAACATGGTGCTTATGGCAGGGTGTATTTTTCTTGATCAATTTTTATAGAATTCTCTGAAAATTCTTAATTATAATTTAGTTATATGTTGTCAAAATAGAAAAAATATTAGCTTTTTGATATCAAACATATGACAACTTAAATATGAGGATAAATTCAGATGCTGATGCATTACAATTGTTTCTAAAACTCCATATTGATTCTTTTCAGAGAATTCTATAAAAAATGATCAATAATTTAGTTATTAACTTATTTGTTGTCAAAACAGCAAAAACATTAGCTTTTTGGTGTAAAAAATATGACAGCCTAAATATAATTCAGATGCTGATGCATTACATTTGCTTCTAAAACTGTTTGATATTGACTTATAATACAATCCTTGTTTCATTTGCAGGTTTTTAATGAAGCTGAACAATGAAACAGTGTCCATTGAGCTAAAGAATGGAACAATAGTCCATGGCACCATTACAGGTTCCACTTCAACTTTTTCTTTTCAATAGTCTCTTAAATCATAGAATTTCTTGTTTGTGCATTACTGCTGTGATATTTAACAACTACCTTCAATTTGCCAGCCCAAAAAGAATGGTGTTCATTTATATTTGTAATCTCAATCACTATGGTTGAAATTTAATGTTTGTTGTCAAGGATGCTGACCTAGAAATTTACTGTGGTCTTGCATGAGCATAAATCAGTGATTGGAAGCCAATGTTTTAAACCAACTAATATAAGTGACATTTATGTGTTGTGTGGGTGCGTGTGTCAGATACACTTTCTGGCATCTTGGAGTATTTTCTATGACTTGAAATTTTCTCTACAGTCTTCCCTTACATGTTTGAGGCAGTGGCCATAGAGGGAATTTTCAATAAATTGTTTTCTCTTCTTGGTTTCTTAATTTTGCTGAGGTCTTAAGCTGCTGGGATTGTCTAGCTTAAGGAGTCAGTTAATCTGATACTTGTCATGGAGTTGGATACCTTAGAGTCTCGTCAAGATAGAATGGCTTTCATAGAAATTGTATTTCATTTTCAGTTAGAATTTATACACTAACCATGTTTAGGTCCTTGTTAGATGTGGTCTTGAAAATCAAGGGTATATGTAGTTTTGGTATTAATTCAGGAGGTTTGCATGAATATAAAGACAGAGACTGGAAGTCAATCTCATGAGCTAGCCATTAAGAGTGACTTAAAGCAAATGTTATGAACTAGCCAGTTAGCGTATTTTCAATGACTTGAAATTTTCTCTACAGTCTTCCATTTCATGTTTGAGGGAGTGGCCATAGAGGGAATTTTCAATAAATTGTTTTCTCTTCTTGGTTTCTTAATTTTGCTGAGGTCTTAAGCTGATGGGATTGTCTAGCTTAAGGAGTCAGTTAATCTGATACTTTTCATGGAGTTGGATACCTTAGAGTCTTGTCAAGATAGAATGGCTTTCATAGAAATTGTATTTCATTTTCAGTTAGAATTTATACACTAACCATGTTTAGGTCCTTGTTAGATGGGGTCTTGAAAATCAAGGGTATATGTAGTTTTGGTATTAATTCAGGAAGTTTGCACGAATATAAAGACAGTGACTGGAAATCAATGTCATGAGCTAGCCATTAAGAGTGACTTAAAGCAAATGTTATGAACTAGCCAGTAAGGGTGACTGGAAGCCAATTTACAAAGAAAATAATTTAGGTGCAGATGTCACCAATAGCTTGCATCTTATATTATCTGTCCTGTAGATTGTCATTATAATTGCTATAAGGTCTTTTCGAACTGAGTTGAAGGCCTTACTCAAGTTCTCAGAGCAGCAGCAGGCTTGCTTATTTTTGCTATCTAGCCTCTTCAAGAATGATCTTGAGGGTGAAGATATTTACTTTAAAAAAACTATTGATCAAAACCTATCTGAGCTTTGCCCCTATTAGTTGCTCTGTCTGACAAATTATAAGTACTGTTCAGACTCAAGATTCTATCGAGTATTATTACATGCATTTTCCCCATTGCATGCTTTGTCACGATGGTTCTATAATTTCCATAAACAGTCTGATGTATTACTTTTTATATGGGATGAGTGTTGTGAGAGATCCAGGCAGAATCCTGATCAAACCACTGCATTGAATAAATTGCAAATGGGACCAAAAAAAGTAACATGTGCCAATTTTTCAAGAATTTGATTTGGGCTCCTTTGATATCTGCTGCTTTAATGTGCTAGATCTATATGAACAAGGATAGGTTTAAAATATTAGTAGGAGAGGGTTCAATATGTATAGATCTATATGAATTATCAATAAAAGGTATGTGTAAAGTATAAAGGGAGAGGTTCAATATTTAACCCGAGTTGGTATTTAATTTCTAACATCATAAAGGGAGGAGGCCCTTGAGTAACTATCCAAGGAGTTGAATTATGAAATAAACTTAAAAAGAAAGATAATTATGGCATTTTCCTCTTGTGACTTTTCTTCAGACTTTTTTCTTTGCCTCTTACAATAACAGCCATAAGAGGGCCTTTGTCTCCTCTTCAGGTTTGTTGTATTTTTGTTTTGGGTAAAACTTGTTATTTTTAAATTGTCTTTTTTGTTGTTGTAATGCTCAAGCCTCATACCCACGGAGTTTCGAACTGGTGACCTTATGCAAGGATTGCCTTAACAATACACCCATTGACCATCTATTCTACACCATGTGGGCTATATTAAATTATCTTGAATCATTCATAGAATTTCAGACTTTTTTTGAATATATTAGTTGGTGCCAGTGGAATTGGTGACCTTATGCAAGGATTGCCGTAACAATGCACCCATTGACCATCTATTCTACACCCCGTGGGCTATATTAAATTATCTTGAATCATTCATAGAAATTCAGACTTTTTTTGAATATATTAGTTGGTGCTAGTGGGTTCTTTTTAGTGTCGTGTGGTTAATCTTGACTTGGTACCTTTAAATACCCTTACCTAGCACTTTGCTTCTTTAAGGGCATGACAAGCCATACTTGGGTTTCTTACTTAGGTTTCTTGGTTTCTCCAGTTGATGACAATCTACCTAAGTGCGTACCCCCTTTAGATACTCTTTAGGCACATCGAGACACCTCTTGCCAACTAAATAGGAATTGAATTGGGCCACTAGGGAGGATGCGTACAAATTGTGCATCCAGGTTACTTGGTTCGTATTCGTAGAGAGCCTTGGCTTGAAGATGACTTCCTATTGAGAGCACTTCTTACTACTTAGAGTTGAGAGGGCCTCATTCTTCACCCCTCATATGCATATAAACATTGGATGCACTCGCTTAGGATTCCCTTGAGTAGGGTCTTATAAACCTCGGATTGAGATTGACCACCGTATACCACAACCATACAGGATTCGGTAGATGTGTCACTTACAAGAGTTGAAGATAGAGGTGCATCTAATTTTTAGGTGGTCCTTCTCCTATGAGATTAGAGGATGATATTACTGCCTATATAGAGACATGATGGGCTCCCTCTACACTTCTTTCCATATCAAGATCTGATATGCCTAGCTATCTTTATGAGAGATACTTAGCTGCAAATCTTCTTTCTTTCAGATCTCCCTCACCCTGTGATTTCTAGGAGGATCACCTTATACTTTCAAGTTTCAGTTGCCTTGTCATATTGGTTCAACTGCCAAGAAGAGATTGTCAACACATTGTAAGAGTACTTTAGACCATAGAGTTGCGAGACCTTGGGTTTCCTCTTGGCCTCCTTTGTCGAGTGGTTGATCGACTTCTTCGAGGCTAGTGACGCGTTGGACCAAGGCAGAAACCACACTTCATCATAATGACAAACAAATTGTTTCTAGATAGGTACAAAGTAGGTTACTCCCTGTTTTCCATGATGCCCCACAAAATTGAGCAGATAGAATTCTATCTAGAGCTTTTTTCCTCTCACTCCTATGCTTGCCCCAAGAATGTGCAGAGAGATCCCTTCACGACATTAAAGTACTTCGACAATGAGTTTTAACCCAAATCAACCCCCTCTCTGTTGGTCATCAGGACTAGAAGTCCTTGACATCATCTCCATCTCAATGTTTTTCTTGTACAACATTGAGATCTCTAGTCTTTAACCCGCCCTTTGTATCTTTTCACTTGTGCCATTGTTGTACCTTTTGGGTTTCTTTAATCAAATTTAGAGTTTCACTTAGCTAGATGCGTACTTTGGATGTACTATGTTTCATTGTTATTCCTTTAATATTTTCTTTTTGCTCTCAACAGTTATAGGAGTTGCTTTTGCACTCCCTCATTGCACTCACACTAGACATATCTTTTTAGTCATATCGATCTAATCTTCTGTTCACTTAGTGAATATTAAAAAAATCTCTTATTTTATACCATTACTGGGCATTAATTATAGCCCACATCGGGTCATTGAGTTAGGGTTACAAGTACAACCAAACCAATCCCAATGAAACAATGTGGGCTAATTAATGCTCACTAATAGTAATATAAGAGAGATATTTTTATGAATGCCCACTAATGATCTACAATACATGACATTATTGGTGAGTATTAACCCTAATCGAAGGAACCAATGTGGGCTAATCAAATAGTGTTGTGAGACTTGTGAATCTTTCCTAGTTTGGTCAAGTTGTTTCCACAACGAGTACTTGCCAAAAAATCACTTTTACACTAGTAGACCCCACACAAAAATTGACAAGGAAACACGAATTTTCAAGGGAGAAAAATCCTTGACCATTGAACCAATGTGGGCTAATTTTCCAATGTTGTGAGACTTGCACATCTTGCATAGTTTGGTCGAGTTGTTTCTAGAATGAGTACATGCCAAAAACTCCTTTCATACTAGTGGATCCCACATGGAAAATGACACAGAAGAGGGAGAATAATGTGCATGAACACATCCTGTTGAAACCCTAAGGGCATATAACTTGAAGACAAAGCTCATTTCTCTCGTTTGTTCATTTAATCTTTCGATGATTTGGGTTATTAGTTGGTGTGTGAAGACTTAAATGTTTTTAAGCAGAATGAGTTATTCTTGCTCAAGATCTGTGTGATAACAATTATATTTGTCAGCTGGACACCCAATACAAGGTGGAGAGCCATTCAATCTGCATGATGGATATTTATAATTTCTTTCCAAATTTTGAATAAGGTATTTTAATTTTCAACAACCTTGTTTCTAAGTTTTCATTTGCATTTGTGGTTTTTGAGTTTTCACTTGCATTTGTGATTTTAAAAATCAACCTATCATTTTGTTTTCTTTCTTGAATCTCGATTCTCTACTATCCATGGCTCCTAAATCTAAAAGACAACTTGAACAAGGAAGGGAACATGGTCTTCTAATTACATGCAAAAACACCACCTAGCATGAGTCCCATACACAGATGTCATAGTTTGTGATCATTCTTGCAAAGAAGTTACTACCTGAATGATAGTGGCTTTGGAAACCATCAAAGTAGGCAAAGTAAAAGAGCTAGGATGAACTTGGAAATTGCCATCAAAGTGGTACAAGATATTCACTTCTTTCCAAATTTTGAATGAGGTATTTTGATTTTTAACTACCTTGTTTTCTGAGTTTTCATTTGCATTTGTGGTTTCTGAGTTTTCATATGCATTTGTTATTTAAAAAATCAACCTACCATTTGGTTTTCAGTCATGAATCTCTATTATCCATGGCTCCTAAATCTAAAAGACAGCTTGAACATGCAAGGGAACATGGTCTTCTAATTGGACCTAATTATGACAAGAATATATTGTACAAATACTCCAACAACAATGTGATCAGGGGCAGAGCATGCAAAAACATCACCTAGCACAAGTCCCATGCAAAGACGTCATAGTTTGTGATCATTGTTACAAAGAAGTTACAACCCAAAGGATAGCGGCTTTGGAAACTATCAAAGTAGGCAAAGTAAAAAAGCTAGGATGAGCTTGGAAATTGCCATAGATGGTAGAATATATGATGCCACTTCTTAGTAGTTTCTCATCAAAGGTTGCAAGTCCAACCATAACCTCTCCTTTTTTTGTTCCTTGCACAACCCTAGGAGCTCAACTGTTTTGAGAGACTTAATGAAATGGAGAGGAAGGAAGCATATACTGTTGTGAGGAGGATTTGTTACCATGATAATTATAGAAAATGCATCATATGAGGAGTTAGAATCTATCAAAATTGTAGGACCTTAAATATTTGTGAGTACTCGTTGCACTATTATGTCAGATAAGTGGCCATATTACATATATAGGGAGTAGAACGATCATAAATATCCTTGTGGCATGCCTTAGTGGAGCCATGTTTTTGAAATCCATTAATGCATTAACACAAGCCAAGGATGCAAATCTGTGATATTCACTATTGTTGAAGAAGTTGGCGTAAAACATGTTGTTCAAGTAGTCATGGATAACACCACAAATTATGTGGTAGTTGGATGACTGCTATGTGAGAAAGATGCTACCATTTTTTGGTCTTGATGTGTTGCCCAAAAAAAATCAATTACATATATAACCATGCCTAGGTGTTGGGTCATATGAAGAGTTCATAGATGGTGAAATCATTTTCCCGATTGTCACACGATTTTCTTGGAACTTTCTTTCACTAATAAATCTTTAGATTGAATACATGGTATTAAGATAGATGTTTGTTAGGAAACAATGGTTAGATTCAAACAAACATCATTGGATCTAGTGTTTATTTTGGGGTTAGTTTTTATGGGATGTTATCATTGATGTTGTTAGCATCATCGGGGTTGTTAGGGATCATTAGTTATATGCAAAAAACCTCACAAAATTGGATCTAGTGGTTGTTTTCGGGTTAGTTTTTATGGGAGTATCGTCGCTGTTGTTAGCATCATCAAGGTTGTTAGGGAAAGTGTTGAGGATCATGGATGGAGAAAAACCACCAATGACATACATTTATGAGGGTATGCATATAGCCAAAGAGGACATGAAAACTTTGTGCAAGGGGGATGCAACTAGATATGGTCCCATACATGCAATCATTGTATAGTAAGAGCCACTAGATCTTGTGGCGGTGTAGATCATTGATCCTTTGACTTTGATTGGAGGTAGATGGTCGATGAGGACCAACCTTTTATTGAGGGGATTGGGAACTAGCTATTATGTCAATAATCCTAGGTTCTAGATACGTTGGATTCGTGCTTGGGAGTTGCATGTGGGTTTCCTTAAATTTGAGGCACAAGTTTCCAGAACGTAGGGAACGTGGGTACGAGTATCGGCTACGTCTAGAAGTATCCCCCAAATTTGCAGGAAATGTCAATAATATATATTAAAAAAAATATAATAATAATAATAATAATAATAATAATTAAAAAGAACATGAGAAGAGAAGAAACATAGTGAAGGAAAGAAACATTAACACAAACCAGATGGCTTAGCTTATCCCTTGTATTATGTTTGTAGCTAGACCCTCTTAGCAGATGGAAATGGTAATAAAATCAAGATTACCATCCACATCATTGATTATATAAGGTAGACTCTTTTTAAAGTGGGGATTTTAGAAGTTATAGTCCCTATATTTGTGGCTATATGTATAGAGTAAGTTTACATTTTTTGTGTCAACTATGATTAAAATGTATTAGAATATTATATTTTTACAAGGCATTCTATGCTAGGGTATTTGCAAAGGTGTATAAATAATCAAATTTAAATTATTATAAAATAAAAATCAAGATAACAAAGAGGACATGAAAACTTTGTGCAAGGGGGACGCAACTAGATATGGTCCCATACATGCAATCATTGTATAGTAAGAGCCACTAGATCTTGTGGCGGTGTAGATCATTGATCCTTTGACTTTGATTGGAGGTAGATGGTCGATGAGGACCAACCTTTTATTGAGGGGATTGGGAACTAGCTATTATGTCAATAATCCTAGGTTCTAGATACGTTGGATTCGTGCTTGGGAGTTGCATGTGGGTTTCCTTAAATTTGAGGCACAAGTTTCCAGAACGTAGGGAACGTGGGTACGAGTATCGGCTACGTCTAGAAGTATCCCCCAAATTTGCAGGAAATGTCAATAATATATATTAAAAAAAATATAATAATAATAATAATAATAATAATAATTAAAAAGAACATGAGAAGAGAAGAAACATAGTGAAGGAAAGAAACATTAACACAAACCAGATGGCTTAGCTTATCCCTTGTATTATGTTTGTAGCTAGACCCTCTTAGCAGATGGAAATGGTAATAAAATCAAGATTACCATCCACATCATTGATTATATAAGGTAGACTCTTTTTAAAGTGGGGATTTTAGAAGTTATAGTTCCTATATTTGTGGCTATATGTATAGAGTAAGTTTACATATTTTGTGTCAACTATGATTAAAATGTATTAGAATATTATATGTTTACAAGGCATTCTATGCTAGGGTATTTGCAAAGGTGTATAAATAATCAAATTTAAATTATTATAAAATAAAAATCAAGATAATTTTTATTTAAATGTAATGCATGAATTTTGTTTTGAAGTAAGATTTAAAGCCATTTCCATTTAGTTAAAAGTTTATTTTTTTATTCATAAAGTAAATAGTAAAATAAATAAATCTACTTCCTTTTATTTAATATATAAAATGTCAAAATAGATTTACATTTATCATTAATTAGCGGTAACTGCAATTCAGCATAGGGATGAGTGAATACTCTAGCACAAGCGGCAAATAGAGATCAATGCATCAACTCAACAAGGTAGCACAAAAAAGACTTCTATTGCAACTTAGTTTTCTAGAGAAAAAAATATTAATCAACCATGTATATGTATGGTCACGAGGAAATAGGAATGTTGATAACAACCCATGTAGCGATCACGGATGTGTGGAGGTTCCCGATGAAGGAAATGTGCAAAAAAAGTCCCCAAGTTCTCGATTTTAGAGGGTAAAAGTGTAAATTTCCCTTTAATATTCAACTAGGGCTAAACAGTGTATGCAAAATATCAATTGATAACCACACATGAATATCTTTTACAGTATGCAGCGGATTATAAAACTGATAAATAAATCACAACATCACATCACGATATTGACACTATTATTTTGGGCATGGAAACCCCCGAAAAAACCAAAGATGGGGAATTCGGTGCAACAGTCAGATATAGATTTTATTATGAGAAAATATGGAACTTTTACAATCACTGCAAATTCACCCAAACCTGGCGAATGCAGTACCCAGCTGAATCACTGGGCAAATCCCAGCTAAACCTCAACACCCTCCTGTGTGAGTGTACGACCCAGCTGTACGAAGCTCGATGATTCTGCTGCTCGCTCCTCCGTCTTCTTAGCTAAATCCTCTGTTTGACTTTTTCTCCCTGTTTGTATCCTATCTTTGTCTGAATACAAGTGTGTGTTCTCTCCACCAATTGATCTCTCTTTTATAACTTTAGGTAAAGCAAAAACCCTAATTTCACTTTCACTTTAACTAGTGGTAAAGCAAAACCCTAATTTTACTTTCACTTTAACTAGTGGTTCACTAAAGTTAATTTAGATCACTTTAATTTATTTTCCAAAGTAAACTTAAAAAAAGTAAATTAAATACAACTGGTTTCCTAATTTAAGTCTATTGCATGCAAGAACACATGAATGCAGGAAGACCTTCCGTGTTGCTACTAGTTTAACAAAAAGTTCCCAGTTAAGTTCCCAACCATCTGGAACGGTTCCCGCTGGATTGGGAAAGTTGCCTACAAGTTCCCAAGTTCCTTGGAACGTCGGAACTTCAGGAACGAGTTTCCTAAAAGCCGGGAGCAGTTCCCGTGCTACATAGCTCGTATGTTTATTGAATATGATTTCTTACTATTGTGTTATGTTTCATTTTAATATATATATTTGAAAATTTTGAAATACAAAAATGGGGGAGTCTGATGGCAAACCTTATTTGAATATCCTTGGGAAATTTGAATTCAAGCCGAACCTCAATGTTGCTAGCTTTTACATGCACTTTTGACAGAAACTTTCATTTGTTCTCAATTTTCTTGTTAAAAGAAAATTGAAATCTTCTTATGGATTCAAGCCGAACCTCAATGTTGCTAGCTTTTACGTGCACTTAAAACAGAAACTCTCATTTGTTCTCACTTTATCCTTTATCCTTAAGAAGATTTCAATTTTCTTTTAACAAGAACTGTTGTAGGGAAGGGGAGTTGATTCCTGCTCCCCCATCTCCCCTTAACAAATACATTGGAAGCTTTGGTGTTTAATATTGAAAATTCTAATAGAAAACCTTAGATCATACCATTAGTTCAATTATCTGTGTTTTGCGTCTGACAGCTGCGAACATCATCATCATCATCAAGAGGGGAGATTGCTGAATTTGGATGCAATTGAGATCCATGAGCAGCTAGCTGAACGGAGGATGTTATAGAGAGCCTGAGCCCAACACTGCACATGAGTGATGAAGTATATTGCAAATCTGCCAAAAGAAAGGCATGGATTCGGGAGAGAGTTGGGCCTGCCGCTTTTATAAAAATAAGTTATAACACGCAATACTGTTACAGAACATGCTCTGAGCCCAACACTGCACATGAGTGATGAAGTATATTTCTGCCAAAAGAAGGGCATTGATTCGGGAGAGAGTTGGGCCTGTCGCTTTTATAAAAATAAGTTATAACACGTGATACTGTTACAGAACATGCTGTAACCAGAAACATGCTACTTAAAATTATTTCAATTTTTGTACACAGAACTGAAAAACTGCCTGTAAATAATCTAGAATTCACCCCAACAGTCGGACTGTAAAAACAAGCTAGGGCTTCCTGTTCTACACGCAAGTTGTGCTGCAAAACACACAGAGCAGAGCCAAAGCGGGCTAGGGCACAAAATTCACCTGTGTCAGCGATCGCCTTCTTCACCGAGGATGCTACAAACGCAGTGTGTATCTGTAGCAGACCTGTCAGGGATACTGACACCCGAAAGAATCATGCTTGGGAGCCCAAAAGGAAAAGAGAGCCAACTGTTGCTCTAAAAACATTGTGCACAGCTTAGAGACCAATCTGAAGAAACATGTTGCAGCGCAGTACAGGCCAAGGGGAAGAGGTCTTAAACTGGACTGAAGAATCACACAAAACCATCGCAGTCTGTAGGTCATGTGAGCAAACAAACATGCTTCGATCTGAAAGGAAAACTGCTCAGGCAATTCATGCTTGAGATAAGAAAATTGCTGTACCTGGCCAAAAAATTAATTGTAGTAGTCAGCTGAAAATCACTGCCTGAAAATGAAAAATGGTGCAAAAGTGTATTTCTCTCTGGTGGCTAGCACATATTTGTTTTCATGCGCTCAAGATGTAGCTATAATGAGCAATACGCACATACTATAGCACATACAGATTTTTTTTAAGAAGGAAAAATGTTTTAAATACCTGACCTCAATAATGTGTTGTAGATGTGCCTGCACATGGCCTTCCATGCACACAAACAAGAGTCGTGTTCCACAGCTTCAACCGCAAGCTTCATACATTGTTACGAAATCACAGGGTAGACTGTAGTGAAGCCGACTCAGACTGGACTCTGATACCATGTATTTGACCAATAAATATGCATCCCAACAGTTCTAAATCTATGGCTAAACTTGTTGAGTAAGTAATTGTGCAAAATAACAATTTTCTGTGCTATGGGTTTTCTGTTTCAGATTGATGTTTACTGGAAATAGAGTAGCTTTTTGTATGATTTCTGCCTCTTCATCTTTATATTCTCAGATGGTTGGGTACAAGCATTCATTATTCATTAGAACTTAGAAGTATGAGCTCTCATGTTGACAGTTAATTTTCGGAGACATATCTTATTTTTCACTTGTCAACTTTGATTGGTCTTATGCATCTCTTCTCTGGTCTATTACCAGAGTAAATTGGATGGGTTTTGAGGAAGACACTACCTAATGAACAATGTCTTTTTCTTATCTCCATGCTTTATTTCAAGGAAGCTCTTAGTTGTTTGCTTTGCAATAAAGCTTCCAAGAAGTGCTTCATGCAGAGCTTCCTTCTTTTGGTTTAAACTCTCTTGCTTGTAACAATCCTTGTTGACATGTCATAAAAAATCACCTGGATGCTTCCATTGTTTCCAATGCCACCTGTTTTGGGTTCCTTTATTGAGGCGGTACAATTTTCCATTTTCTTTTTACTTTTTGCCTGTTGAATTTTTGCAACACTTGTTATGGAGTTATGGATACGAATATAAGACGGGTCACTCTCAGTATAGCATTTAATTGAAGTTTTTAATGTGGAATATAAATTTTTGAAATTCCTTTTCTGATTGTTGCATTGTTTAAAGTGGTTCGATCTTGTAGTTTGTTTTTGTTGCCAAAAGAGTAGAACTGCTCTCTTGAATTTGGAGTAGCTTATCATTTCTTGGTTTGTGCTTTTTCTGCACGCTGCTGGCACAATAAAGTATGACTCAATAAAAAGACTAAAATTTCCTGAACTTAGATATGTTCTTCCTTTTGTTAATAACTTATAAATGGAAACGCTATCTTGAAACAGGAGTAGACATAAGTATGAATACGCATCTGAAGACAGTGAAGCTAACACTCAAGGGTAAGAGCCCTGTAACTCTGGATCATCTGAGTGTTAGGGGCAATAATATCCGCTACTATATCTTGCCTGACAGCTTAAATTTGGAAACGTTATTGGTGGAGGACACTCCCAAAATTAAGCCAAAGAGGCCAACTGCTGGTATGCAACCATGATTCTGTAGTTATTTTTTCTATACAAAGTAGTGCGAGTTCAAAGAAACTTCTCCCATTAACTTCTCAACTGATGCATCTACTGATTTTGTTTTGGGTTGTGTTTGGCTCTTTTGTTGTTAATTTACAGGTAGGGCTCTTGGGCGTGGACGTGGTCGTGGCCGTGGACGTGGTCGTGGCCGGGGGCGGTAGTTTTGATACTCCATTTAGCATAGACTACAGAGGGAAGATAAGGCTCTGGCTGGAAGTATTTTTGGTTGGACAAATTTTAGGAGCACTTTGGAACAGTAGTACCTGGTTCTTTTCAAGTAGAGCTTTGTTCTTTTCACATATCTTACAAGCTATGGGCATGATGGATGAAAAGTCTTTTCTGTTCATCATGAGTATTGTCAAGGCCATTGTTCTTGTACATTGTTCAAGATTTTGTGGTGATATTGGTAAATGTTTTGCTTATTTGGGAGGTAAATCTCGTGTACATCTTGGGAGGTAAATGTTTTACTTATTTGGTAAATGTTTTGTTCATGTCAGATGAACATTTTTGTACTGTTTGCAAAAGCCTAACCGTCTTACTTTTTTAGATCCATTGGATCTATAACATATTTGCTCTTACGTACTTTCACGGAGTTTTGTTGCAATTGAGTTTGTGGGAGTATAGCTCAAAAGATAAACTAATCTTTTGATGTTGAACATTTGCTATACATTGACAGAACTGGCTTCTTTTAAACATGTGGCAATAAACCAAACGCGAATCCTCACAGTAACTCTATTTGCTATCTTATTGTCAAGCAATCCAAAGGCAATTCACTATTTCCTAAAATATACAACACTCTGTATTATGAAGGTTAAATATATTTTTCTACATTATAGACATTTTTGAAAGTATACATTTAGATTTCTGCCATTTATGGCTTAAAGAGTATTGTCAAGCAATCTAAATGCAGTTCTCTATTTCCTAAAAGATATAACACTCACTGTATTAAAGTTCAAATATATTTTTGGCCATCTTTAATGGTTTTATGAGTTTCTCTATATACCAGAAATGAATGGAAAAAAGCGTCTTCAATGAATTTGGCCATCTTTAATGGTTTTATGAGTTTCTCTATATACTAGAAATGAATGGAAGTACTAACTTCAGGAATTGGTGAGATGTTTAATTACAAATATGACAGGTTTGATTGTGACTTTCTTTAGTTCTATGTTTCTAGTTTGCTCTGGCATAGCTTGTGGGAAAAATAATTTGCTAGAAACAAATTTTGTTTTGATTTATAAAAATGTATCACTTAATTGGTATGTCAAAAACAAATCTTTGATTCTATGATATTTTTTATTATTGAAATTTTAGCATGGCACGCTTTACATGCATGCAATATTGTTAGATAAAACATGGTCATCTGAACGGTATGTTTCACACATTAGTCTGTACTAATCTAAATCCAGGTCTCAAATGGTCGATATTTGACCTTGAAATATGTAACCCGAGGGTTCATATGTGGGTTTAGATGGGCCCAGACAAATGTCCACAATGCACCGTTTAGGTTCATTTTCAGTGCGTTGTTACGTGTGCACTCGCACGAGTTGGTGGGTTAATCGCCCACCTTGAGCCCAATACTTTGATTATTGATGTAAAAAATATACAATAGTTAATATGCACACGAGTTGGTGGATAAACCCTCACCTCCAGCAAGGCTGTTAATTTGTTTGAGCAGATAATTTGATTATAAATGTAAAAAATAATATACAATATAAGTTAATATTTGGTTGCAAATAATTGGGTGTTTATTCAGTCAGTGTTGGCTTCCACTAATGTGGAGTAATTAGTACAAAATTATCATTTTTTTACATTTAAAAAACAAAAAAATATTTTTTTATTTATAAAATAAGAAGTATTATATTTTTCATATATAAAACAAAAGGGATTTGTTCTCTTCCTTGAACGTTATCCTTATCCTAAAGTGCCAGGAGGTCCTTTCCATCTTTTACAAAGAAAAGAACGTTATACTAAAGTGCTAGGAGGCCCTGTCCATCTTTTACCAAGAAAAGATGCCTCTCAGGGGCCATTCATTTGTAATTAATGGCAAGGTTATCATCCTGTTATATTTATAGAAGGAAAAAAGGTATTTTTTATTTATAAAATAAAAAGCACGGTTTTCATTTATAAAACAAAAAAGATTTGTTTTGTAAAGTGCTAGGTGCTTTTTCTTATCATTATTTTACATTTATGAAAGAAAAAATGTGTTTTCTTATTTATAAAATAAAAATATTGTATTTTTATAAAACAAATATGAAAACAAAAAAAGATTTGTTCGAAGGTTATTGTGAAGTGTCAGGGCTCTTTCCATTGTTTACAAATAAAGTATTGTTTTCATTAATAAAACAAAAAGGATTTATTGGAAGGTGTAAAGTGCTAGGGGTTCTTTCCATCCTTTACAAAGAAAGGAGGCTTCTCATTTGTTAAAAAAAACCTTCATTGTTTATAAAGAAATAAATTATATAATTTGCAAAGGCCTTTATCCATTATCATTAATCATTATATATGTTGAAGACATTAAATTTGTTTCAACTTGCAATCACAAAAATCAACTTGTTTCAACTTTTAAGCTATCACAAACATTAAAATGATATATTAAAGTTTAATTTTAGAATTCAAATATTTATAATTTATAATTATAAATAACTATTTTACTATCATGCAATTGGTTATTCTTGTGAAAAGACAATGAAAAGACTATTTTCATGTTATTGTTGGAGGCTATGAATAATTACATTTAAATAATTGGTTCCATCAATATTGATACAAGTTCATTTAAAATGCGGATAAACATAGTCATGAAAACAAACAACAAATATTAAACTGTTGTCTTAGAAAAGGGGACTTTTGTTTGGTTTACGGTGACGATGAGCACTGTGCACCCCACTGAAGACTCCTAAAGAGTCTGTCAATGGGTATGCCCATCAAATGATTTGGGTATGCACATGGGCAATCACCAGCCAGATAGAATGGAGAGCATGCTGCATGTCCATGCAACATCAGATGGTTCAGGTATGCATATGGGTGATGGCCAACCGAATGTTATGGAGAGCATATTGCATGTCAATGCAACATGTATAAGCACAACACGATTGTCATCCATCTCCTTAAATCATTGTTATACCATTTATACATCTAATGCTATGCATGTAATGATTACAATTGCCCTCAATTGCAATGGCCTTGGACTCACGTAGCAGAGTTATTCGCCATTCATTGTCTCACCATATTTCATCTGCATACAATGACACCAAATGTTGGTATCACCTGCTGTCAAACCTTGCATGTGCATATGTAGTCTGAATTGTGAAATTTCGCTAACCCTTAGTAGATCTAGTTACAACTTTATTATTTACTTTAGTTTCACTTAGCAAACTTTCTTATTGAACTTCTAAAAATAAAATATTGAAATACATTATATAGAGAACCAAAATACAATAATTTACCCTAGAAACCCCAATCCTTCGAGGAAAACTAGCAAAATGTTAGGATCTGATTACAAGAGTACCATAGTGGTCCTTCGAATTTGCTTTCTAGATTTGGACCAAACACTCGGAAAGATAATTCAAATCCTCTTTGCACACTAGGAAGGCAAACCCTAAATTTGCCCTAGATCTAGATTGCTCACTACAAGAGGAAAGTTGTCTCTTGCAACTGTGATGCTAACCACTATAGAAGATCTCCTTCTCTCATATGATTGTGATACTTAGAACACTCTCCTTAGACTCCTTTTATAACTTTCACTTTATGTCAATACCACTATAGAATATCTCCTTCTCTCCTATGATTGTGATACTTAGAACACTCTCTTTAGACTCCTTTTATAACTTTCACTTTATGTCAATACCATGGGACACCATGTACCACGAGCCACATAATACCATGGGTTCTTCAATACCATTGATCATAAAGTATTACGAAAGACACTTTTATAAAATTGTTAGAGAGTTTTTTCAATCCTCTCAATCCCTTATACATTGCTAGACACTTTCAATGTAGAAGTACTTATCAAGCTACAAAAACTAACACTCCCCCCTTAGCGAGGAAGGTACTTCCGGAGAAGAATTCACTTGGATCCATCAAATCCTCTGCCGCTGCATCTGTTCGCTCTGAATTGGAAGACTTCTCAACTGCATCCGCTGCACTTTGATCTGATAATTTGTGCTCCTCCTCCATCAGTGTCACCTTGAGAGAAACCTCAACTTATGTTAATACCATGGGCAATACCATGGGACACCCAGTGCCACGACCCACAATACCATGGGCCCTTCAATTTCTCTATGTTGCTAGACACTTTCAACATAAAAGTACCTCTAGAGCTACAAAAGTTAACATGAATTCCTACTACTGTAGAGTTGTTACATGTGGTTCTGGATAAATTATTGTATCGAGCTCATAAGCCTCAAACTAACTGCAAAATCTATTGACAATTGCTTAAACTGTGCTCGTGTTGGGGTGCTACTTGGGGCACTAGAGTATGCTGCTGGATCTCTATCTAAAACATATGTAGTTGGATTTTTATCTGTATAAGTTGCCTTTGCCTTACGCCTTGAACCCATGAATTCGCATCACGACACGAGCTTTCTGTAATTTGTACCCATTGAGACCACTTCTCCATTGTAATTAAGAACATAATCCAAGGTCACTTCCATCAAGTAGGTATATTTTGTTTACTATATGAGTTTGGGTTGTTTAGGATTTGCTATAATCTTATTCTTAGGTTTGTAGAATTGGTACTGATGAATCAACTTTTTTTCGAGTCTCATTTTATCTAATAATTACAATTACTTCAATTGTAATTTAAGTCTCTTAAGAAATCTAAACATCTGTGGAGTGGATGTCTGAAACAATGAATTTCGGGGATGAAAGTTGTGCAGTGGCCATTGATGATAGGATGCCTTAATTACAAGTGCAATTGAGATGCCTTATTTTTCATGTCGTTAAGGTTGTCCATCATGTCGCTATGCAAAGCAACCAAATAGCATGTGATATGCCTCTGCCCATAAAACTTGTATGCTCTCAACACGAGAAAAAACGCCCATTCAAATATGTGCGTATATGAACCTTAGGTCATCCCTATTGTTTTGCATAACCATTGAACTTCCAAAACTGAGCATGCGTAACCTACGGGTCAAGTTGTCAATAGTTAGTTTAGTGCCAATGATAATAGTTTTAAAATATTTTAACCTTCTAAGCATCTATTTCTTTTACAACATCTCACTTAGCAAGAGAATATATCTTAGTGGTATATAGGAATCCAGTAGTGCAGTGGGAGTAGGAATCACCGATAAGAGTAATATAAACGGATTGAAACGAGAAGCTTCAGTGACATATATTTAATGGTAAAATTATGGACTCTTGGATCCACAATTTAGATGTTTATTTAAAAACATGCCCTACCATTCAATGTTTGGGTTTTGTAGGTTAACACCTTGACAACATCCCCCAAGTATGATGGGAATTTCACACCACACAAATAGGTGCACATTCTCATCCCAATATCTAGCCCATTAATACTGGGAATGCACTTTGCCACATTCTCATCCCAATATCTAGCCCATTAATACTGGGAATGCACTTTGCCAATGAAGAAATTAGCAACTTTGCAATCGAGTCTAATTCCTACACTATTCTATACCTTCTTTATCTTCTAAAAGTAATCATTTCATTCCCCACTCCTTTCCGGTGCCCTCCTTTTTTATGAAAACTAGTCTCGTGTGCCCTCTTCTTTGGATTGAAACACTCTTGGTCCGATTCATCCTCCCTAAGGTTAATGTATTGTTAGAGTATAAGGTACAAATGGTATCAATATATATTGGGCCCTTAAAAGTGTCCCTTAAAGCAAAAACACTTCATAGGATCGCCACTCGTCCAAAGTGAGAATGCTTATAATGGTGGTAGAAAAAACCAACTTACTCTTAGTCAAATTCCTCTTCAAGCTAATTATGACTACCTTAATAGCCTTCCATGGCTTCTAAAGTTGCATCCAATTAGATATGTGTAGGTTTGAATGTAGAAGAGATTCGAGCCATGACCAATCAATTGTGTGTGTCGTGTACAACCTAGACTGTTGCTTTTCATGTAGCTTGCAACGGATAATGGTAAACTTTGACCATAAAAAAAAACAATTGCCTTAGCTTAGAATGCATAAATAATCTATTTGTTGGGCCTTATGGTAGGTAAAGTACAAACAAACCCCTAAAGTAAGTATCTATGTCGTTTAAAAAGTGTTGTTAATAGAAGTCCCATTGGTAGCCTAAATACTGATAATAGTTATAGCCATCCTTTACGTAATCATAATATAAGTTATTCTAGATGAATTAATTTCCTCCCCTCTTCTTGTAGAAGTTGGCTTACTTATTGCTACTTGCACCTTCACCTTCCTTAGGAGAGCCCCTGAATTGCATGATGCACTCTTTGATCGTGATTCCTAGATATGTAGAGTGTAATTCCAAAACATAGTAGCATTATTGTTATACGATAACTTGACTCCTAATTCCATGATCATGGTATATTTAGAGGTAGATGTGGTTCATCCTTGTAAATAGATCTAGTTTCCTTGCTAGTATTTGGTAGTGTACTTGGTTGTTCTTGGATTTGAGTGATTGGGATTGGATAATGAGGTTGGGTGCCATGAGGTTGCCCCTAATCGAAGTGATAGGTCAAGTGGGTATGAATACCAATGATCCATCAGTGCTACTCCATGAGTCAATGTTGTATGTAATGTATATTGTAGTAGATTATTTTTGTGATTCCATGATGCATTCTTTCCATTCAACTATGATGTATATGAAGAATTCAACCTTATTTTCCTAGCTTCTTAATATAGGTAATTAAGGTAGAACAAGGCATAATTTATACTGTAATTGTAATTATTGAGGTCATTTATCTATTCATACTCACACTAGTGTAGGAGGGTCTATGCAAATTACCCAATGTAGCAAACTTGATTAAGAGGTAATGGAGGCCATCGCTCGTTGGAGGAGTGCATGCTCATCAAACACAGGTTGAATGTATATTTCAGGACCATAAAGGTTGGTGTGAAGAAACAAGAGAATGATGAGATCAATCATACTGAAGTTAGAGTTAGGAATTCTAGGTTACCTTAAGTTTGTGCCTATTAAGTACCTACTTTCTCACTATGGCTTCTGAATGTCAGTAAGGCAAAAGCGTTTGGATGAAGAGCTTGTACATACACAAATTTACTCTGTTATAGTCTTTGGAAAATTATTCTTTCTGATCTAAGTTTGTTGTGTTGTTTCGTTCTCCCCATTCAAGAAACTTCAACTTATTTTTTATTTTTTCCTTCATCTTTTGTCCTTACAGAGCAACATAATTCATGTTAACAACCCTAAAATCATATAAATTTTCATTTAAACAGAAAAAATATGGATAATCTCAGTAGAGAAGTCCTACACAAATGATTTAGCTACACCTATTACAGATTAGCCACACAATTTAACCATGTTGCTCCAAATGCTACGAAGGAGAAATAAAATTGATTGCTACAAAAATTATGTGACTAGGATGACCCAGCAGAACTAATGTTGTTTTGCTGTGAATTTTTTTGATATGCTCAACAAATGTGATTTTCGTTTGTGAGGAACTACCTGGCATAACTTCCTTGGTTGCAACTTCCTTGAGCTTGTCAGCATTCCTCCTCAATTCCCTTCCTTCAAACCCTTGCATGATCCTTCTGAGCACTGTCTCTATTTCAATAGACTTTACCAAACCATTTAAACCATTTTTACCCTCTAAATCCATGCCTACTTTCCGTATATTCGTTGAAAACCTGCATTTGAGAGATTGTTCTGAGCAGTAGGGCCACCCAATCATGGGGAAAACCATGTTGATGCTTTCGAATGGTGGAGTTCCAACCATTGTTTGTTAAGAAGCCCCCCACAGAAGGATGAGAAAACACTTTCAACTGTGGTACCCAAGTCACAAGAAGGCCTTGATCTTTAATGCGATGTAACTAGTCTTCAGGGAGTGGTACGCACTCTCCTTCAACAAGGTCTGGACGAATGACCCCCATAAGGACTGTCCACTACCCTCCAATCCTAAGGCCAATTCTTGTACTTGTACTCTTGGAATAACTGTATAGCTCCTAAACGAAATAACATTGGTGGTTGCTTCTCCAACCATTTCTTGCACTCCTCGCTCTCCTCCCACAAGCTTGTTCTAATTATAACTTTTGGAAACAAGTGTAATCATTTCAGGAATTCACCAAGGAAAACAGGTCCTACTACTTGTGCAGGGTACCCCTTTGATAGGGCTTGTATAGATTATGCTCCTTCAAGCTTCTCAAATGTATTCTCTAGAACCCAATCTGTCTTATTCTGGATTTCGCTTTTATAAATTTGGGTATGAAACATGAGATCATAAGAGCAATCCTCGTGATAAAAAGAACGGAGATCTTTTGGCAAGTCTACCAGGTGATGAGCTTGGTGGGATTTTTCACATCCTCTGTTTCAAAAACAAACATGAGATAATCAGTAATGAAGGTTGAGGAAGCTTTGCAGAGTTCGTAAGACTTTTTCAATGCAACAAGGTTAGCATGGAATTCTTCGTCTTTATTTAATTGAAGATTGGATGTCTCATAATTTCAACAAAAGATTTAATATGTGTCAAATGTCCAATTTTTTTAAACAACATTTGAATTAAGGAAGAAGTGTGGATATGCCAATCATTATTACAATTTAGGATATAAGACTGGTTTGAAGATGTGTGTGCTTTCTCTGCATCACTCAAAAGATTTTTTGTCTTCCTTTTTCGAGCAACAAAAACGACCATATCCGAGACATATACTACCACTTACAAGAAATGTAATATGTTAAATCTCATTGTTTTTTGAGACGATGTTAAGCTTTGTAATAGATGACTAAATGGAATGCTTTTTGTGTTATAACTGAAGCAGAGGCACTGCAAACATATAAAGGATATAGGCAGATGTGAGAGATTGAGATTGGGTGAGAAGGGATCCCCTCATAGGTAAATTTTATTTTCATTTTTGTACCTGCTGCAAGGAGTACTGAAATTTGTCTTGCTCATCCTCTAAAATCTATGTAACATCTCAAAAGAAAAAAATAATAATAATTATATAAATAAATTAGCATAGGTCATAAACAATGAAAAGTTTGCACATAGGTTTTTTTTTGACTCCAAGAGTGGTTAATAGAACTAGAGTTAAAAATAGATCAATGCTAAGATGTCACATGTATTCCTTGCAACTTTTTGCTTTGCCAAACTACATCTATCTGTTTAGAGAGAACTGTGCTCTTCCATTCTTCAATTCCCACCATCAAGATAAATAGTTATTCTAGGTAATCTTTAGTGCTGACACATTTGTATCCTCAATAATTTACGCAATAGGTACAAAAACCATAAATTATTATTATTAGTGATGGAAAAATGAATTATTATCAATATTGATGGAATCTTGGTTTGAGTAAGAAATATAAAATGTAGGAAATTGAATCATATATAAATTTAATCTATTGAAAATGGTTATAACTAATCTCAAGTTAGATTTTTTTTAACATGTACTTTTAGGGGGTAAAAATGACAAGGTATATGTATTTGTGGGTGCAACCTTTAAGTGCTTAAATGATGGAATCAACCTACAAAAGGTGGTAGACATATAGAGAACAAATAATACTACGAAGACACATTATTTTTACAAAATAAATTTAATAATTTATACTTTTTTAAATTTTTTTAAATTTAAGTAATCAAACCTTGAAAATAGTACTCCAAGTGTGGGTGCAACTTTTTAAGGTCTTAATGCAATGATCATAAGCATGTATAAGCATGTAGATGTCCGTGTCTAGTAGTGCAACCTACAAATTCTTTTTAAAATGTTTGAGAAGCACAAAATTTATGAAAGAAACACTAATAGTGTGTTTTTTGAGTTAAGGATTAATGACACAAGAAAAAAAATAGAAAAAAGTAATATTTAAAAAAATTACATATTTGGAATCTAAAAAAATGTTATCTAGGTCTAAAATTTCATAAAAAAATGTGGTTTACCATATCCCATAGCACATGTTTGATTAACCCGAAGCTAACTTTAAAGTAGACACATAAGAAGAGCAGTGAAACTTGAACATGTGATGGGGCTGATTTTGGTGGTAAGGAACATGAGGTCGTTTCGTTTAAATTCAAATTTCCCTTTCCTGCCTATCTAGGTGCCATGGAATCCAAAATGCATGCACATTTTAGCTCTACAAAACATGTGTGTTTCAACTCTACAAAACACGTGTGTGTTTTGTAGAGCTAAAACGTGCATGTGTTATGCAAAGCTAAAATGCATGTGTGATGTTATAGACATCAAATTTACCTTAGGGGTGATGGGGAGGAGGGTTGGGGGAGAGAAAGAGATAGAGATTGGGGTTGGGGGGATAGGGGTTTGGGAGGATTAGGATAGTTAGAGGGAAGAANGAGGGGGGTTGTGGGAGAGAAATAGATAGAGATTGGGGTGGGGGAAAGGATAAGGGTTTAGGGAGGATTAGGGAAGTAATTAGAGAGAGGGGTGGTAAGTGGTAGGGGGATTAGGAGAGACAAGGAGAGAGAGGAGATTAAGGGTAGGAGGAGAGAGAGAGAGAGAGGTAGAGCGGGTGGTTATGGGTAAGGAGAGTAGGATGGGGTTTAGGGAGAGACGGGTTATGGGTGCTAAGTGTGTGTGTGAGATTTGCACCTCAAGAAGGTTTGCACCTCGGAATATTTGATCCCTCTTGGTGCTTGATAGAACCTAGGATTTGGATCTAGGCTGGTTATAAATATTTGACACTAGAGATATCATTTGAAAACTATGAAATGATGTGCTTGATGAATTAGAGCTTTATGATGTTACGACTAAGCCATAGAAGTTTTTATAATGTTTTAAATTCTGTGAAAAAAACAACGATTATAAATATTTGACATTAAAAACATCCTTTAAAAACCATGAAATTTAAAGAATATCTTATTTTCCAATTGCAGCCTTGGATTTTATCATGATGTGTTATTCAATGATTATGATTTCTTACTCATATGCAAATATTAAACTTGATTTCTTACTTTTTATGTTATATTTTATTTTAAAGTTAATATAGGATTTTATCATGATAGGTTATTCAGTTTGATTGATAATGATCATGATTTCTTACTCATATGCAAATATTGAATTTGATGTCTTACTCTTATGTTATATTTGATTTTAAAGTTAATATATGTAGTGGATTTTATCATGATGCGTTATTGAGGTTGATTTATCAATGATCATGATTTCTTACTCACATGCAAATATTGAACTTGATTTCTTATTCTTATGTTATATTTTATTTTAAAGTTAATATATGTAGTTTATATTTGAAATTTCTCAAATATGCAGTGAAAATGGAGGAGCCTAATGGCGAAATCCTATTTGAATCTCATTGGGAAATTTGAATTCAAACTGAATCTCAATGTTGCCGAACTCGATCGTTGCCGAACTCGATCCCAAACTATGTGACTTAGGTTTACTGCAAATATATTAACTTTTTGTATGATTTCTGCCTCTTCATCTTTAAATTATCAGATGGTTAGTTACAAGTATTCTGTTATTCATTAAAGTATGATCCCTCGTGTTGACAGCTAACTTTCTGAGACATGTCTTATTTTTCACCTGTCAACCTTGATTGGTCTTATGCATCTCTTCTCTCGTCGATTAACAGGGTAAATTGGATCAGTAGCTAGTGAAAAATGTATTTTTCTTACCTCCATGCTTTATTTCAAGGAAGCTCTTAATTGTTTATGTTGCAATAAAACTTTTAAGAAGTGCTTCATGCAAAGCTTCCTTCTTTTGGTTTTTAACTTTCTTGACTGTAATGATCTTTGTTGATATGCCATAAAAAATCACCTGGATGCTTCTATTGCTTCCAATGCCACCCGTTTTGGGTTCTTTATCGAGTCCGTAAAAAATTCCATTTTCTTTAACTTTTGCTCATTGAAATTTTGCAACACTCGTTATGGAATATCGATACATCTATAAGACGTGTCACTCTTAGTATAACATTGAATTTAAGTTTTTTGTGCAGAATATAAAATTTTTAAATTCATTTTCTGATTGTTGCACTACTTAAAGTGGTTCAATCTTGTAGTTTGTTTTTGTTGCCAAAAGAGTAGAACTGCTCTCTGCAATTTTGAGTATCTTATCATTTCTTGGTTTGTGCATTTTCTTCACCATGCTGGCACAATACAGTTTGGTTCATAAAAATATTAGAATTTCCTGAACTTAGATAGGTTTTTTTTTCTTTTTTAATAACTGACAAATATAGATCTATTTTAAAAGGGGATCTGCCAAGCTTTCAAAGGGATCAAATCTTTTGAGGTGTAAATCTTTTTTAGAGTGTAAAAGTTGAAGCTGAGAGGGATCAAATCTCTGGAAGTGCAAAACCTTTATTAAAGTGTAAACATTTAGGAGTTTCTAATTTGTGTAGTTTTATAGATATGTTGTTGTGAATATTTTCAATCTAATTTGAACAGACATGTTATTTTTAAAATATTTTGTTACTTTTTATAATATTTTATTATTTGTAAAAAAGAACATCTGTCACTCTAAAATGAGCAGTGAATGAGTTTTGTAGAATGAGCCTCTTCCACACAATAAATGAGAATTCTGTCAGAATAGACATAAATATAAGACACAGTGAAGGTAACACTCAAGGGTAAGATCCCTGTAACGCTGGATCATCAGAGTGTTAGGGGCAATAATATCCTATCACCTGAGTGTTAGGGGCAACAATATCCGCTACTAGACTTGCCTGACAGCTTGAGAAACATTACTGATGGAGGACACCCCCAAAATTAAGCCAAAGAGGCCAGCTGCTGGTAAGAAACCATGATTATGTAGTTATTTTTTCTCTACAAAGTAGAGCAAGTTCAAATAATGCTACTTTTCCCATTGACTTCTCATCTTATGCATCTACTGATTTTGTTTTGGGTTGTGTTTGGCTCTTTGCTCATTTACAGGTAGGGCTCTTGGGCGTGGACGTGGTAGGGGTTGTGGCAGGGGAAGGTAGTTCTGATACTCCATTTAGCATGGGTTACAGAGGGAAGATAATGCTTTTGGTTGGACAAATTTTAGGAGCACATTGGAACTTTGTTCTTTTACCATACTCTTACAAACTATGGGACTGATAGATGAAAAGTCGTTTTTGTTGATCATGATTATTGTCCAAGGCCATTGTTCTGGTACATTATTCAACATTTTGTGGTAATATTGGTAAATGTTTTGCTTATTTGGGAGGTAAATCTTGTTCAACATTTTGTGGTAATATTGGTAAATGTTATGCTTATTTGGGAGGTAAATCTCGTGTACAGGTATGTATGTCAAATCAGATGAACATTTAGACTAACCGTGTTACTTTCTTAGATCCATTGGATGGATGATATAGTTGCTCATAACAGACATTCACGGAGTTTTGCAATTGAGTTTGTGGGAGTATTGCTCAAAAGATAAACTAATTTTTGATATTGAAAGTTTGCTATTCATGGACAGAACTGACTTCTGTTAATAATCTTTGATATTAAACGTTTGCTATTCACTGACAGAACAGGCTTCTGTTAAACATGTGGTAATAAACCAAACACTAATCCTCACAGTAACTCTATTTGCTAAATTATTGTCAAGCAATCTAAAGGCAATTCACTATTTCCTAAAATATATAACACTCCCTGTATTATGTAGGTAAAATATATTTGACATTATAGACAATTTTGAAAGTATACAATGAGACTTCTGTCACTAATGGCTTAACTAGAGTATTGTCAAGCAATCTAAAGGCAATTCACTGTTTCCTAAAATATATAACACTCCCTGTATTATGAAGTTCAAATATAGTTTTCTACATTATAGACCATTTTAAAGGTATACATTGAGATTTATGGGTTAAAGAGTGCCCATTGGAAAAAGTGTTTTCAATGGACTTTACTTTTGTAATTGTGTCTCTATATACTATGAATAAATGGAAGTACTAACTATAGGCATTGGAGGGATGTTTAATTAAATATGACTGGTTTGATTGCGACTTTCTTTAATTGTAAGTTTCTATTTTGCTCTCTTGTTACAGCAGTGTTATAATTTGTGGAGAAATTAATCAACTCCCAAATTTTTTGTTGATTTATAAAAATGTATTTAGCTTTTTACTGGTATTTTATCATGTCATGCTTTACATGCAATATTGTTGAGATAGAACATACAATCATCTTAACGATATGTTTTTGCAAGTACACTGCTCCGTAGCCATCTAAATCCAGGGTGATATGCAATTCAAAGTTGCCAAACTAATGAATTGGGTACACCCAAATTGTTGATATTTGAACTTGAAATATGTGACTCGAAGTGGGTTTAGTTGTGCCCATGCAAATGCCAATAATACACCGTTTAGATTCAATTTCAAGCATTGTTACGTGTGCATTCACACAAGTTGGTGAGCTAAATCCCCATTTTTAACAAGGCTGTGGATTTTGTTTGAGCAAACAATTTGATTATGGATATAAAAGATTATTTATTGATGTAAAAATATACAATAAATTTAATATTTGGTTGCAAACTAGTATAGATCCATTTTAAAAAGATCTACCATGCATTCAGAGGGATCAAATCTCTCAATGTGCAAATCTTTTTTTTAGAATAGAAATGTTAAGGAAATGTGTAATCCAATGTTTATGGTTTTATTTTATTTAATTTATGTTGTTTTATATATATGCAATTCTAAATAATTTAAATTTAATTTAAGTCTACATGTTATTTTTAATAATCTTCATTATTTTTATAAAGGACACCTGTCAAAGTCAAATCTAGTATGAGAACGGAAGGAGTTCTCCTACTGAGCTGTAAAATACACTTCTTCAATGCAATAATTGAGTTTTTCATTCAATGTCACTTCCATGAATGTGAAGTAATTGGTTGTAAGAATACCATTTTCTTTACCTTTATTAAAAAAATATTGTTTTCTCTTTCTATCATAATGTTAGGACGTCCACTCTCCCTTGTTTACAAATAAATAAATCTTATAATATGTAAACTGCATCTTCAGCATTCCAAAAAAGTGTAGAAATTTATAAGTGCCCTTGAATAATTTTAAATGAGTTTCACTGTAGAACTTATATTTGAAGAAGCTCATTCTTTAACATGAACAAGCTCATAAATTTCACTGTAGAACTCATATTTGAAGAAGCTCATTCTTTAACATGAACAAGTTTATAAAGGTTTTATATTACAAATTTATTAGGCATTGAAAGTTATCCTTAATTTTGTTGAGTTATCTTTATTGACTTTGTTTGATGGTTTTTTCACAAAAAGTTAGCGGCGTACTTCAAACATAAATGATGAAAGATGTCGTGCTATTAAATTTGTCTAATGTAGTCTTTTTTCAACATTAAAGCTTATATTAAAACAATATTTACATTTATTTCGTGATAAAAGAGGCTAACACTAATAATAGAACAATATTTACATACCATTAAAGAGAGACTAAAATTGGGTTAATTTCACCAAAACTCTCTAGAGTATAGCACTACAAGAAACAAATGATCAAACTCTATGGTCATTGGTGTTGCAACACTTTTAGATACATTAAACATTGAATGATATTGTTGAGAGTTGGGGGGCTTGGCATGATCATTTTAGGAAGGACTAACCAATGGTTGTGGTAGGTATTGAATCCATTGCATTACTTAAGTATTGGATCAATTGCATTACTTTTTTCATTTTGATGAAAAGTTGGAACCATATCAATGGAAATCATTTTCCTTGGCTTCCTCTAATAGTTTTCCTTCTTACAAAGAGGTTAGTGGCATCACATCACATGCAAATGTTGGATACCATTTCAAGAGGGGGCATGTTTTCAATAACGTTGTATCTGCAGCATCTTTCCATTTGAGAATTTTATTATCTTTTGAATAATCCAAATGCTATGTAATTGGTATAGGATTACTCTTGTATAGGGTTCCATCTCACCCATCTCTCTTTTCAACTAAGGAGTTTGAACCAACTATATGGTATTGTAATTTTGCATCACTGTACCAAGTGGGCTTGGGTTTTTTATTTGTTTTGATTGGTTCCTAGGAAGGGGTAGTTTTAAAAAAAAACCAAGATAAGAAATGTTTTAGTGCCTAATGTCAAAGTAGGATATGCATTTAGTGATCAAATTTGAAGAGTTACTCTCAATTTCAGGTTATATGGTATACATTCATCTAAATCTTCCTCAATGAAAAGTTTTTCAAATGACAAGTGTAAAATATGTATACATTTCATTAAAAAATCATTTTAAAAGAAATATTTCCCTAACAATTTTTTGCAACGTTAAAATTAACCAATCATGAAATAAATTAATTGCAATTTCAAAGGTACTAATAGTAAGCATACTTTTCAAATTTAAACGTAACCTTTTGTTGTGTGATATGTATATTCAAAATAAATAAATTTCATAGAAATTGAGTCATTGTTGCTGTGTTCATAGAAATTTCAAAGTGTTAAAAAAGACAATATAACGCTTCATACACAATGTGAAAAAAAAATTGTGGATAGCCATATAAACAGATTTGTTCCATGTATCTGTATGATACTTGAGGAGCAAGGACTACATCTTGGACTTCTATCTTAATCATATAATGATCATGCTTCACTGTGGAAGTCAACATCCTTTGTACCCCCAAGCACATTTGTCATGTTCATCATAGATTTCAATGGAAAATAAGAAATTGTAGGAAACCTCACAACCATTGTTGAGGTATAAAGTCTACAGCATATTGAATCATAGATTGAATCATAGGCCTACGTGAACATGCAAATCTAGTATGATTGCATTCATTACCTATTATTTAGGCTAATATGTCTATGCTTAGGAGCTTTCTATGATCCATTCAAACACAAAGTTAAAGGGAATTATTCATTAAGACCACCAAGTATTTTGCTCTTATTATGGATATTGATTGTTCAATCTCTCTCAAACCATGCAAAAATCCATGATAGAGTGGATGTCACAACATAATTCCTAGTGCATGGACTTGATGATAACAGCAATCATGTTACTTTCCATAGTATGCTTAATAACACTTGGGGATAAAAAAAATTGCTACAAAAATTAATTCTACAAATGATGCATCGAGTCATAGATTTTGGGTTTGATGCTCGAGGATAGAGAGCTATGGGGTGTTTGAAAAATATTTGACACGTGAAATATTGTCACAATGATATCAATGTTTCTATGAACAAGAAGAACAAATTGAAAGAGTGATAGATTAAGATGCCAAGGATCGAGAAAAGGGGAATGATCAATTCTCACCATTGTAATCCCAATTTCAGGTTTTGTGATGTTGACAAAGCTCATTTTGTGTAGGTTTACATATAAAATTAATCGAGAACATAAAAGTTAGAAAATTTCACTAAGCTTAATAGATGTGTTTATCTCAAACAAAATCTAAAACGCACTAATATATGAACCAATAACAAAACTATGTATCATTTTTATAATGAGGTCAACCAAACCTGTAAAAGATTGATGGATTGTTGAGATATTTACATTTAAGTACCAAATGTGTTTTGTTGCAGTTATGTATATATTGCATTAATGAGCATGGCATGAATTAAATGCTAAGTTATTGAGAGGCCAATGTCAAATGTGTTAAAATAAGAATCAAATGTTACATACCAATGCTTTAGTCATGTCATGGTTGATAACAGATAGGCACATTATGTTGCCATTACAATAAAATAACTATGAATCAACGTGTGAGAGATTTTTATAGAGATTAACTATGTGAATATAAAAAACGAGAGATGGCCTCATTTCTTTGGGTGTAGTCGATGTCTATTTGTTTCTCTTCAAAATTGTCATTGAGTCACATATTTGTAGTTAAATCTTCCTAATACGTCTTCAATGCCATCATAATTTACACTAGAAACCCATGACTAATTGATTTGTTTTTTTGCAAAGCTAAAACCAATTCTCATATTGACGAGGGTTGTTAATGTGCATGACACATGAATTCAAGTGGGGATTAAGAAATGCAAGATTTCCAAGATTCTCCAAGAGGATTTCATTAAGTGACATTTAAAATGATGGATCATGTGGTGTGAGTTGTGTGATGGATTTAATGTTGTGAAATGGTACACTGTAGTATGGAATGGATTAAAGTCAACATGAATAGATATGATTTTAGTATTTAGATTCCAATAACAAGTAGGGGGTCTTGAACCTTAGATCTTGATCATGATTCACATCCACTAATCTAAATGAAGTGTAACTGAGTAATGACTGAAGAGGATGTGGTACCTTTGTCTAGGGGAGAATAACCTCATCTAAGAGAGAATATCTCAAAACAAGGGCCCGTTAACATAGACTAAATAAACATAGGAAAATAAATACTAGGTGGGTGTGTATTATCCCCAATACCCCCCTTGAAGCACTATGGGGAGTACACAATGCATGAGTATTGGAAAAAAAATCCATGTTAGGTACCTATTTTACAATGCACCTAAGTAACAAATGTCGAACGAAAAAGAGGAAAGAGGAAAAACCTCATGGAATCCCCCCCTCAAAATACAATGTTGAAAAATAAGATAGCTGCTAGGAAACTATGTCGTTGACCCCATGGAGGTTTCGCAAAAAGTGGAATTTTTTCTTCATGAAACTGTTGTTGAAGATAATCATAGTTTGTTCAAAAGGACAATATTGCAAGTTGTTGATTCCATCATGTGCCAATCCTTTGATGTAATTTGTCTGGATCTCGATGTGTTTTGTTCTTTGTCACTGCATTGGATCTCTGCAAAACTTCAGTGTGCTCTAAATGTCACACCATATGACACTCAAATTGTGAAACATGATACCGAGTTTTGTGAGAAAGTGTTGTATCCAAATAGCCGAACTGTTGATTTTGATCACACCTTTGTACTTGGCCTTTGTTGATGACAAAGAAATCAATGATTGATTTTTAATGGACCAACAAATGGGGTTGGATCACAAATTAAGAACATATCTTGAAGTGGAATTGTGATATGTGCTATTGCCAGCGCAATTTGAAAGAAAGACTTATCTGTTCTTTCATTCTTCAACATTTGTTGACTTCTTAAATCTTCTGCTATCTGGAGAAGTTCTATGTGAGATTTCCATTCTCTGTGATGTTCTTCAAGTCATGATCACTTTCTTAGTGATCCTTCTCTTTGAGAGGTTTTAACTGTTCTCTAACAGTCCAGACTATAAATAGTCTTTGATACTTTTGACCATGTCTTTGCTCATGTGGACTCCATCCACAATCTGTCACAACCCTTGGTTGCCTAAGTCATGTACGATGACTAATTGGTGGCAAATTTATTTGATGTTTCCTATGAAGACACATCAATGCTCCCTCTTCAACTAGAGGAGTTATTATGTACTATACCAATCTTGTCCCAAACAAAGGCTTAGTAAGAACGCTGGCAATGTTGCTCATTTGTGGATATGTACCATGTCTCGAATATAACTGACTAGAACCCTCAAAAGTTTTGTTGCTTTCAACATCCTCTATCTAGAGAAACACATGTGATCTTCATCAATCACTATACTAGCCAGATTGCATATATCTTTGAAACTCTATTTTATTGATCAAGACATATCTAAGTCCATATACACTTGTACCAAGTAGGTACCACAACACATGCTTTGTACATCTCTATGTACAAACCGCAAAGCACATAATAGATCATGGGATTTGTGACTAACCAAATACATCTCAACTGACTTGAGATCCTCCAAATATGAAATAAAAATTATAAAATTTCATATTCACCTTCATATGTGTGGCCATGGATTTGTAGTCCATCATCCTGAAACTCTTCAGGCTTTTTTTACTGCACATTTTTTTAAACTAAGGAAAATCTTTGTCCGATGACTGCCACACTACTAATCATAAGAATCATAACAAGATTCTTGAATACAATGCTTAACTTCCTTCCGAATATGAGCATCATGCATATCTCCTTTTTACAGGAGGTACATCAACCAGTTACACTGGTTCTTCAGTAGCTAGTGAGACTAGCAACTCCCTCTCACCATGTATATGTGAGAATCATAATCTGGGTCCTCCATTACAGAGACTTATTCTCATCTATATATCAAGCTCTTCTTTAACACATGAATATAAATAAGCTACTTTGGAGAGTTAAATGAAAACCCATGTAACTTTTTACAAAAATAGGCTAGGGTTACCCTGAAACTTTTTACAGTACTCAGCCTTGGGGAACGTTTATTCATGAATCATGACAGAAAAGTTGTCTAAACAAACAGGAACATGGACCCCTTCCTGAGGCTGACAATCTACCACTGAACTTCTACACCAACTATTGCTGAATCAACTAAAATACTGAAAGGAGAGCAAAAAAACAGTAATAAATAATGGTTACAAAAATGGTCCCATGCTATACTCAACTTGCTAGGGATTACCTGGGCAAAATCTTCTTGTGTCCATCGGAGCTAAACATCATATGCTAAGTACCTATCACACCACAAGCTCTCAATAAAAAAAATTGAGCCCTTTCCATGAGGCATGTCCCTTTATTGATTGATGTCTTAGACATCCCCGGGTACATCCTCTTGGGCATAACCAAGATAGGGATGTCCTTGTTTCAGGATACACACCCTTCGCATACGGGTACACACGTAATGTATTTGTGCTTAAGAAATCAGATTTGATTGCAATTGTAAGAATAATGCATCTCGCCACTTTGGAGAGTTAAATGAAAACTGTGTAACTTTTTACAAAAATAGGCTAGGGTTACCCTGAGACTCTTTACAGTACTCAGCCTTGGGGGACGCTTATTCATGACAGAAAATGTGTCGAAACAACAGGAACATGGACCCCTTTTCTGAGGCTGACAATCTACCACTGAACTTCTACACCAGCTATTTCTGAATCAACTAAAACAATTAAAGGAGAGCAAAAAAATCAGTCATAAATAATGATTATTCAATTGCCTGGAAAGAACTCCAAAACCTGGTAATAGAGTCATGCTCTTACAAACTGTGCTTGTTAGGTCCATTGTGTGGACTCTTCCATAAGATAAAGTGAATTACCTTCTCTAAGTTTAAACTTTGATTTGTGAATTCAAATATCCTGAAATATTGAGGCTGTGACATTTTTACCCAAGTATTTATTTAGACAAAATTCATCGAGATCACTAGGAAAAATCAAGTTCATGAAATTACACAGTACCAGAAAGAGTTCACCTAGAAACGTTCAATGCCTGAGGAAATATATTAAATAGAGAACATTTGACAATGAAATTAAAATAATAGATAGCTTGCTTACATGTAATTCACTGATCAACTTTGGATACTGAAATAATGAATAACTATAAGTCAGTAGATTAGTGTCTGGAACTTACGTCAGTGTCACTACATGTTTGCAGCGATCCACACAAAAACACATGTTTTTAAATAGCTCAACAGGAAAATAGAGGTTGATTATGGGAGGCATATGCCATAAAATACATTCAATGTGCATCTCGAAGCACATAAACTTATTTGTACACATTTTCACTATATGTGCATGGAACATTGAATATGTTTAAATCATGAGAAGCTTCGGACACTTATGCCTGGGGCCTGATTCTCACTACCTGAATTGTGAAGGAAATTTTTACATACGTTTAAAGCTTGGCTCCTTTTGATGTCTTCTAAATCTGTTATAAATAAAATCTCATACATTTGAACTAGCTAGAAGACAGCTGCTGTAGAATATAGCATGAGACCCTAAAGAACTTATTCAGTGTCTAGATAATCTGATGAACTATAATTTTACCGGCATGAACTAGTTCTTCAAATTCCAGAACTTTTTTCAGACAATCTAACTAGCCAACTTGGCTTGAACATGGCATCCTTTTCAAAATCGCGGCCAGTGACAGGGCAAATGTGCTCTCCATAACGCTTGAAGCACTGTCACCCAAATAGCAGGATCATCGAAAGAGAAAAGGAAAATTGAACACAAAAGGACACACCAAAAAAATGACATCAAATCAAAGAAAAACATGCAAAAAGCAACGTAAAACGAGATGGAACTACGCTGATTTACAAACTGCAAGGACATAGACTTTTATTTATGATAGAAAAAGGCAACAAAATAAGTTCAAGGCGGGCACCTTGTAACAGACTACTGAATCATTTGGGTACATTGCAAATAGCTTGGTACCAAGACGAGAATGGCAAGAGTCACAGAGGCTCTCATCATTTATTTGCACTTGTCTTGATCGCTCCTCAAACCTTGATAGCCTTGCATCCAAATTTACAGCTCGGGAAAGACTCTGCACAATCTGCAAGACATATAAAAGAAAGTCAGTCCTCTTTTGGTTAAACATATTATGCCATATCAAATATCACGCAATCGATGTTTGAGATAAGATTCTACATACAATTGAAAGTGGTCCAATATTCGAAAGTTGATAGGCATCTCTAAAGATAAAATCATGGTAATCAAAGATAGATCTGCATTGGAAAACACATATTTCTCCTATTGTTTACTTGGGCATTCTGGTAGACATGTTTTGAATCTGAACTATTTTGTACTGTAATCAGTCGTATTCATCAACCATGAAGTTGAAACAAAATCAGAGTTGTTTGCTGATTTCTGTATGTTTACTTCATTTTTTCATTTTTGTCAATAAATTTCCTTGATCAGTTTCAAAACCTTTATGGCCTCAGTCTGGCACGTTTTTTCAGATTATTCATTACATTTATTTCTGATATTATTGGATTTGAATATCTTTAGAAGCAGATATAATATATTAGCACTATTGCTACACATTTCATTCTCTACAAACATTCAGCTTTGGCTACAACTTGTTATTTGATGTAGGATCTCGTTTTTGTTCTTTAGTTTGTTTTTCAAACATGAGCAGTCTGCCAAAGCAGAAATTACATAAAAGACTGAAAACTAGATTCATTGAGGGAATCCGCAGGTCTACCAAGAACCTACATTCATTAAAACTTGTCATAAAATGTCTTTTAGTGGAGCCAGCTACTACTTACCTACAGTCCATACTATTCATTTCACACACACATCTATCCAAAAAATAAGTAGGGGCCCATTGGCATTACAAAAATGCAGAGTTCTTCCTTCAAACATTGTTTTTGTTGATCAGTTCCCTCCGTGGTGATAGATTCTGCTGCTCATTGTCTACTTGGGAAGCATAAGAGGGATTGTTTCTGCTGCTGCTGGAAGTTGAGTCTTCTTCTTAGCTTGAGGGAAGACTCCTCCTTTTGGGCCTTCCCACTCTTTCTCTTCGTTGGAAGACTGGCCAGGCATTGCTGCAAACTACTAACATGCCAGTGGACGATTTCGAATTGCCCCTGCATGCCTCAAGCTGGGTACGGGGACAGGGATGCCACTTTTTGAAATAGGGTACTTGGGTACATAGGGGGTACTGTGTATATATATATATATATATATATATATATATATATATATATATATATCTGTGTGTGTGTTAAAATTTATAAAAATAAAACATTTCACACTCACATCATACGTGCATATTTGATATTTCTAAATTCAATGATTCATATGAACATTCGCATTGAAAATTTGAAACATAAAATAATAAATTTGATAAATCATATGACATTGATAAATTAGATCTCAACTGGAAGACTGAAGTTATAATAATATAATTAACAACATAAAATATTATATGTCCATGACACCATGAGTTCAAACTTCATTGACATACTACATCCAAAATTTGCCTAAAGGCATTTTTAGACATGAAAAAGAAAGTTCAAAACAGTAAACATTGAACATGAACAAGATAGTTGATTTGGCTTCCTCAAGCCATGTCATCAACAGCCTTAGGATCAATGTCATTAGCATCACTAAGGTCCTCTGTCACGTCATCGCTGGAGTAGTGAGCACAGTGCACTAGTAGTGAGAAATGCAGTGTTGCGCTGGTTTAGGTAAGGGGCAAGGGCCCACATAACATGTTTTTTTAGTGTTTTATTATTTAATTTTTAAAATTTTGAACTTCAAACTTTGCAAATTGACTCACCCCGAACGACGAGCTAAGATAAATTGTCCAACGGCTGTATCGACCGCGTACCCAAACACGAGGTACAACATACCAAAATCCATGCAAGTACCCTATTTTGATACATGAAGTACCCGGTACATGAGGTTGGATTCGGGTACGGCTGGGGACGTACCATTGAAGTACCCAAGTACCCGGCACGTGTACCTATTACTGGTCCGTGTTCCCGAACCCCGGTATGGGTACCCATGCAACACAGAGTTTGGCCCACTAGAATCATCAAGTCAAGGTCTAGGTGGATAGGTAGAGAGTTATTTTCTCTAGCTCCACCCCATTGTTAATTTCAGAGCAGCATCGAGAGCCATTCTATGAAAGAATGGAGGCACCTTGTCAGTTACCAGGAGTTGATCTACTTAATTCAGTTTAAGACTGAAGCTCAACCTAGGGTTAACAGTCATTCTTTAAGAATGGAGGCACTAGGTCAATTACCAAGATGTTGGTAGCTACGAGACCCATTCTCAAGGAGGATGGTACCCTAGTCAGTTAACTAGGGCAGAGTAGGACCCTAGAAGGTACCCTAGGGCCCCAGCAGTCTCCTCGGGTTCTTGGTCTGGGACCAAGCAGGTCGATGCCATGGAAAAATCCCTAACATATGGTTAGGGCCCCTATTTGTCTCTAGGGTATTTTGGTCTAGGACCAAACAATTTCTTGGACAAAAGGTCCAAGCACATTCTGCAGGAAGATACAGAGACTTCCTGGTTTGGGACCAGGCAAATTCTTGGTCTGGGACCAAGCAGTTCTTGCAAGAGCACCCCTGGTCAGTTAACCAGGTGAATCTTGCTCAAGTTGACCAGGATGATGCCCTCTCTCCTAATCGGTTATTGTTGGGTTGTTTCTCAAGGCACTGGCCACCCCTTGATGATGTCCCTAGCACCTAACCCTTAGGAGCAGTATTGAGGACCAAAGGATCGTACCATCCGGTTTGGATCTTTCACTTATACAGTGATGATAAAATATATGAAACAATGTACCTTGAGAGAGAGAAAAGATTAAAGCCCTTGGTCTTGTTGGCCCTTTAGGTAAAAGGAGTTGTTTGTCCACCTTTATGGTTCACCTTGATCTTGCGAGTATGTGGGTTGTCTTCTTGTGACCCCTTTGGTTGACTCATGGTCCTTTATCTTACTTGGTCCTAGCACTCTTATTATGTGTACCTTGGTTATGATGACTCTTACCTTATGAGTTTTATTATGAGACCTTTGGACCATTTATTATAAATCACTGGACCATTTACTTTATGGTTGGACAATTTCTTGTTTATGATTTTATTTTATCTTTGGACCACTTTATGTTTGGTTTAACTTTATGACACCCTTAGGACCTTTTGTACACTATCCTAAGTCATTTCTATTTTATGATTTCATTTTATAAAATTGTTTGACCATTTTATTATCTTTACCTTTGGACCATTTTATGAATCGTTTATTTTATCGTTTTATTTGGTTAACTTATTTTTTATAGCCACGACACTTATAAAGGCACTATTCTTCATTGAATTTATTTAAGTGAAATTGTATCTCTTTGCTGCTACACGTGATCGTGTTTACTACGCGAGTGTGACTGGGTATCTATTTTCCGCTAGCATGACTGGTCCATTGCATGCCCGGTCTCTTCCTCATCCAAAGCTCTCCTCCAGCGTCACTACTCTTTATGTGCTCTGTGTGACTACTCTCCACAGGATCTTGCAGTGTGACCTCCGCTCAGTATCCTCCACCCTGCATGACTATGGATCACTGCTCAGCATGTCTTACCAGTTGCTCCCGCATGATCGTGACCGTTCTGCACCCACGCGACTTGCTCTCTACCCTAGCATGGTTGTCTCTTTCTCCCGCACTCGTGTGACTGTATTATTTACACCTGCAAGTTGGTCTTCCTTGACTCAGCGTGACTGTGTGTCACTGCTCCTTGTGACTGAGTGTCACGGCTCACTGTATCATTGCCCAACTGTGTGTCACTGCGTAACTGTATCATTTCCCAACGTATTGGTTTGTTCCCATTCAGCATGACCGTGTCTGTTCAAACTCAACTTCAACGTCCCTGCCAGCATGACCTTGTTTCTTGTACAGCGTGACTGTGTGTCACTGCTCAGCGGGACTGTGTGTCCCTACTCAACGTGTGATTGTGCATCCCTCATCAGTGTGACTAAGTCACTTGTAGTATCACTGTGTGACCGAGACTATACTCCGTCATCTTAATCAAGTGCCTCTTCTCTGCTAAAGTGTCCCTTCCTAACGACTAAGCTTCTGAGTTCTATATCCTTTTGCTTTAACCCTCTCTCTCTCAAGGTATGACATTTGTTTACCCAGTTGACTTGTCCCTTCGGTGATGAGATCAAACCTAAAGTATCTGAGTATAAGGCTGATTCAAATAATGGTTATGATTCTTTACTCTTGATATCTACTATACATTATTTTATCATCTTGTTATTGTACATGGCTTTTGATGAATCATCTCGAGGACCAACCTTAGCGCAATCATCAATGGAGTGTTAAAGTTGAAAGAGATGGAAATTATGTGTGATTAATGGTTGGAGCAGTACTATTTTGAATCTTGTTTTATATTATTGTCCATGGAATAAAGTATATTATTTACAATGTTCCCCCAAGTTTCTGGGCCGCAGGAGCATGGGAGTAGGGAAACGCACGTTGAGGACATGTGAGGACCACCCCTAAATTTTAGGTAAATTCAGGAGGGGGGGAGGGCGTCGAGGTCATAAAAATTATAAAAAACATAATAATATTATAAATCTCGGCAATAACAATTCATCCTGTATAAATATAGTTTAAGTTGCTCCCTATAAATACAGTCTAATTCTTCAATGATTCAACACACTTCAACATTGTGAAAAACCCATGGCATAGATGTTGTAATGGGGAAGTGTGACCATAGGACCCTATTTCTTCATGATTCCAGAGGGCATCACATTATTTGAGGATTTCAAGTCCAACATACAATTATGCAAGAATGAACTATTAATCCTATATTGGGATCTTATTCATCAATATCACCCTGTGCCCACCTCCTCTAGGCTTTTAGCCCTTGCGTCTACCTTGAATCTCGAAGTTGATCCTTAAAGGACATTACTCAACGCCCTACAATTTTGATGAAACTTCCTAAACCAAGCATTAAAATAAGGTAAAATTAGAAGAAAAAAAAGCATGCTTAATAAGTGATTTTGCTTGAGTAAAGGGTGCATTTTAATTAAGGTCATGGTATAGGAATTTAACAATCAACACCACCAACATCAAGGTACATAGAGAGGTTGATGTGCTTGATTAAATAACAATCCCTTAACCTCATACATGATAAAATTGAGTGGAAACGTTGCAATCTTGAAATCCTGAAAATTGTCAAGTCTTTTGAATTCTGAATGGGATCTAAAATTCTACTTTTTGTGTATGAACTCCGATGAAGTTGGAAATAATCTCAAACATCCTGAAACAATTAATGGTAATGTTAAAAATTTAAGTAAAAGGATAGAAAATGAAAGATAAGGAAAGTACCACTTCTACTTTAAGAATTTAACATTACAATTACTACTAGAGCGCTTAGCCCCACTTCACCGATGTGTGCTTCAAAACAGGGGGGCGAGCTCCCCCCTGCGTTTCCCCAAGTTTTGCCAAATTGGGAACGAGGAGAAACGTTTCGAAAGGAGCCCCCAAGCCCCCAGGGCGTGGGGAACGAGGGGGGCGAGTCCCCGTGGAACACTAATTATTTAAGTTTTAAAGAAAACCCAAACTAACCTTAAAACTTTAACACCCATAAGCCTAACTAAGTGAAAAGTAAAAAATTAAAAAATGGGTCTCGACAATTTGCAGCCATATTAGGTACCCATGCACAAAAAAAAGTTCTCTACAACTTGGGAAAGAGCGAAAAAACCACATGGGAAACCTATCCCTCTCCCCCCTCCCCCATAAAAGAGAATGTGATGAGACAGCCTTAAGAAGCCTGCTCAAAATATGCCTTCACTCCCAAAGAAGCTATCAACTAGGTGAACTTCTTGATGATGGGCTTTGCAATGATCCCTACAAACCTTTGTGAATTCCTTTAGAAGTGCATGTGAGCCCATTCATGAGATCCAAACACTTTGAAGTGGTTGAATGGTGGTTCTTGACCACTCCTTGCTTCGAATGAAGGAAATCCCTTGAAGCTTTTGTGCAGAACTTGGTAAACTGTAGGAGCAAAGGCTGTAGATATGGAGAATGAAAAGACATTCTAAAAGTCTTCTTCAACAAGAACCTGATTTGGGACAAGTTCTCCAATGGCTTCTTCAATTTGAACTTGATTTGGGACAAGCTCTTCAATGGATAAAAGAAATTTGTAGATCACCTCTTCTTCCAGGCCTGTAAAAGGGTCTTCCTTAGTTGAGTGGTGGATCATAGATGTGCATATGTCCTCGTAGTCCATATGTTACAAAGCTTCTAGGGTCTCTTTCATCCTCTGAATGTATGTGAATATGTCCTTGTAGAACATGTGTTGCAAAGCTTCTGGGGCCTCTTTCATCCTCTGAATGTATGTGAATATGTTCTTGTAGGACATGTGTTTCCGAAACATGGCCTTTAAGAGAAGAAACACACCCAAAATGCCACATGGTGTTTCTCCCTTGCATTTCTAAACCGTGAAACACCAGAGGAAAGATTTCCTTTTGTTTCCAAAGCATTTGTTACACATTCCCTAGCATTTTAGAGGGTTAAAAAACATGGGGCTCTTGTCCTTCTTGAAACATAGGTTTGACCTTACACTAGGACTCGTATAGAAGACAACCTAACTTTAAAAGCTTTTGATAATTTTTGCATAACATATCTGTGTTCATTCTTGCAAAAGTCATTTCTTTATGTAATTGACACCATTCAAATGGAAACCAATAATTCAAGTCAGTTACACGTGCTTTGTTTTTAATGAAAATTTTTCCGAAGGTACAATTGTCGCATAAATTATAACCTGGTTGTTTAATGTGAAAAGCATATGATTGTGATACATTAGTGCTCATATTTTTGGTCACTTGAACCTCTTTAGCTAAGATTGACGAGTTCTATCCATCTCTATTTTTGTCACTCTTAAAACCAATCTATGAAATTTTGAAAATAATTCAAAATTGAAAAGATGTGGGCACCTGTCCTTGGCGAAGGTGATGAACCCGAGCCCGTAACATCCTTGAAAGTGTTTCAGATGCAAGTTGAAGAGGCATATCTGGAGATAAGGCCTGAAGAATCAGACAGAACGTATGTTAGATTTTAAAAAGTGATCATTTAAATTAAGGATGAAAAATATGTTCAGAAGAAAAAGATTTAGGTTTAGGATAAAGCCTTCATGCCTGTGAGATTGTTAACCCAAACTCAAATTGCCTAGAAAGAATTGGCAAGAACATACTAACTATTGTTATGCCTATTTGCTAAACAAAATTAATCAATTCAAAATCTAACAGATTTAGGGTTGGGTCAGCAAAGGAACAAGAAATTTATACCTTCTGACTGTTCATGAAGGAATCAAACATTAAAACTGTAAAAATAGAGATCTCAACATCATTGGGAAATGAGAAGGAGAATGTGTTTGAGAAGAAAAAGTTGGTAAAGAGGCTCTCAATACAATCTACTGAGACTACTAGAGAGAACAAAAAGGGTAGAGTACAAGGCTCTAATACTAACTCATATGAACCAAGGTGGAAGCAAGATTGGAAGTGTGGAGATTTTAATTTGGAGACGTGTATGTGTCTTAGGCCCAAAAGTATCATGTTATATTGTGTCTTATACTGTATTTTGTCTTTGAGTAACTTACAAGTCATCAATGACACCATTGTCTTTTAGTAACTTACAAGTGGGGCATGAGTTAAGTCATGAAATAATTATTAAGTCATTAGAAATCAATAATCATTGCTAGTAATTGATAATTAGTTCGGTGAACAATTGAGCAATCCAACAGCTGTGTATGTGGACCTATATGTGCATGAAGAGCCTCCCCTGTTTTGAATTGGGTAATCATCATGAGAGGAGACAACATCACTGTGTGCTGTGCCAGACCTCCATCTCTATTGATTACATCTATAATGTACACATGGCTATCTGTCTAGTAAAAGCCTCAATGACATTTCCTGAATTCTCCTGAATGATCATGTAATTTTTATTTCTTTTACTAATGAATCAAGTCATGTGCACAAATGTTTTATCTTAACTTTGTTGCATTGTCATTACTTCAAATTCATAACTTCATATTGCTTCATGATGATGATGATTACTGTCCACTGAGACCAACTTTGGTCTATCAGACCTATAAACTTAAATTAATTACTTTGATTTATCAAGTTGCTTCTATGGTCAAATAACTTAGAAAAGAAATTTTAAGTTCCCTTCGGTTTTTATGACTTCAGTTTTATGACAAATATTTCAAAATTAGATCTAATGTCTTTGTAGGTCGGTCATTACAACATAGAATGTTTTTCATCATCTACATTATTCATCTTACAGATTTTACATATTCCTTCATGCCAAGGTGTTTTAGGTTTGGAGTTTGACAAGGGATAAGTAGCGTTAGATGCTTAACATTTGACTCTGTTGTCAGCTTTGGAGTTTGACAAGGGAGAATCCCAATTCGGTTAGCATTGGCACATTCAACATTTTGCATTGTTGTAAAGTTTGAAGTTCAATGGGGGAGAATCCCAATCTGGTTAGTGACAGCAGCCAAGCCAAGATACACTATGCAAAAACATCAAAAGCATGTTTCACTAATTCATGGCTCTTGGAACTAAGGAGGTCAATCAAGGAGAAGGACAAGATTCGTATTTTAAGCAAGATTAAATGCACACAACTTCAAGGGCATTAGGAAATACTAAACATTGTTGCAACTTGCAAGACACAGAAATAATTCCAGTGTGTAGTCGTGATCTTTTGGTTGTTCATTTTCATTTGTTGAAGCCTTTCTAGATACTTGTAATTCATATGTCAAGGAGGAAATCCCAGAAAGACAAGGGATCACAAAGTCCAATGTCAAGGCATTTGTAAATTTTCAAACCCCAGGTGACTGCTGTCCTGTGTCTATTTAAATAAATCTAATATAGAATTTATTCAATAATAGAATAAATTTCTGAACATGCAAAAACACACAAATGGCTGGAATACGAACAGCAGAAGCATAAACACAGTACACACAATTTACTACTTCAAATCAGTTTTTCATTCATGGACCAAAGCTTACAAGGAACCTCCACAGCTTCCAAAACTTACAGTTGTACGGTACACCAAATTTAAATATTTAATTTATAATCATTATATTTATTATACTTTTGTTTCTCATTTTACTTGATCCTGTGATATTAAGTATTATTTTGGTGATATGGGATGATTTTGGACATTCATTTTACACATTTCATTGCTTGAATAGATAAAATAATTTAATTTTGATTTTGATTATGAATGCAAATCAAGTAATTTCTATTTATACAATTTTATTTGGATATTTTTTATTTAGTTATATGTAGTATAAAATTTATATTGAAATTTAATAGTAGTTTTTAATTTATAGTGTACCTTGTTTTTCTTTTTGTTTGTATTTATATTGAAAATGAGTTTTTGATTTCTTGTTCTATTATTTGTAACTTTGAAAACAATAATCAAAATATTCTATAAAAAATTACATATTTATTTTTTAGTGAAACTAAAATTGACAAGCTCTTAATTTATGTGAATGCAAATTGAAGGGCGATAAAATATTTAAATTTGTAGTGAAACTAAAATTGAAAAGCTCTTAATTTATGTGAATGCAAATTTAAGGGCGATAAATTATTAGAACATCATGAATTTTTTATTGGATAAGCAAGGCTGAATGTCAAATTTCAGCATTGCATTGAATGGTATGCCACATGCATAGAGAACCCAGAAATTTTCTTGCCTTGTCCCTACAAACTTAGTCAATAAAATTTGATATTGTTCCTACAACCCATATGCACAGCCAACAATGTAATTTTCTTTTCTTTGAGCCGAAGGACTCAGATTCAAATTATATTCTAGCTTACTTTCTTATGTTCTATGTGCACCATCAAAACCTTTTACATTTTATCAACCAATAAGTTTTGCATAGAAAATATAAAGAAGGCTCCTAGTATTGCAAGAATTTGGTAATCATTCAATAGATCTTCCCTCTTGTACTATTTCTACCTCCCATTGGCAATTGATCATAGATTTGACTCTTGTAGTCTTATTTTTATCAGTGTTCCACAGGGACGCATCTCCCAGGGTCGGGGGCGCGCCCCCTACGCTTCCCACGCCCCGAGGGCTGGGAAGCTCCATGGGAAACGTTTCTCAACGCCCCCCTTTTTGCAAAACTTGGGGAAAGGCAGGTCTAGGAGTTTCTCCGATTGGGGGGCTCCCACATGCCCCCTCCTGCAAATGGGGGGATTCCTCAAGTCCCCACCCCCCTTAGATTTTTAAATTTTTTACTTGAAAACAAAAATGGCTCATCTTAAATTTTAGTCTTTTACTCTAAATGGTCATTAGAAATCGAAATAGAAACAAATAAAAAGAAACAAACATCGATATGATATGTGGCTATAACGATTACATTTACATTACACCCCAAAATTTTGGGGTGTCTCTAAACGTCCCCAATGTGTGTTTCCCCACTCCCCGCTCCTGCGTCCTGGAAACTGGGTGGAACACTGATTTTCATCACATGGCATAACCACACAAATATGTGTTCTCACACGGGTATATGAACTTGTGTATATTGTTTGACAATGACAGCATGCAAATTATGTGGTTCCACCCCCTTTCCCTCCCTCAAGCTTTGTCGCATACCTCCACAAGAGTGTTGAACCCTCTTTGGGTTTCCTTCCATCATCAATGCCAATTTCATGATTCATCATCCCCTCCCATTTCATCCTCCTCTTCACGATAGGTACCAATGCCTACTTCCTCATCAACAATTTTATGTTCCCCAACGATTTTAAGGGGTTGTTTAAAGGGTAGAAACGTTGGTGAATCTTACTGATTCTTAAATTTTCAACCATGAAACATTTGGCAATTCTTCTTTGAAAATATTCAAATTTCCAAGGATCTTATATGGTTTCTAAAGAATTTTGGCAATGTTTAGTGTAAGAAAAATTATTATACAGAACTTGGGCGAATAGCTTTAGAAAATAAAATGGAAATTGGCGAATCTTTTTTTGGAAAAAAACCTCAAAAATTAGCCCATGGGCTAAATTTCGCCCCTGAAATTTTCCCTAAACACTGTTGAATTTTTATACCTTGGAAGTTTTCCCCCTTGGTGATTTTTGCCTAAGTCACTAGAAAAAGGGGTTTTGTTGCTTGGACTTTATATTAATGACTTGAGATGAGCATTAAATGCACTTTAGAGATTAAAGTGTACTTTAAGTAAAAAATTTAAACGTGAACGAATTAATTTTTAATTTGTGGAGAAAAGTGATTTTATCATAGCCACTCATCGAATCTAATATGGACCCTTGGATTATATGACTTTTCACTCACCCTCACCATTTTTACCTAAAAGGCAAATTTTCCAAGTGAAGAGGCACTTTTTGCATTTTGAGAGAGAGAGGTCGAATTTTTTGAGGAAGAGGAAAACGCAGCTGAGGCATTTTCTCTTGGCACGAAAATCAAGGTGAAGGTACAGGAGGCTTGGCACAAAAATCAAGGCAGCAGTGAAGTGTATTTATTACAGCCATATTGTAATGTCCGTACAGTATCGATTTAGTTTGTACATGGCACAAAAATCAAGGCAGTAAGCTGGGCACAAAATCGAGGCAGGTACAGCCGAAACGAATTTCGAGGCAAAACCATACAGTACAAGCCGTACAGAAGCCGTACAATCCTGTAGCAGCACGGAAATCGAGGAGGGTGCACACTACAGACAAAAAATTTCTGAGTTTGGCACAAATTTCGAGGCTAAATTTCATCATCTGGTTGAGATAAGTTGTGACTAATATTTTTGTCTATTGCTGTATTTTTAAAAGATAAATAAAGAATTTCTCTCTCACAGGTTTTCCCCGGAGGTTGGGGTTTTTTCTTGGGTCATTGGACCAAAATTCCCGAGTCTGAATATTTTTGTGTGAATGTATTTTTAATTGTTGCTCATAAAAATTGTAGAAATTCTTCTTGTGTTTCAGTCCTATATTGTTTATGAAAAATAATCTAATTTGCAGCAGAATGATAACTTGGGTTGGGCATTAAACAATGTTTAAAACGGAGCTTGAAATCGGGTTGGGAGAATGCTGAAAATTCTACAAACACCACCATCACAGTCAAAATTGGAATCAAAAAGATAAACCACATACCCACCATGCTTCTTGAAACAACTTGTTGCTTGCGATAAAATGATGGAAGGGAAATGGGAAAGAGTAGAAGAGAACATTCAAGTATTCAACATAAAAAATATACTAGTTTACAACATATGGAAAACAGACAAACAAGAATGTGGTTTAGAGCCCACCTCTTCAATTCTCCAATGGTGGTTGAATGTAACTATGGCAACCTTCAATCTCCCTTCCAAGCTCTCACAAATCTACTCCTCAACAACTAGCAAGAAGCTCACTCAAAACCATAGAAAATATGAGTGAAATGAGAAATAGAATGAGACAAAATAAAATGAATGATCATTTTAATCCATCAAGGAATCCTAGTCATGCCTTAGGCAACCTTTTGGAATGTTTCTTTGGTTCCCACGCGCAATGAAAAAAAATGTTCAATTTCACCTAGGCCACAACAATCAAGGAAGTTTGTAAAATTTGGCATTCACGACTTGACAAGGACAGAAACCATGCAAGTGTGGAAAATATAAACTGACGATGTTCACCCAAACAAAAACAATGCAAGTGAGGGAGTTTGGGATTTCCAAATTCAAAGTTGCCTACACATTTTTTTACAAGAACCATTTTTGTTCAAGTATCCCCTACTATCCCAAGTTTCGACTCATCTCATCTTGCTCGACTCATCTTGGCTTCTTTAGGCTCATCTCAATGGAATTATTAGCTTATCTCATCTCTTTCTACTCAGTTTGGGTCATTTCACCTAAATTGTTGTGGATGGTCATTTCACCACTCGTATTGACCAACGAGACTAAGTTTCCCTCTACTTGTCTCAATCAACGTAGGTCGTTTTGGCTCATTTCGACAAGGTTGGACACAACTCCAAAATGTATCCTTGTGAAGAAAAGGCATCTACCTTTAAACACCTACTTGTGATCTTACTAAAAGCTTCCTTGGATAGTTGTTTCCTCTATTTTTTGTTTACCTTCATCTCATCTTGTCTCGTTTTTGCTTATTTAGGCTCACTTTGACCTTTTGGGCTCATCTCAAGCGTTTCAGATCCAACTTGTGAACAAACTACCATATACATTAATTTTGCTACACCATATACTACATGGCATATATTTTGCTCGATATTCACAAGGTACACAAGACGCCTATATAGAGTGGGAACAACCAAATTTGAATCCTTGTGACGAGTTAACTTCGGAATTGGAACCATCAGTTTAGATTAAATCTCTTTAAAATCTCCACTATGTACTTCCCTTGTCCAAGGAAGACTGCCAGTGCAACCTACTAAAACTCTAGTCGCAAAAAATAGTGCACTAGATCAATGTCCTTCATGTCAAACTCATTGGCCAATTTAATCTTACACCACACAATGAGTTGGTCAAAATTTCCTATAACAATAAGGTCATCTATATACAAGAACATGTCAAGCAAATCAAATTTATCGTATAAAAATAAAGATTACAGTTTGCGCAAGTCCAGGAAAGCTCAATCAATTGGGAGTAGCTTAGTGTTTATGAGGATAATTTTCATTCTCCCTACCCGAGTTCAAATCCTAGTTAGTGACATGTTGCTCTTGGTGCGTTGATTGTTGATTAGCTATATATGATATATTCATGAGTTCTTGACCTAGCCTTACGCCCTAAAGAATCTAGGGTTCACCCTAGTTCCCATCCTCAAAATGAGGGTAAGTGCCCCGGAGGCTTCCGCATAATATGTTACCTGAAAATTTTTCAAAATAAAATAAATACTCAACTCAACTCAAATAAATACTCAACTCAACCCAAATAAATAGTCTTCAAAAAGCTCAACTCAAATAAATACTCATATATCCTAGACCACCACACTAGTGGTGTTTGCTATAGTGCATCAAATGGGTTTGTTTAAGCTACAAACATAGGTCTCTCACTCATGTATCTCAAAATCTCCTGGCTGATTTATATATACCATTTTTTCAATCATGCCATTCAAGAATCTTGCTTTTACATTCCTTGGATATAAAGACTGTTATCACCAACCTTGTAGTTGTCTGTGTGAGGTGGATCTAGGATGGATGGTAGAGGGGCAAGAAACTTAGGGGTGGAACCAAGACTGCCTAGACTCCCAAATGGATGGTTGTTACACCAATCAAGGCAGCCTTCACTTTATGTTATCTAAGTCCAAGACAACAACAAGGGAGACCCGAATCTACTCCCGACAAGAGAGATCAGACCTAGACACCAGAACAGATCAAATGGGGCTTTGAGGTTTAGGTACTAGCAACTGATGGAGATGACCACTGTCTTGGGAAACGTAACTGTGACAGGGTGAGCAAGGACAGAGTTGGGACTGTCTAGTACCAAGGAGACAGACTTCGTGAAAAATAGGTGACTTGAGTTATCAATAAATGTTGGCAAAGAGAATGGGAGTAAGCTCAATTTAGGGCTAGCGCTAGAGATAGAAGATTAGTGCCTTTAATGCATTGGGCAATGGAGTCAACATCAACACAACGTTTCAGTGAACCCACCTTGGATATACCCTAATCTATGGACCCAAAAAAGGATTTGGCCCGGAAGACTCAGGAAAACCAGCAGAAGGAGGGCTAGCGCTAGGGCTTGGAGAGGCAAATCTGCAGCTTTAGAGCCACCAGGAGGCTATCAACTCAGCGTTGGAGGGGAAATGAGATCAGGGTAGCCTGATCTACAAACCCAAGTCAAAAAATTTCAGTAAAGATCAGATCTGGAGAAGTCAAAATCTGATGAGGGGGGCTAGGGGAATGAAAACCAGTTTTTCAAATCTAGGGCAACCTGGTAGGAACTAGTTCAGCGTTTGGGGTGTTCTAGAGTGCTCAAGCCCTGATCTATCAACCTAGCCTAACAGATTTTAGAAAAAGTAAACTCCGAAAAAGTCCAATTTTCAGTGAGGGTGCTAGGGCTGTTTCAGTCAAAAACTCAGATCTAGGTCAAACTGCCATGAATCTAGACAGCGTTGAGGGTGATTTGGACTATGTGGGACTCGATCTATCCGTCTATAAAGTCAAAAATCAGAAAAAGTCAAAACCCTAGCAGGTCAAATTTTCAGTGGGGGTTTATGCAGTTTTCTGGCTAAAAATCAGATCTAGGTCAAACCAACAGGAGTTTGACCAGTGTTGCAGTAGATTTAGTGAAGGGGAGGCCCGATCTATGAAACCCAGAAGTGGTTTGGCCAAAGATCGGACGATTCCCAGATTTAGTGACTTTTAGGGTTTTTAGTATTTTAGTAGTTTTCAGAAAAATTGAAGATCTGAAGAGAAGAGACTTACCTCTTAAATCTTACCTAGAAATGCTTGTAGAAGTCTCTAATAGTGATGATCCTTGCTATCCCAATCAATTCTGGAAGATCCAAATGATTTCTATGAAAGATGCAAGCCACAAGCCACCAATGCGCCCCTATCCTGCATGAGCAGACGTAAAACGAAGAAACCAAATGCTACAAGAAAGTAAAACGAAGTAATCATAGATCACAATGAAACTAATGAAAACCCCCTTGATCCAAGATGAAGAAAACCGAGCGTGTTGAGGTCCCCCTGCAAAAACGCTCCAACCAAAACGCCCTCTTGTAGGCAAAACAATGACAGCAGTAAAATATAGATCTCACAAGAATTTCCACAATGCTAGGAAGCAAAAGACTATCCAATCACCATTTGAGAACATCAGATGCAAAGCAGATCTCGAAAACATCCACAAAAAAAGTCTTTCTATTATTCAGATCCAAGAGCCAAAGACCCCTTACAAATGAGAAGCTCTCTCCTTTAAATAGAAATGAGAGAACCACAATTATAACCGAATCTTAACCACTTTCAAAACGAGTGGCTAAGATTAAAAGATAAAATATTCTAATCAATGGTTGAGATGAGCTCAACATACAATACATGGATCAATATAACCATAAAGTACCAAAGTGGACTAATCATAGAATGTGTAGGTTTATGTCCTCCAAAATGTTCCTGTGCATCCTGTAATGTCTGGATAAGCCATCTTGGCTTTTCAACTTCATCATTCTTTATGCATGAATTGTGTATATGCTAGGATTGTTCATGTGCTTGAACTGTGTATGTGCTGGGGAAGACCTTCAAAACATATCAAAAACCATACTGTGTATATGGTGAGGAAGAACTTCAAACCATGCCAAAATTGGACTGTGTCTATGTTGTGACTGTGTATCAAACTAGCATGGATTGAGTATACTTTTAAAACCCAAAAGATATCACTGTGGAAGATCTGGGGTAATGTCAAACTTGTGTGATTGTTGTGGAAGAACCAACTGGTCAAATTCGAGACTGTGTTTGACTGTCAACCTTCATCAAACATTCGGTGGACTGTTTGTATACTTTGGAAATCCCCAAAATAAGTCACAAATTCAAAACTTTGTCTTGGCTTGCAAGCTCAGACTGTTGTAACCCTCAGTCCTGAGGCAGCCTCAGTCCATGATCTCCACCTCTTCGAATCTATGCTGCTGCAAACAACACATGTCATTGGAGAAGGGCATCAATCAAACCATGGTCTGTAGGATTGTTACATCAATGAGACTGTTGAACATCTCGGGACTGTTTCTTCTTGCTGTTACCACGAAATTCTTATGTCTGTTGCTGGTCTGCAATTTTCGAACTGTTTTGTTAACCCCCAAATAAATTTAACTCTGAAAAATTCGCATGTCTCCTCTGCTGCTGTTCAGTTTCCACAGTCCAAAAATCTTAGTCAAACTGCTCCTCTGCTGCACTGCGGCTGCCTCAGAGACCTGAATTTTACCTCAGTCAATTCTGCCTCAGTTAACCATCCGAAAATCACATTGCATGCTGCCTCAGTCAACCATCCGAAAAACAGAGAGAAAAAGAACTCCAAAAGACTGCTCCTGCGTTTTCCTCAGTGGACTGCTCCCTACTGCGGCTGCCACAGACCTCCGAATTTATCTCAGAGCTATACAAATTTCACACATAAAAAATCAAAACGTGATGGGATATTTATAGTGGTTTTTTGATATAGTTTGGAGCCGACCTATAAAAATTATTTTAATTTTTGATTAAAAAATGACTAAGCCGACTTCTACTTTAATTTTTATTTAATATAAATTTTATTATTATTTTATTACCCAATCACTTCTTCAATAGTCAACCTTATCACTCTTGTTCACAAGTCATTTGAAAGGTTCCACATAAGCTCCTCATTATTATCATAACGAATTAGAGCTTGTTCACAAGACATCAATTAGTCCACAAACGACTTAGGTCACCACAAGCAAGGGTGTGATCCATATCACCAGGATGCCATCATCCCATATGCAAGAGAATGACCAAGGGCTATCAATGCTTCCTCATCTTCAAGGTGGGCTTCTTCAAGTGCTTCTTCAACAAGCAAGGGCATGTTCATGGGTTCCATAACATGTCAAAGACCATACAAGGTCATCTTCAACATACAAAAGTTCCATGACCTCAACAAGGGTTCCAAGGCTCCATATGATCACTTCATCTTCATCAAGAGTACAAGGACCTTTAAACCATCAATTGTGGGTCCAAGAACCTCTTCAAGGTTTCTTCATCAAGTAAGAAGCTTCATAGGCTTCTTCAACCACCTGAACCACACAAGAGGACCTCCAAGGGTCAAGATATCTTCTGTGGGAATGCTAGGTCTTCTTCTGGGGTACCATGACATCAACATAGCATGAATGACCACATAATGGGTCATTAATGACTCTCCAAGCCATTTAGGGCTTCTCCATCGTCTACCAAGGCTTCAGGACCATCTCCATGGTCTTCAATGTCTTCAGCAAGGTGGCGGATTCAAGATTCATCCTTGTGGATACAAGGACCTCGTCAACTAGGTACAAGGTGCTTTAAGGCACAAACCCACTCTGTAAGGGATCAAGGCACTGCAGGTGGGACTTGGTGGCATCAATGACATCCCGTGGGGTCACTGCAAGTCCATGTTGGCATTAATAACAATTTCATCAACAATCTCAGCCTGGGGTTAAGGCCCATTCTCTAGGAGAATGGAGGCACCGAGTCAGTTACCAGGAAATTAACCCAGTCTGGAACTGGGACCTCAGCCTGGGGCTGAGGGCCATTCTCTAGGAGAATGGAGGCACCTGGTCAGTTACCAGGAAATTAACCCAGTCTGGGAACTAGGACCTCAACCTGGGGCTGAGGTCCATTGAATGGAGGTGCTTGGTCAGTTACCAAGTAATAGACATTGAGTCATTTAATGCAGCCTAGGGCTAAGGCACCTAGTCAGTTACCACGTGATCACCATAAGCCCTCGACTAGGTTTAGGCAAGTGATGCACTCCTCTCCTTGATCTATGGACTATGAGACCTTCTCCAGGGACTAGCTACCCTTGGTTGAGAGACCTAGCACTTGATCTTGGTGGCACCGAGGAGATCAAGATAAAGCATTTAATAATCCTCCTTATTTATGAAGATGCACTTTGAGTGGGCATGAATGGACCATGGGGACCTTAGAGAACTCTTGAGATGCCTTGTTGTGGTCACAAAATCACCTAAAGGACAAAATAACCCTAACACAACTTGTATTGGTCCAAGTGACCATCAAATGAAGCACCAAGTGGCTCAAAGATAAATACCAAAAGACCAATGAACCACAAAAGATTAAAAGTCAATGTTCAAACATGAAAAAGAATGAAAGCCCTAATGTCAGCTTCCTAATTATGTGGAAACATTCTATGTTTGATGGAATATAAATAAAGAAACACTTCGACTCACTTTATCATCATTGAAGATCATCACTACTCCAAATGTCAAATCGTAATCCTATCTTTGCTGGTGTGAAGATCACAGCCCTCTTGTACTTTTTCTCTCTTCTTCGGTGTTCAAGAGGGTAGGAGCACAGCTGCTACAGTTCACAGTGAGGGCAGCTTGTAGCAGCAGTCCATGGGGCAGTTGTTAGGGCTGCCAACAGACCTTGACAGCAGCAGCAGCTACAATCCTCGATAACATCAGCAGGTACAATCCTCAGTGGCAGCAGCAGGTACAGTCGACATGGCAGCAACAGGTACAGTCCACGTGGCAGCAGCAGTCATTGGTAGCAGTAGTAAATTGTGAGCCTACTAGGCCTTCCACATATCCATTTGGTATAGACTAGAAGAATACAGTCTGTTGGGTAAACTTTATCTACATATGCTTTGGGGTTTTTTCCCCGTGAGAAATCTTGTGTTCAATTGTGTGGATGTTTGTCTTACTGCTACATATGTTCTACTGTTGTTAAAATCTTAAGTACTATCTCAAATACAGTCTGCAAATTTTAAAATATCATACACATGTTAAATTTCAGCATCCTCTTCCATTCTTGAGGAAACCCTCTAGCTCTAGCACTAGCCCTATCAAATATGAGAGTGAGATTGATAGTCAACCAAATAGAAAGAAGCCAACTCCAAGTGGTCCAATGGACAAGGTTTTCCAACAAGAGGTACGAGATGAGATGGGCGTTCCCATTGTATTTTTTTTCTATCTTAACTTCATTTCATTCAATGTTGCACGGTCAATACTGTTTATTGAGATGTGTTGAGGTCTAGTTGAATGAGATCCAACTGGTTATGTGCCTCCCGATTCAAAGAAGCTTAGAACCACATTGTTGGTTAAAGCAAGGAAGGAAGTGGATAAAATCTTATAGCCAATTAAATCAACATGGCCCTCATCTGGTGTCAGTGTTGTTTCTAATGGATGGATGGATGCAACACGTGATCCATTCATCAATTTCATGGTGTCTTCCCTAAATGGACCGATGTTCTTGAAAGTAATGGATGCTCTTTGGAAATACAAGGATGCACAATATATGGGTGGTTCATCATAGTCATTGAAGATGTAGGTGTTTATTCTTGTGTACAAATCATCACAAATAATGCACCTATTTGCAAGGTCGTTGGCATGATTGTGGAAACTAAATATCCACATGTATTTTGCATGCCTTGCATTGTTCAATCTTTGAATTTAGCACAAGATTCATCTAGGGGGAAGGCCATTTTATAGATTTGAGTTGTAGACTCATTTATACTTGCTTTTATTGCTCTTACAAGTATTTCAAACATCTTGCATTGTTCTTTCTTTGAATTTAGCACTCAAACCTACTTCTTCAGATGTGAGATGGATTAGCAATCTTATTGATGATGCACGTCAATTCCATAATTTTGTACAAAACCACACCAATGCCCTCTCAATCTACAAAGAGTACACGCATCCATCATTGTTGAAGACTGCAGATACTCAATCTGCATCCTCATTGATCATGCTTAAGAGGTTGAGGAAGGTCAAAACTGCTCTTTGGTCCATGGTTATTTCAAAGTTTTCGTCTTTTTGGAGAAAGACAGATAAAAATGCTTCAAAAAGGTAAAGGACACAGAGTTATATGATGGTTGGTGGGAGAGGGTATATATTACCATTAAGATCATGGAACCAATCATTTCTTTGTTGCGATTTGCAGACACGGACCAGCCCATCACAGCAGATGTTTATGAGGGGTGGGATTCCATGATTGAGTCCATGAACACCATTGTTATGGAAAATGAGTGTCCCAATTATGAGACATCGACAAAGAACTTATGGTCAACCATACAGAATATTCTTATCACCAAGTGGGATAAGAATTGCACACCTTTGCATTGCTTGCCCCACTCATTGAATCCCTCAATGGTGGGTCCTCACACAGAGGGCCTCCTCACATGGATGGAGAGATTTCACAGGGGAGGAAGATAGCAAGGCGATTATATCAAGATAGAGAATCACTTGATGATGTGGAGGAGGGATTTGTAGAGTTTTCCACTGCTAGTTGGAGATTTGGAGGCTATGATGAGAGTTGCCCTATGCTTGGTGTGCAACTCATGGAGCAACATGCCATATTCTATAGAAGTTAGCCTTGAGGATCTCAAGTTACTTCATCCTCTAGTTGTGAGAGGAATTGGAGCACATATGATAACTTGAATAGTTCGAAGAAAAACAAGCTTGAGCAGTCCAAGGCAGAGACGATCGAGTATGTGCACACCAACCTTCATCTTATTTACAAGCAAGGGGAGGAGTGGGTGAAGGGAAAGACAAATGTGGGATGTGTTTTCTAATGATATGGGTTTGGACAGAAGTGTTGAGTTGGCATCAACCAACGTGGATCTTAATAATCCAGTGCTAGAGTTGGTCACTTTTGATGATGGTAATTCTTTGGAGGGGTTATCATCCACACTAGCAGATGCAGATCCTAGGATGGGTAGAGAGGCAGAGGAGGAGGACGATGAAGAAGAGAGCGGTGATGATTTTGTTGATTCAGGCATGGAGGAGGACTATTCACAGTCACAAATTGAATCCTTCCATCTTGACCTACTCCGTTTTATATTTGTCAATGGCATTCTAACATCCATGTAATATATTTTGGTTTGGAACTTTGGATGACTTAATCAGAAATATGGTTCCAACATCTATATAATAGAACATTTTGATTTTAATTACTTAATGAGAAATTTTACGAGTCTAAAAGTCTATCATTGACATATGCATTGTGATTTGTGAATGTGTAACGTGTATTGATTCGAATTTCTATTGAATATTTGTAAATGTTCTAGTTGCACTGAGAGTAGCAAGGTGCTTACAACACAGTATGGGGGAGATGTTGTCATGTTTGCCACGTCTGTCACGCTACGTAATGTAACATTACCATGTCGGCTCATAACTTATCAAAAATAAAAAGTAATTAAAATATACATGTCGGTTCATAAAATAAAAAAACCAAAACCAGCATAGATCCATCTTAAACCCAAATCTACTAAGCACCAAGAGGGATCCAATTTACATTTTCTTGATGTGTGAAAAAATTAAGATAAAATAAAATAAATAAAAATTACGCCTCAAGGAATCGGATCCCTCTCAATGCTTAATAGATCCAGGTTTAAGATGGATCTATGTTGGTTTCAAAAAAAAATTGGATCTCTATTTCTAAAATATATAATTTTTATAATATATATATGTCCTTTGTTTCCTGATTCCAGAAGTTGCCGTGTCCGTGTTGGATACTTGTATTTCTGTGTCCTCCGTGTCCCGTGTCCAGGTGTCAAGTGACTTAGGTGGACACATGCCAAGCTCTCTCGTCTATGTGGTGGCTACACACCAAGAACACTCTTCTATGTGATGAAAAAGCCCCAACACATGCCAAGCACTCAACTCATTATATAAATGCAAATAACTCACTGACTAGTAATCACCAGTAATAGAACTGCTAAATATAGAAAATCCCTAAAAATAGGAGAGGACAAACATTTATAATATATCTTTTGATGTCAATTGGCTATAATTCTATAATATTAATGCACAGGGAAAACAGTATGAACACACAAGATTTCTGTTTGCTTATAAATGCAGTTGAAAATCTCATTTTTTCATCAACCGGCTGCTGAGCAAAAAGAATACAAAAAATGCAAAGGTGCAACGACTATATAAACTAAATGCTGTTATACTATCCCGAGTATCTACAATGAATTACCAGGTCATTTATGTGTATCCTGCTCTGTGATGCAGAGAAAAGAAGTTAACAAAGCCATGTAATTTGCTAATACCTCTAGTACTTGGAGAGGATCTAAAGACTCTCCATGACAATGGAGCAGGCGTACAGCAGCCTTGTACATGGGTTCCTTACCATGTCCAGGTTCCAGATACATGTCAAGCAATCTGTGACAAAAGGTAACATCAGCTATTAGATTCTATAATTCCAAAATGATAACTGTAAACCAAGACCATGAGCCCTAAAACATCAAACTTACTGCATATAAGCATCAGGTCTACCAAGCTCTGCACAATACTGTTCCGCTGCTTCACTATCTTCCAGCTTCCTGAAATTAGAACTAGAAGACATCAGAAGATATAGAACAAATTTGAATAACATAATAGTAGACTGAAAGATGGAATACCACAAAGCAAACTCAGAAGTGATTACAATACCAAATGAAAATCCTTGGAATTTCATTGCAATTTAAACAATGTGTGAGGCTAAAATCAATCCATCTGCTAAACTATATACCTACACATATAACTTGGATCTCTATTCATGCATTAAAGTCAGTAGATTTTGACTCACAAGGCTAGAATTTGAAGCACCAAGGTTTCTTCTCCAAGTTTCCGGTACAATATCGCCTGTCGGATAATACATACATACATCACTTTCTCAAAGACTAGAACATAATAAAATTAACAAGCAAATAACTCATATGTAATATAATGCAAAGGAGCCAACAAGGGGTAAATATTGTACAAATATAAAGACAGAATATGACTTGGTTTGTAAATATTCAGAGTGCATTTCATCTCTATTGTCAGTCAAGACCTCTAAAACATTATAAGAATCTGGATGTGGTTTGGTCATTTTAATTTCCAATGAAAAATTTGTCTTCGATTACAACAAGAATATGAAGTACACAAAAAAGGCATTCACAGAGCAGAGCTTCCTCTTGCCACCCAATCAAGGAGGGTAGGCATGTCAAACAATAGCATGTACATCCCAATTAAAAATCACGGTAGCCAAGCAGCATTGGTGTGACTCTGTGTGAGTGCAGATGTGGATACAGGGCAGGTGCACCAGTTTTGAAATATGGGTGCACTGGGGTACACAGAGGGAGGGTTCATCACTTAGTGTTATGGCAGTAATCTTCTCTAGGTGACAAAAGTGAATCTAGTGGTCATTATGGCATTGTGTTGGGTTAAATTAGTGTCCCTGTGGTGTTAGGCTTGGGATTCTTAGCATTTATGATGGAGCCAACCTAAGATTATCTCGCACTCCTACCACTATATAAATGAGGTGCCTCAACCTCATTTTATACATTAAAAATCAGTCAAGTCATGTAATTATACTGTAGACATTAGTATTTTATCTTGGGTTATGGATTACATGGAATATTGGGGTACCCATTAATATTGTGTGTTCTTCTGACTTGGTATTAGAGCAGGTGAACCCTACCTTATGATTTTGTTATATTCTCCATTCAAAGCATGAAGATTATGGCCGAATATTGCAAATGTGGTCCAAAAGTTTCATGAAACACTTTGCATACAACCTTGGTTGAAGTATTTTGTCAAACACTAGTGGTTCCTATTGTTGTGAGGATTCTTTCTACTTGGACGACAATGTTTGCAAATGCAAGTGTCTTCTGAATCTTTGAGAACAAACAGACACACAAACCTTCCACAGTCTGAAAATCTGATGGAGCTTTCATTAGCAAATTCATTGCCTTTACACAACTCCGGAGAGTGATTCATATTTTTATTAAAAGTGTTTTCTGCAGTTCATTCTGCCTCACAACCTTGACCTGCCATTGGGAGTGACTCAGCATGGTTTGAGCTGTATGCTTCACAATGTGGGTTTTCAGATTGCAGCCTACCCATAGTTTTAAGAATCGGTCAAACTGGTTTTGGAATCGGCTGATCTACTGGTTTGATAAGAAACCAAATCAAATCGGTCTGCAAATCGGTTCAGTTGACCAGTTTGGTACCGAACCGGCTGATCTGGAAACCAAATCAGCCGGTTTGGTACCGAACTGGTCTGATCAGCTGAGTTATGTAAAAAAACAGCCTGTTTGCATGGCAGTTTGCGTGGGTGCCGACAGACTCAAATAAAACAGTGCAATTTCGTTTTTTGTTTGGTTTTGTGCCCCTAACCCAACCCTAGGCGTAAACCTATATAATCACTACCCCCAACCTTTATTTCCTACACTATTCATCTTATGAATTATCGTTGTTGAACTGGAGTCTGGAGAGCCACATCAAGTTGTGAACAGTCATGACTGTGTTGAAGACTGAACAGTGAACTGAGGTCGTGGAGTCCATGACTGTGTCGAAACTTGACAGTTGAAGTGTTGAATAGTGAGCTGTGCCAGTGTGCAGTCACTGCAGTGTGGGAGAGTGGCAGATTGTGACTCGTGAGAGAGCCTCTAGGCTGTAGATTATGTATTTTGATCCAGTCCCAGTCTCCTAGATATGTATTGCACAGTACACTTGTACCATTTCGATATATTGACTCTTATATGGTATATACATGAGCAAAATTTCAATATTTTGTCTCTAATGCTTTGGAATTGTGGATTAGAATCTTGAAAATGTTGATTTTCTTCAAAACTTAAAACTATGAGCCCACCAGACATGTTTAAGAGCCATAGTATTCACAGCCTTATTGGTGTGAATCTTTCAGACCTGTTTGGGTTATTTATTGAGAGTTTTTCAGTGAGCCCCATCATTTTGATGGCTCACACAGTCTGCTTGGTATGTGTTTCAGCTTTGCCCTCCCATATACAGGTATTTACAGCAAGTTGGCACTAGTCTTTCAGGCTAATTGAGACACATTGAACCCAAGTTCGCCCCTCCCACAATCTACAAGCCCTAGCTTGATTGTAGAACATGATTTTCTTGTGGGTGTATTTCTCAGCTTGGCCCTCCCAAGAGATGCAACCTCCTACTGTATATTTTGAATATCAATCCTCCTTAGACCCAGCTTGCTGAAACAGTAAAAAGTTGTTTCTTACACTAGCATAGATCCATTTTAAACCTAGATCTATCAAGCACCGAGAGGGATCCAATTTCTTGGTGTACATTTTTTTACCATTTGGATCCCTCTCGGTACTTGATAGATCTGGGTCTAAAATGGATCTATGCTAGTTTAATTTTTATTTTTATTTTTTTTATTTAAGTTGATATGTAATTTATATTTTTCACTTTTTTATTTTTTATTTATGTCGACTAGCATAACGTGACTAACGTGACAGGATCTCCCCCATACTGGGTTGGAGAGCACCTTGTTTCTATCAGTGCAAAAAATAACCTGCATAAATACACCAAGTAATCCATGAATGGATAGATAATAGAATTTCTAATTGATAATATATATTTTACAATTACATTGCCTTGGGCTTTATAAGCCATTTTGCGCATTTTCAATATAAGCCATGTCTTTTGACTTTTTCCTAATTATTTAATTAATTATTTCATATTTAATAATTATTAATATTAATATTAATTTATATTAATACAGCCCACACAGGTGTGGCTCATTGGTGGTTCAGTTGTTATGAAGTTACAATTGTAAATGGAGGTCATGAGTTCAAATCACACCCGACTTTACCCATGTCCCATGCTTGCGGGGTGTGTGGGGCACCTAGGGGTATAGTGGTAGCGAGATTGGATCCCTGGACCCCGTGTCACGTGAGTACCAGCCCAGTCTCCAGTTGTCGATTCCCCTTGCACAAAAAAAATAAAAATAAAATAAAATATATATATTAATTTATGTAATGTTATATAATTTTTTTATATAACATTGCCTTCCCCTTAAAAGAAGCTTTGTCCTCAAAGCTTAGAGAAGACAAGGTTTACATCTGATACCACTGAAGCAGATAACAATAAACAAAATCTGATAAATAAATGTATTTTTCAAAAAATATGTTTGATGTATTGTTTGTAATGGCATCTTCTTGATCTTTCTGTTAGTAACTGCGACACTTGACAAAATGAGACGAAACGAGTTACGAATTCCAAAGAAAAAATGTCGCATCGTTTGTGATGTGGTCCATCCGAGATCTATCTTCATCAAAGATGATTGTTGATCGTCTTGTTGGATAATTCTTCTCGTTTTCTACTTAGGTTGTAGATTTTTTGTTCTCTCTTCTGAAATTATAACTCCTCTATTTATGTTCATTTTGACCATGTCGTTGGTCAAAATGCTTTTTGTAATTTGGGTGTCGATAAAGAGTTCTTGTTGTTTGTTTTTCTGTTGGATTGACTTCCTTTTGAACTGTGATGAGGACTGAATTTGTATTTGTTTCTTCTTGCTCAACTTGAATTTGTTTTTTAGAGAATCGGGATGCTTCCTTCTGAATTTAAACTAATTTATTCTCTAATAGATTATTATTATTCTGAATCTTCTCGAACCTTTCGTCTTGCCACTGTTTGTCCTCTTTTAAATTTTTGATTTGATCCTCTAGTTCTTGATTAAGATTTCTCATTCGACGGTTTTCTTCTTGTTGTTTTGGTATTCTTCCTTCGAGGTCTTCATTGGAAATTTCCATCTTTTGATTATTTTCTAGTTTCTTGATTTTTGTAAGTAATGTCTGGTTATGAATTCTTAGTCAAAATAGTTCTTCCATATTGCTTGCTAATTTGCCATTGATTTTCGCAATTTCTAACTTGTCTTTCTTTTCAGTGCCATCATATTTTTGCTGGAGTTCTTCCTTTTGTTGTTGATGTCGACATATATCTGATTCTTGACTTTTTAGCTTTCTCTGGATTTGCGCCAATTCATCATCCTTGTCCATGATGAACTTGTTTAAACGCTTTATATCTTCTTCTAAATTGTTATCACTTCTATATGGTGATTCTTCCTTATCTTCGAACTTTTTGAATTTGTCTTTAAGGTCTTGGTTGTGATTTTTTAATCGAGATATTTCTTCATTCTTAGCTGGTAATAGTTTCTTGATATCTTCATTTGTTTTTTTCAGCTTTTTATTTTGATCTTTTGAGTGATGATTTTCTTGTTCCATCAACTTATGAAGAATGATCTGCTTATTCATCTCAAATTGTAGATTTTTATTGCTTTCCTTATAGTATCCTAATTCGCTTTCCAGTTTCTGCAATTGCATCTGTGAGTTACCTCGACCATCTTTCATAATAAAGAATTTACCACATATTGGACCGGAGCGACTGCCATTCTTAAAAAATGTCGGATATTGGAATTCCATTTCACAATAAGGACACTTGGTCCAAAATTTGGATTGATATATGGAATCCATAATTTCGTCAATATCTTTCGAGACTTGATTTCTGTTCCTTTTAATATTTTCTTTATTTTTGTCTTCCTTCCTTCGACAATGGGTTAGATACAAAAAATATATAATAACTCTCAATGTAGTTCTTCTTGCAATAAATAGTTTTCCATTGACATAACTTAATTGGCGGTGAATAATCCTTGACTTCTTGACGAGAAATGGTATTTTACTTTTTCGATTTTGTCTTCCTTTGACTACTTTTTCTTTTTTTGTCTTCTTTTCTTTGACAATAGGGAAGCACAAAAGATGTACTAACCCTCAATGCCTCAATGTCGTTTTTCTTCGGGGAAAAAATATTCTTTTGACCTTTTCTATATCTTCTTTTTGCAAGGCCCTTTCTTCCCAAAAAAAAAACTATAATAATTATTATTATTATTATTAAATAATAAATTATTATTAAATAGTTTTTTTGAAATGTTATATATTATCATAATAATAATTAATAATATTATTATTATAATATTGTTTTAAATCAAGTTTTACACAATAATATAATTATAATATTATAATATTATTATTGATTTTTTTTGAATTGACGTAGAAGTAGGGTTTTTTAGATCTAGTGGGGAAATGGCAGAAAAGGGATAATGGTGGCTGGTGGCTGGTGCGGTAGCAAGGGAAGGATAGGGCATGGAGTGTGAAGATAGCAGCTGGCGTGGATATGTTGTGGAGTTGGGGTGCGAAGAGGAGCATGAGACAGTTGCAAGTCGTGGAAGGGAGGTGCTGTTGGGCATGGTCGTTGAGTGTGAGCGGGAAACGTGAGGAGGGTAGCGAAAGTGCAAGGATGTGGCGTGGGGGGGTTGGAAGGTGATGGGGGTGGGGTGCAGAAGAGGGGGTGTATGGACCGCAGGTCGTAAAGGGGCACAGAACTGGAAGGTGCACAGGAAGGTCAAAGAGGCGGGGAGTCAAATGGGAATTGCAGCCGAGGGTACTGTGAGTGCGATGGCAAGGGCGAGGACGCAGTTGTCGAGCACAAGAGAGGAGGAGGGTTGGGGCAGTTGATGAGGGAGTAGCAGCAGCAAAAAGGGTTTGGAGGTTTGTAGGTCGGGGCGGAGGGCAAGCAGGTGGAAGAAAGTGGGGAAGGACACACATGGAAGAAGGAGGGGCAGAAAAACGAGCTGCCTCTTTTTGAAGATCAAGTTCATGTGTTCCACCCAGCAGATAATATTCCAGATACTCGACTGCCTTTTGAAGCTGATACCCTACTGGACATGGGCACCTTCCCCACTCGTCAAAGGCAGCATACTTCTTATCTCATTGGACACCAAGGGCAACTTCCCATTCCGGCCAAATCGTTTTCCCACGCTTTTTTTCAGAACACATTTCCCCACCATGTTGAGAAAGTGGGGGCACTTTCTGCAAAAATAGGGACAAACTGATATGCCATATAGGGCTCACTTAAATAAAGAAAAATAATACTTAGTAGAAGTAAATAAATGCAAAAACAAGTCTTGACTCTTAAACTCCACACATTTTTTGTTTAGATAGTAGCTGAGTAGATAAAGTTGACTATGCCAAACATCAAATTGATAATTCGTAAATATCTATAAAGCTATTGCTGGAGAAGTAAAGGATAAGAAATCTATTTTGGATTTTATTTCTGAGTTTTTAACTTTTTCATTCTAAAGTGTTTCTTTTCCTTTTCTGCATTGTGCACCTTGTCAATTTGGGTTATTGTATTGCATTGAATATTAGGAAACAATGATACCCGTTCATATTGTGTGTTCTTGGGTTTTGCCTTGGTGTCATAATTTTCCCTAACTAACATTATGTATATACATATATTATATAAAATATATTTTACTATTTTAAAAAAATGAAATTGGAAAATAGTAAAATATGAAAATAATAAGTGTTTCGGGATAGGTTCTAGACATCAGTTCTTCCAAGTAAATCAAGGTAATATTTAAAAGTTTTAAAAATTAAAATTGGAAAATAGTAAAATACAAATCTAAGAAGCAGTTGTGGATAGGTACATAAGTCTTGGCTTTTTCTAAGGTTCTAAGTAAATCAAGGATATTCAAGAACGTTATCAAAAAGAGAATCTATTTTTCCAGCTCATAAAGTTAGGATAAAAAAGCTGCAACATTTCTCCCAAAGAAAGAATTAGATATCTCACTTTTACCAAGAATAAAATATTTTCAAAAATTATATGAAAATCTGTGTTTCAATGACAAAGTTATACAGGATGTTTGGCATTAAAGTTGACATTCTTGGCTATCTTGTTGTCAAGTTTTGTAGATAGCCTTTTACATTAAGCAGTTTAGAAGAATATCAAACCTGTTCTGGCCAAAGTTCTGAGTCTTTTATAAGTTCAAGAACTGCTTCTGCATCATATTTGTCTGAAGATAGTAAAAAGGATTGCAGCCTCTCTCTGATAGATCTACAGACCAATTGCTTGTCAATCTGCTCATCTATTTCTTGGACCTCTTTATCTATATGGCCGCAATCATTTGAAAACTTATTTTCATCATTTAATACATAGCCTGCATTAATCTCAGCAGCCTCTTCACGTGAAGCTACACCCTCAGAGATACTTTCAGTACCATCAATGGCTGCTTTTGCAAGCAAAAGAGCATACAGTGTATGGAACCGAACATCTTCTGATCCTTGATCCTCTATCAACCATTGCAAGTATCTGTGAAAATGAAATAATTTTAGAAAACTTCTAAAAAAACATTATAGATTGAAGGAAACATAGGCCAACAAATTTGTGAGTAAAATCTTTAAAAAGTAAAATTAAAAAAATACTATATATACCATTCTTATGATCCTGCAGTTATTACAAAGGAATGTTGAAAAATAAACACTAAGATTTTATGCATTGCCAGCTGATGTACAACCCTTGAATTACTGGTTCCTGGTAAACTGAACAGAAATGTACAATTCACAGTTGCCATAACTAACTCAGCACCTGTCCCATTGGCTAAAGGACCACAGTTGAACCATGACCCAGCAGGGGATCAGGAATCAACCCAGCAACAATTTGGCAAAAAGAAAAATAGAAAGAATACATATAATCCCCAGAAAATGCAAATTCTACAGAAAACTTTGACCAAGCAATGAAAAAATAAGGTCCGAAAATAGGCTCAGAAATCTGTTCCCTAGTTTTGTGAAAATCAGACTCCTCAAAGACAAAACTCACAAGTAGGAGGCAATTGTAGTTCCTGGGTATTGGATAACACAGATATCAGATGCAGGACTGTAGACAGCTTGTACAGGAGTATATGTCAGCGACTTAAAATATCCAATCATAGATATTTTAAAATATCAAATGATCAGTAGCCCCCTGAGTGTAGCCCAGCTGGCAATAGGGTGCACTGTTAAGGCACTCCTTGTGACGTCATGGGTCAAACCTTGATTAGCCCTGTGTGCTGCAGGAATCAACCCTATGTCCCGCACATATGAGCCCAGCCCCAATTGCTAATTCCCCCAATTATCCAAAAAGGAAAAAACAAAAATATTCATATTTTGAAATATCAAAATATAAAATATAAAATATTTTTAAATATCAAAATATAAAATATTTCAATATTTTTAAATATTAAAATATGAAATGACTAAGTACAAGAGGAGGGAGCCCTATCCCATTAATATAAGTACAGACATTTTTTGTGGCACAGTTTAACAAAACGAGAGGATATAGTGTAAGCACACACAGAGAGATATATGTTTGTTTGATGCAGCACAATAGAATAATAAAAAATGTATACAAAGAGAGACACAGATTGCAGCTGGAAGCTTCATAAACAATCAATATCTATCCTGTCTTTTCTGATCTTACCAGTTTTTTATATGATTCAACAGATAAGAAATGAGGATGACAAAGAAAGAGAGGGGGGGGCGGGGCTTTCTCTATCAGCAGACAAGGTGCCTTTCCACAGACTTGTCTTTTTTCTTTGTAATTTCAGAATCTCCTTATTACGTTTTTCCCCTCACATACCAAAAATAAAACATATGTACAGCAAACTGCAGAGACAGTGAAAGCAGTGTTTTCTATTTGCTACAATGAAAATGGTTGTCTACTCTTTCTAGTTCTGTGTTTAATCTTTGCTGCTTGCTGCTTTCTGACATACCAGAACTGTGAATGATCTCTAAAAAACCCATTCACTTTATATAATTCATATGACCTATAATTATTATTTACATATTTAAATTATTTTTGTTGCTTTATGCTGAGATCTTATATTGCACATTTATGTAATGAAAGTTTTATCGAGTATTTTTAGTCAAATGTATGCTGAAGAAAGTTTCCCTTTGTAACCATTGTCGCTATATTATAAAATCATCAGAAAGAAGAAAAAAAACTTAAGGATCAAATTTCATTCAGATGATACAGAAGAGGGTTTATATAAAGATAGATAGAAAACCTTATACAAAACCAGGTTCCTCGATTGGAACATTGTTTATGCTCCTACTGCAAAATGCAAGCATCCTCTTTATTGCAAAATCAAAAGAAAAATAGTTAAGCTGGTACTGACACTGATAGCTTGAACATCCATATTAGGACTATTTAAAGACAAATAAACACAACCTGACCTAGGAAAAGGAAGAAGAAACAAGATTTCTGAGGTTTGTTTTAGTAATTTAATTATAGCAAGTTTAAAAACTGGTTTAATTTTAATTTCAAGTTCGTTTAGCACTGTAATAATAAAACATGCTTCAACATAGTCTTTCTGACAAACACAATTATTGAAAACATACTTTAATAGAATAGATGTATTGGTTCTGTTTTTCAAAATATAAATAGAGCATTTCATATTAGATTGTAATATTTTATAGATGATTAAAGAGAGATGCATCTCAAGCATAAAAATATGGAGCTTTCTTGGAGAACAAAGAACAATGGCAGAGGAAGATAGGACCCATGGATGCAACAAAAAAAGTATGATTCACAGTGACACCTTTACTTGAAGCTGGCCATGCTCAAGTTCCGTTTACTTCAAACTGAATTCAAGCAAAATAATGCTTGCTGCTTTTTGTATTTTATGTATTAATCTGATCATCAACGGCTTGAAACAATTCATACAGAGACAGAGAAACAAGAAGAAAATCTCATCTTCAAAAGAAATTTATAGATAAATTTTGGGCAAAAGCACACAGTTAGCCAGGAAATGCTATACTAATGCATTCAAAGCAATGAAAAGAGGATGGCTGAATGACTGTCAATGCCCTGCAGCAGCAATGTAAAAAGGATGGCTGAATGACTGTAAATGCTCTGTAGCAACAATGAAAAAAGGATGGCTGAATGACTGTCAATGCCTGTAGTCGCAATGAAGAACACATGTTGAAGCAAAAGTGAAACGAGGGTAAAAACCAAGGATGTTTGGTTCCCAAGCTGGTGCATAATAAACCTAAAATGAAGGAAAAATATCAATCACATAGAAAATGTTGTAATGCAAAACAGAATAAGGATGTTGTATTTATTATGCAGTAAGCAACTAACTAGGGAGTCTTCCCCTTTTTCCTCATGTTCCTCCCAGCACTCCCTGTCCTCCCTATCCTAACCCTCTTTCCCATGTTCCTCACAGTACTCCAAATCATCCTACCTAACTCAACACTGTTAAAGTTAGTGCAGCTGCAAGACCCAATCTCAGGGAGGATGGTACCCTAGACAGTTAACTAGGTTTCTTGGTCAGTGAACTAGGCAGAGTAAGTCCCTAGAAGATACCCTAGGGACCCCAGCAGTCTCCTGGGGTTCTTGGTCTGGGACCAAGCAGGTTAGGGGCCCTGTATGCCTCTAGGGTATCCTGGTCTGGAACCAGGCAGTTTCTTGGTTTGGGACCAAGCAGATCCTGCAGGTTGAGGCAGAGACTTTCCTGATCTGGGACCAGGCATATTCTTGGTTTGGGACCAAGCAGTTCTTGCAGGTACATACCTGGTCAGTTAACCAGGTGGATCTTGGCCAGTTGACCAAGATGATGATGTGTGATGTCCTCTTCTCCTAAATAGTTATTGCTAGGTTGTTTCTCAAGGGACTGACCAGCCCTTGATGATGTCATTAGCACTTGACCTTTAGGAGCAGTGTGGCAAACCAGAGGATCACATCATCCAGTTTGGATCTTCCTTATACACTAATGATAAAACTTATAGTTATTGTATGGAACACATGTGCAGAATATACCTTGAGAGAGAAAAGATTAAGTCCTTGGTCTTGTTGGTCTTGTTGGTCTTGTGGGTAAAAGGGGTTGTTACCCCACCTTCATGGTACACCTTGGAGAACGGGTTGTCTTACCACCTTGTTGTGACCCCTCTAGTTCACTTATGGTCTTATGCTTTCCTGTTGGTCCAAGCACCCTTATTGTTTGTGGTACTGTTAAGTTGCACCTGTACCCAGCGCACCTTCAAATATGCCCAAGGGGAGAGAAGCTATTTTTTTTCGAGGGGTATTATTTAGCAGTGGTGGTCATGGATGGGGCCTTTGGTCCTTCCTTAAGGAGTACTATAGCTTAATGGCACTGTTGACTGCCCTTTGTTGGGGTTTTTAACCCTGGGTTGGTGTCTGGATCTCCTACAGGTTGATCACTAGGTCACATGACCCCACACCTTGTTTCCTTGCACTGGTGGCCTTTGTTTTAGCTACGAGACCTTGGTCTCCCTTCACAGCCACCTCAAACACCCTCCTGGTCCTTTAGCTAACCGACGCCCTCTCTCCTTGGCCTCCTTCCTTAAAGGACGTTATCCTTCCACCCAGGTCGTACTGCTGCTTTGAGGGGGGCGTTGAGGGATTTACAGCATTTTTGAGGTTAGATGGGTCATGATGCCCTCCCTCCAGGTCACTCCAGCCTTTCGTTTGGAGTGATTTGCTTATTTTTAGTAGTTTTAGGCATCTGGTGAAAAATACCCTAAGTAGGATTGATCACTAAATTGACTCCATTAAGGCACTGATCACTAACCCTTTCAAGGAAGAAATTATTTGGTGTCTAAGTGCCCTTACAGACTTGTTATTAAGGCTCTCCCCTAGGAGATTCCGACTTCCAAAGAAGTTTGGGGAAGTGACTAAGGTGACAGTGGTCACTTTCTCTTGCATATGCTTATCGGTGACTAGCCCTACCAGTTCATCCAGTAACATTTTTGGCATCGTGTCAAGGACCTCAAATTTGTTGAGGTGACTTATCCGAACAAGAACGACATTGTTAGTAACGACAATGTTGGCAAGAATGACCTTCCCTTGCTGGTCAGTGACTTGTTTGCAGCCCTAAAGGTTTGAGTCGTGACTATTTACAACCTCTAGGGCTGATCTGTGACTATTTAAACTTTACAGCCCTACTGGCCTAAGTCATGGTTGTGTTAAGCTCTAGATGACATATCAGTGACTATGTTAAGTATGCTAGAGGGAGCTACAATCTTTAGGGGGTGCCTAACTGTGTTTGGGGCTGACTATCACTGTTGTTATCCTACTAGGGTCTTCACACTTGATGAATGGAGTATTTTGGCTGCTACTGTATGCATAGTGAAAAAAATCGACATCGGCAAAAAATCAGCAAGGGTCTAGAAAACATCTTCTCGGCAACATCGACGAAAAAATCCACAAACTGCAGCAAGCATTAAAAAATGCAAAATTTGTACTTTAATAGGGTCAAAATTTTCTTACCGAGTTTTCCTGTGTTACCAAAAACGTAACGGATGGCTGCGTTTTTTTGAGAAAACGGAGCAGAAACGAGGACGGAACGAAAAAACGTGGTTTTCTACGGTCGTTCCTATTTCTAGAACAAATAATTTGTTTCTTAGGAAACAAATGGTTTCACACCACGATTTCTGCAGAAACAATTTTCCATTTCTTGGGGAACTCAGTCTATTGTTGATCGTTTCTAGGTCAATTCCTAATTTTGAGGTATTGATGATTGGTGGGTAGGGATTCAGCGATCACCTAAATGAGATTGTACGACCCATGTTCAGGTAGAGATGTGAAATTTATTGAGGATTGACTGCTCCATGAAGAAGCCTGCCGCCTACCGCTTGTATCTACAGCTCTGTTTTCGCTGAGGTCTGATTTGGTGGAGGCCCTTGTCAAGCGCAAATAACTAGAACGAAGAAGTATGCCAGGGTGGTGAAACTGGTGTGAAAAATCGACAGGGCGTTATTTTTCCAAGTATTTATCTTAATTTGATGTAGTTGTGCCTTTTATGATTTCGAAATTTAAAATTGATGCGAGTTTCAACTAAAAAAAACATTGGTGACAAACACCTGTAATCTTTGTCATGGGAGGGGAAAAGAAATTTGAATGAACTTTCACCTTGTCAAACATTGCGTGAGGCCTGTGCAACTTCCAATATGGATGTAGCCCTAAAAACTTGTTCCCCACATGTGAAGAGGTGTTCGAAACCTCGTGAGAATCAATAGTCCTATTGGCATAAAATTATTTCAGAAGCGAAGTCTATGTTGAGAGTAAATGTTTCCAAGAGAGGCACAAAGGAAGGTATTAAGTATTGCGTCCCAAGAAGTGGGGAATTAGTGTGATAAAATTATAGTTTCACATTTTGAAGAATCAATAGAACACAATTTTCACCCAAAAGTTGATGGGGTATTTTTGTATGATCATAGGGAAACAGACAACTCCGTCTAACCAAGTAACGTTCGCTTTATACTGCAGGGATTTCGCGAAAGAGAAGCTAATTAGGCCCTTTTAATTTGCTTTAAAGCAGAGCACGCTAGTGCTTCGGATATGAGCATTGAGCCTAGGAAGAGTTTTAACGCGCTATGCACAAAAATGGAAGGATATCCTATGAGGTTTTTGTGGGGCCTTGGAGCAGAGGAGCTAAGTATAAGCTCCTTGGCTCATCATAGGAAGAAGGGTCTTTGGGGGATGCCTAATCCCTATCTGTCCCAAACTAGATCTATGTTCTTTGAATAGAAGAGCACCTCCGAAAGACAAGCTTCCCTCAACTATTATTTGTCTTAACTCTCATTTGCTCTTCCGTCCAATTGATAATAACTTTATGTATTTAGCTCTCCGCAACCACTCTTTGCACCTAGGGAATCGGGTGAGGTGGGGAATAAGGGCACAAATGACTCTTTTCCCAGAGGGAAGGATCAGGTCTATGAACACAATTTTCACCCACGATTCATTGAGACCAATTATTTGTTATGCCCCTTTCATATATGTATTTAAAAATAATATTCTATGTTTTAGGTTGCCATTACCTGCCCTTGGCACTGGTGCAAAAAAAAAGTCCCACTTCAAATGTCGAAACCAATGATGCCTTATCTTAGGGTATAATACATTTCTCTCTTCATTATAATACAACTCTTGTTGGGTTTCTGGGTCATAACCATTGGTATGGCTGGCGACGAGTTAATTTGTTTTGTTGTGTGCTGAGCATGGGTTGAATTATCATTCTCACTCAAAATTGGCAGGTATTTTACCAATGTTAAGCAGTGTTACATGGGTACTCGTTTCCTGAGCTCAGAAACGAGTTTCCTTGAGCCCACGAATTTTCGAAACTAGGAAACACAATTGGTGTCGTTTCCCCGTCGTACCCAAATTCGGAAACCATGGTTAAAGCATACCGGGGTCGTTTTTTGGAAAGCCGGAAACGTGAACGAGTTTCCTGTCATCTTGTTGTCTAAATTGGACCACATGGCCGCCTGAAATCCATCAAATTTTACTCACGAAGCTTTACCTTCACCTATCGGCGCATGAAAGCATTCACGAAGGCTTTTACGTGTTCCAATTCGAATTGAACGCGACGAATTTTCATTGTTTCTTCTTTAACAAGGTCAACTTCCAACCGCGCGAGGACTTCTACAGATCGCATCTCCATTTCAAGCATATGCAAATCGAGGTCATTTCAGGCATCTGCAAGTCGAGGTCGCAAGGACTTCTTCAAATCTTCTCATCTTCGTTTCGGGCATCCGGAGCTTGATTGTCTTGCGAACTACGCCCACAACATTTGGTTAGTTTAACCACCTCGTTAGGATGAGAGTCTGTTTGTCCCATTGGTTTTCAACATTCACGTTCTGGGCTTGTTTCGTTCACGTGTTACTATTAGTATAACAGTAACACGGAACAGCGTTACTGCTATACTAACAGTAACACGTGAACAAAACAGACCTGATAGGTAAACCTTGAAACTTGGAAGGATACGCATACTACTTTTAATTTTTTTAAATTTGTTTTTATTTTATAAATTAAGTTTTAACCCATTTGTAACTTAATTAAATTTTAAATTTTCTTAAGTCTGTTTCTCTCATGAGTCTTTTAAAACACTTATCATAAATAAATGCTAAATTGATTTTTAACCACATTTAATTTTTTTAATCTAAATAGTCATAGAATCACTCATAGATTCACAATACATTGATAAAGTAAATACCTTAATACTGAATACATGATATTACTATGTTAATGATATTATTTTGTTACAATTAATCTTTAAAATCCTAAATTAGAATTTTTAATTTTGTAGTATTCCAGGTGGGGTCCTTTATCTTGAAGACCCCGACGTACACTTCGACCTTTCCTAAAATTTGGTGGATACTTCTGCATATGTCGTTTCTGCGTTTCCCCGTTCCCGTGTCCCCGTGTACCGAAAACTTGGGGGAACATTGGTGTTAAGGAACAACTATGGGCTCCCAAAGCATAATTGAACACTAATTTCTTGCCCTAGAAATTGGAACATCCAGCACCATTTTAAACACCTCTACCAAGAGATCTCTGAACATTGAATAGACAATTGTATTTTGACACCCATATAATTTAACGATACAAATGCAAGTTTAAGATGATATATAGCCTTTATCAAAACTAAAGATTATTACTACCATAATTCATATTTACAATTAGTAGGTATAAATAAATGGGGTGAGAGACGAGGAAAATCATGACAGAAAGGAAAATGCAATTTCAGATTTAGTGCATTGCATTACTTGTAACACTTGAATGAATGAATAATTCAAATAATTGTTGTTATACTAAATGCAATATATGTTTTTCTCTTTACCAAATCATTACAGTTGAATTTGCTCATTACAATCCTGTGTTATCTTTGTCAAAGAAATAAAAAATGGTACACCTCTTCCTTCCCTTCAATTTTAATGTTTTTTTCTTTCCACGTTTCTTTGTATGCGAAATTTATAAACTTCGTTTCTCGTACTATTCTCATTTCTGGTTATGTTTCCCGTTTCTCATTTTTTGAAACATGTGATTTTTCCCCTATTTGCCGATTTTTCCCCATTCTTCCCAAAAAAATTATCTTTCCTGATTTTTGCTGATTTTTGCTGATTTTTTCCTGATTTTTTCTGATGACCAACTTATTGAAAAATCGTGATTTTTTTGGGACATCGTCGATTTTTCGACGATTTTTCCCACTGTGACTGTATGTGCCTAACCTTAACCTACAACACTCTAACTTACTCTCTCTCTCTCAAGGTTTGCCATCTGTTCCATTGATGACTTATCCTTACAGTGACAAGGTCTGATTCCAAAAGTGTCCGAGTATAAGGAAGATCTAGACCATCATTGATACTATTTACTAATTGTTGTTTATTAGTTTGTCTTGTGTGGTAAAACTGTTATTGTTTATTTTCTCTATACCTTACAATTGATAAAGTGTATCTCAATGACCAACATTAACATAGTGACCATTGAAGTGTTAAAGTTGAAAGACATGAAAAATATGGTTTAAATTATTACAGCAGCACTGTTCTAGATCTACCATTGTTTTAGATTTTGTTTTATGCATTGAATTACAACTTTTGAAATTTGCTATCTCAAACTTTAACCTAACCCAATTTTCAATCGACACCCCACCCCCCCCATGTTAAATTTAATGAACCATAGGATCTTCAAGCCTGCGTGAATTCAATGAGAAAAGAAGGTTGCAGAAAAGAGAGAAGAATTTAGTAGAGACTGATCAATTACTCATGTCAAAATAGCACACACATGGAGACAAAATTGGAATAATAATATTACATCCATTAATCAGTATGAAATATGTAATACAATGGTAATACAAATAGGAGAATTCGAATGCCTAAGATAGGATTTGAACCTACCAACTTGGACCGACTCCGGAGCTAACTTGGTGTTGGAAAATCACCACTAGAGTTCACTAATGCAACTCCAAATCACTAATTCAGTCTATAATCAGTTAATTGAAGAGGGTAGGTGAGTAAATGCGCCCAACCTCCCTTGAATCATGAAAATTGGCACTAGACTGACTAAGAGTGAACTAACTGATGGCAATTGGAGCATAATTGAATACCTACTAGGTTCAACTAATGGAGACTACTAGTGGCACTCAGAGTGGGTTCCTGAATTATAGGCATTGGTCCCTAGAGCCCTAAACTCATGCAGACAGGTGCAATGAGTGGTAGGTGGCCCCTAGGTGTGTTTCCCATGCACTAGTGTAGTGATAATGAGCTAAGCTAGGAAATGGACAAATAAACTATGTGGTCAAAGGGAGGATTAATTAATCCTAACACCCCCCTTTAATCCCAACTTTGGACAACATGGGCCCTGGCAACTAAGGCCAAAGGTCACCCATACAATTTAAATGAAAAAAAATGACTGCTTAACTAACAAAGAAATGGGGAAAACCTCATGGGAAAAACACCCCCCCAAAATAAGCAAGAAAAACCAGGATCAAGCTTTTATGTCAAGGGAAAATTTCTTCTTGAATAAAAATCTTGTGAAAATATTTCTGCAGCCTGCATCTCTGTGGATGCAGTAATGCAATGTGATGGTCCTTGCGTGTACTAGTTTCCTGTGACTGTGCATGTGAACCTCTCCATCTTCTTCCAATCTGATGACAGATAAGAGAAGTAATGTTTCCTTTGTCTCTTCTTTCTGGAGGAAGAGTGATATGATCCAATTTGTTCTTCACTGAGTAGCATTGATCAGACCTTACCATAATGAAGCATCTCTCTAGGTGTTTGTAGCACCTCTTTGGAAGATGTGAATTTGCTTGACATAGCGCAAGGCTCTCTTTTTGAAACTGGGATCTTGTTCTTCTCATACCAGATGACTCTCTAGTCATGTTCCCAGCAACCTCAACCTTTTGAGCCCACTTAGGCCTAGGATTGGGAGTAGGGACTGGATTTGGATCTAGATCCGATTAAACTTCACCTTCAATTCCATAAACTGATTCAACTTTGTCTTCTTCTTCAGATGTTGAATCTGAAACACTAATGGAAACATTATCATATGCAAAAGGTTTAGGTCGAATGAATTTACCTTCTAGCAGTTGAGATGGCACTGGATCTGAGTATGGAAGAAAGTGTGAGAATTCATATGCCTTGGAGGCAAGGTTTGAAACACCTTTCGCTACAAGCTTCCCAAATGAGATATACGAGATTTCCATTGAGTCAAAACCAAATACCACTCGCTTTGGTGAGCCTGTATGAGTCATCTGGTATACATACAACAAATTCGTTGCTAAGGAGGGCACATAGAGTACATTCTTGAACACTCCATGCTCTAACTTAATTGAACCCTTTCCTTCGACTTGAACTTGTGTGTCATCACTCATGTGAATACTGGGACCATCAGTAAGTTGTAATGAAGGGAATGATTCTTTGGATGCAACCATGTGATTGGAAGCTCCTAAATCAATGAGGAAGGCATGTGAATTTGAAAAATCAGCCTTCAATGCATGGCATCTCTCATCATGATCTTCAGTCTTGTCTCCAGAGTCTGCCTTCATTGCGCCTTCAGAGAGGGAAATATTGTGTTGCTCAAGGAGTTTTGTCATCTGATCTATGGTCTACTTCATACAATATTTCTCTATATGGTTTCCTTTCTTGCAATAAGAGCACTTGCCTTTGTTAAACCTTTGGTGTTTGTCCTTCTTAGAGCCTGAGGCTTCATCTGTTGGATCAAACTCTTCCTTAGGTTCGAATTCAGTGTTCTATTTTTCTTTTCCTTTCTGCTTCCTCCTTGCTTGTGCATTCCTTGTCTCACCAGCTAAGAGAGCTTGATTTGGAGAGGCCCTGAGAGCTCCCAAATGTATCAACTTGTCTTGTTCCTGTATAGAGACTCTGTGCAGGCATCAAGGGATGGCATTCGCCAAATAGGAGTAGTTAGTCTCCAAGAGTGAAAGGTAGATACAAGCATTGAGAATTTTGGGACAAGTTTGCTTAGAATGGAGGGCACCCATTGCTCAGCCTTCTTCTCAATCTCGCACTGCTTGCATTACATGACCAATGACTTGAATCTTGAAAAAAATTGAAGTATAATTTCAAAGTTATTGGGTTGTAGTGCTACCAGCTCATTCTCCAGTATATGGGCTCAAAGCTCATCTTGCTTGCCAAACAAGGATTCAAGCTTATCCAAACTTCTTTCGAAGTTTTCAGTCCATCAAGATGGAACATGAGCCCCCTGGAGATGTGGATGCACATGAAACCAAAAGCTTCATCAAGCCTATTCAGATACTTAGATTTTTCAAGATACTATTGGGATTCGACTTCTCTGCCCATGGTGACCCTGTACAGATCCTTGTTGCGCAAAACAAACTACATATTTGCCCTCCAATCAAGGTAATTGAAGGGTGTAAGGATTTTGGGAGTCAAAGTTGTTGAATTCTCCATTTCACAGCTTCAAGAACAACAAATTCTTCAAGAAATATTTGAATATACCTGCAAAAACACTGCAAAACACTTCAATTCTCTATCAAACCAGATCAAACACTCTCCACTTCGACATGTGCACTTTCTCTAGGTGCATCACACCTGGATAGACTTCTCTAGAAGGAATCCAGAGCGAGCAAGGCAATAATTTCAAAATATATGTGGAACCCAATTGCTTAAGGTGCATCGATGGAAGTTTTCGAGGTTTGCTGTTGGCCTGAATACCTGTTCTGATACCATGTTAAATTTAATGAAGAATAGGATCTTCAGGCCTACATGAATTCAATGAGAAAAGAAGGTTACATAAGAGAGAAAAGAATTTAGTAGAGTCTGATCAATTAACTCATGCCAAAATTGCACACACATGGAGATAAAATTGGAATAATAATAATACAATGGTAATACAAATAGGAGAATTTGAATGCCTAAGATAGGATTCGAATCTACCAACCTGGAGTGACTCCAGAGCTAACTCAGTGTGAGAAAATCACCGCTAGAGTTCACTAATGCAACTCTGGATCACTGATTCAGTCTACAATCAATTAACTGAAGAGGGTAGGTGAGTAAATGCACCCAACCTCCCTTAAATCATGCAAACTGGCACTAGAGTGACTGAGAGTGAACTAACTGATGGGAATCCGAGCATAACTGAACATAATTGAATACGTACTAGGTTCAACTGATGGAGACTGTTGGTGGCACTCAAAGTGGGTTCCTAAGTTATAGGGATTGGTCCCTAGAGCTCCTAAACTCATGCAAACGGGTGAAGTGAGTGGTAGGTGGCCCTTAGGTGTGTCCCCCATGCACTAGTGTAGTGATAATGACCTCCTAAGCTAGGAAATGGACAAATAGATTATGTGGTCAAATGGAGGATTAATTAATCCTAACACCCCAACCCTGTCCTCGTCTTCGCTGCCAGGCAACACCTCATCCTTCACAACATCGACACTTTTCCTGAACACCTTGCCCATGTGCCCATCCCCCTCAGCCCCTCTCGTAGTCATCACAACCCCCAGAAGCCCCTCACTGCCCCCAACCCTTCTCTTGTATTTCCTAACTTACCCCTGTCTCAGACTCTCTCCCATAACTGCCTCCTTTAACATTTTGTCCTCATCCTTGTCACTACAAACTACTATACAATGTAGGTCTCGAGAGCCCCTTATTTTCTCCACCAGCAAAGTTTGTTGAGCAAAGCTTGGTAGATAAGAAAGAGCAAATGAACAAGAGCCCCATAACCTCACATTTGGTAGAAATTTCTTCATACTTTCCACTAAACTTCTCCATTTGGGCAGCCTACATTAAAAATATCTTGGCAAGATAGGAAAGTCAAATCCCAAATGGCTATGATCTAAGATCACTAATCTCACTAACATGATCGTTACTAGACAATCTCAACCTGAAAGACTCGGTTACCAAAATGAAAAATCATGAAAATCTACATCTCCAAATCCCACTTAGTGATTCCTACATGTTAAAGATAGTGCAGTTGCGAGACCCATTCTCAAGGAGGATGATACCCTAGTCAGTTGACTAGGGCAGAGTAAGCCCCTAGAAGGTGTAAATTTTCCTTTAATATTCAAACTAGGGTAACAATGCATGCAAGATCTCTACTGATAACCACACATGAATATCTTTTACAGTATGCAGTGGAATATAAAACTGAGAAATAAATCACAACATCACATCACAATAATGACACAATTATTTTGGGTATGGAAACCCCCGGAAATACCCAAGATGGGAAAACTGGTGCAGCAGTAAGATATAGATTTTATTCTGAGAAAATATGGAGCGTTTACAATACTACAAATTCACCCAAACCTGGCGAATGCAGTTACACGACATAATCATTGGGAAAAACCCCAGCTAAACCTCAACACCCTCCTGCGTGAGTGTACGGTCCAGTTGTACGAAGCTCGATGATCTTGTTGCTCGCTCCTCCGTCTTCCCAGCTAAAACCTCTATCTGACTTTCTCTCCCTGTCTGTATCCTGTCTCTGTCGGAATACAAGTGTGTGTGTCCTCTGCACCAATTGATCTCTCTTTTATAACTTTAGGTAAAGCGAAAACCCTAATTTCACTTTCACTTTAACTAGTGTTTCACTAAAGTTAATTTAAATCACTTTAATTTATTTTCCAAAGTAAACTTGGGAAAAGTAAATTAAATACAACCGGTTTCTTAATTTAAGTCTTATGCATGCAAGAACACATGCATGCAGGAAGACCTTCCTTGTTGTTGCTAGTTTAACAAAAGGTACCCTAAGGCCCCCAGTAGTCTCCTGGGGTTCTTGGTCTGGGACCAAACAGGTTGATGCCATGGCAAAGCCCCTAGCATGTGGCTAGAGCCCCTATGTGCCTCTAAGGTATTATGGTCTGGGACCAAGGACACAATTTCCAAGTAGATCCTGCAAGTAGAGACATTCCTGATCTGGGACGAGCCAGACTCTTGGTTTGGGACCAAGCAGGTCCTGCAGGTGGTTGATCAACATTCAGTCTGGTACTGAAGCTCAGGTTAGTACTGAGGACCATTCTCCAGGAGAATGGAGGACCTGATCAAGGATCAGGTGGTTGCTCAACATGATTCAATCAGGGACTGAAACTCGGCCTAGGGCTGAGAGCCATTCTGTAAAGAATGGAGGATCTTGGTCAGTTATCCAAGATAATGATGTGCTATCCTCTCTCCTAATCAGTTACTGCTAGGTTGTTTCTCAAGGGACTAGCCACCCCTTAATGATGTCACTAGCATCTAACCCTTAGGAGCAATCTTGAGGACCAAAGGATCGTACCATCTAGTTTGGATCTTCCCCTTATATAGTGATGATAAAATATATGAAACAATGTACCTTAAGAGAGAGGAAAGATTAAAGTCCTTGGTCTTGTTGGTCCTATAGGTAAATGTTTGTCCACTCTTTTGCTTGACCTTGATCTTGTGGGTTTGTGGGTTGTGACCCCCTTGGTTGACTCATGGTCCTTTATCTTACTTGGTCCTAGCACTCTTATTTTGTGAGTACCTTTATTATGATGACTCTTACCTTATGGTATTTTTTAGACCTTTGGACCATTTACTTTATAGTTGGACCATTTGTTGTTTATGGTTCTCATTGTACCTTTGGCCACTTTATTTTTGGGTTTTACTTTATGACACCTTTAGGACCTTTGGTACACTATCCTAAGTCATTTCTATTTTATGATTTTACTTTATAAAATCATTTGACCTTTTCTTTATTTTTATTAAACTCTTGGACCATGTTATTTTTATGTTTTGACCTATGGTACCCTATCTTAAGGTTATAAAGATGACCCATGTGATCTATCCTTGGCCACTCACGAGTAGTGTAACCGAATAGCGTGTCTATGATTTTTCTAGCATGACTGGGTTACTCTTACCTGTTGCTCCACGTGACTTGCAACAGCGTGATCTTTCTCCCTCTCTTGCAGCGTAACTGTTTTGTCACTACTTAGCGTGAACGGTTTGTCTTTACTCACAGCATGACTATGGGTCACTTCCCAAAGTGAAGTTTATCTCTGACTGTGTGTCACTGTTCTGTATGATTGTGTATCTCTACATAGCGTGACTATACTTGGTATGACTGAGTTGGTTAAGCCTGTGCATTTGAAGTTTTCTCTTCCTGTTGACTAAAGATCTGAGGTCTATTTCTGTCTGCTTTAACCCTCTCTCTTAAGGTACGTCAATTGTTTACCAGTTGACTTGTCCCTTCACTGACTAGATCAAACCTAAAATATCTGAGTATAACGCTGATTCAAATAATGGTTATGATTCTTTAATGCTGATATCTCCTGTACATTATTTATTATTTTGTTACTGTAGATGGCATTTGATGAATCTCGATGACAAACTTCATCGCAGTGACTAATGGAACGTTAAGTTGAATGAGATGAAAATTATGTTTGTTTTATTACAGTTTAAATTTATTAGAGCAGTGCTATTCTGAATCTGATTTTATAATTATGTTCATGCATTAAAGTTTATTACTTATGTTAAAAACTACTCTAACCCTTAAACTTTAACACTACACAATGCACTCTGAAATTTCAAAACTTAAAAGCATGCAAGAAGAGATGAGATCCTAGCACCAATTGTTCAAACATGAGATATAAATTCAGCAACAGTCTAAACTCTTCGATATAGGTTGCCCAGAAGGACTTCAAATGATGGCGTTGGACCACTTAAACCCAATGGAAGGCACCTTCTACAGGTGGGGAATCTCAAAATCAACTTCTCCTAAATGGTCTTCCATGCAACTTAACTCAAGGGACTCATGTGTTTCCCTCATAGCAACAAGGCCGGTGTCAATGATTATGTCTTGGATTTTTAGTCTCCCCCTTCCACTTGTGAACCATGCCTTTCTTTCTCCATCCCCACCTCGCCCCTTCTCACATGCCACCCCCCACTCTAATGCCTCATGCACCACTATCTACTTTGATCAAGAATGTGCCAACTCCTACACCAGTTGCCTTCATCAGTTGATTCCTCCCAAGTCCCCTCCCCCTTTTCTCATACCTTGAGGTAGCCTAGTCCAACTATGAGCTTCTCTCTACATAGTTCTTCCCAATTCTTACCACCATTCCATCCAACAATCCAACACAGCCTTAACCTATGTTTTTCCCCATGAAATGTTTATTCAATGAGAAGTGCAAACTCCACCATATGCATCTTTTTTTGGATTTTACAAGCGACCTTCCCATCGTTTATCCTCCTTTGAAAATCTTACTATCACCTCCTCCACCATAAAAGTTGCACTTTACTTTCTTTGAGACAAAAGCTTTGTGGGGCCCTCCACCATTAACTTTAAACCATCTAGTTCACCTTCTAAGGCTTCTTAAGTACTATAGTCTGTAGCCATATGTCCAAACTATCTTCCCCCTTTCAACTACTCTCTTAATGCACCAAGTCACCTCTTATCATCTAGGCAAGACTTGGACAAAGTAATAAGGGAGGACCTTTACAAACAACATGCCCAAGTCACCTGCATCACACTTCCTAAAGGTTTTGGCCCAAATATGACCATTTATTCTAAGACTTTCTAGAGTTGGTCGATGGCCTAATTGCCCAACCTATATGTATGCTTAAACATTGGATGTATGCCAAATCCCCATCGATCTATTGGGTGGGATCATACCAACTCTAGGTTGAGATAGATCACCACATACCACCTTCAACAAAGTTTTCCAATTAAGCCACTTACAAGAGCCAAAGACAAAGGATTGTCTCATTCTGTGATGCCCAATCTCTTACGAGATCAAAGGGAGATATTAGTGCTTAATTCAAGACTCAGGAAGGTCCCTTTCCACTTTTCACTTTCTTTTGCTACTCCAACTATAGATGCCTTGCTCTCTTCATAAAAATGTGTTTGGACATAAATCTCATTGTTTGTGTGCCCCATCCCAATCGAAGACCTTCAAGAGGATCATAGCTTACTTCTCAGTTGTCTCATATTATCAAAGCAACACTTTATTAATAGGCAAAGATCCATGCTACATCAGAAGATCCCAAATCAATAAGGCCTCAAGTTTCTTCTCAAAACCCCAAGAATGATGATCGACCTCCTTGAGACCTGTTTGTGTGCCCCATCCCAATCGAAGACCTTCAAGAGGATCATAGCTTACTTCTCAGTTGTCTCATATTATCAAAGCAACACTTTATTAATAGGCAAAGATCCATGCTACATCAGAAGATCCCAAATCAATAAGGCCTCAAGTTTCTTCTCAAAACCCCAAGAATGATGATCGACCTCCTTGAGACCCATAAGAAGTTTTTGTTCTAGGCATGGCAAAAGCACCACAAATCTAGCTCTAGGAGATCTTAATGTCGAACTCCATCCATTTAGTAAACTACTCCTCAAATTCAATTGAGTAGACAGGCTTCCATCCAAAGTTTCTTTCCCACTAATTTGGATGCTACGAGAATTGGAGTTCCTTGCTATTGTGCTCCCACCAGGATCTTATAACCAAGCCCCCTCAATGTCAATCACTCCGTGAAGAATATCATCTACCAACGCATTGGTTGTTTCATGGTTATTGATGATCCAAGCAAGAACCTACCTCTCAATGCCCTCACTCATTCCTAGTAACTAGCAGCAACATTTTTTTAACATGGTTCACCCCCTAAAGATCGGAACGCTACATCCACGAATATATATATCCAAGGGGGGTTCACCTTGTTAGGGCATATTGTAGCCTATCCCCGACACCAATCTTGGGTGCCTAACCTTGGAGGACCCATAGAATTGAACCCTCAACCTAAAGCTCGTGACAGCTTGGTCCCGAAGGCTACAACCAACTGAGCTACCCCACAGGGCTAGTAACTACCACCAACATGCCTTGACATCCTCTCTTTTATTCTACACTCATTTTTTTCAATTTCTAGCATATTTCTTGAAGTTGCACCTTCTTTTATATTATCTCATAGCTAGATGCTCATATATCTATCTTTTTATGCTTTTAGCATTGAGATAGATGAGATTAAGTCAATGAATTAGTTCACTTCCTCTTCTTTTTGGGAACAATGCAGTCAAACAAGCCCATAGAGACATAGCTGCTCCAACTTGTTCCAACACAATAGTGGTCAGCAACCCATTACCAAAATCTTTTCTTCAATCTCAGATGCTAGGAGAGTTTCATTGGTCCTTCTGGGGAACCTCCCACAATTACACAATCCAGTCCTCTCAAAGCAAGGCATTCCCCAAAGAACATAATCAAGATTTGTGTCAGTAGTATTATTGATGATAAGGTTGTTCTCTCTTTCACCTTTACATCTACTTCTACTTCCAGTATAGTTTCTTTCTCTCCGTTAAGATTTGCCCCCTTGATATACCCCTTCCTACTCCCTAATTTAATTGCTTTCCCTTTTCTCTTGCTACTTGGGAGTGGTTGTGGCAATCCCACATTATTATTATGACTTGATGTACTCTTTAGTCCCACTGACCTATTTTATCTGGCAGCAAGGAGAAGAAAGAGGTACCATATAAACATTAAATTATTTACTCTCTTCATCCTTTTTCTTTGAAGTTGCTTCCAGAAACACACCTCCAGGAGCAGCTGCACCACATAAAAACCGACTTCCTTTGGCATAAATGTCTGGTCTAAGGGGTAGTTATTCTGCCATTTTTATCCAGGATTTGCACCTGGCCAAATCCCTTTTTAACATGCCATTCAGGTGGGGTTGATCACAGTGAAAATAGAACACTTGTGGATGGCTTAACACTCCCTCAACCACCTCAGCTAACCAAGGCCGCATTGGCTCTTCAGCCTTTTTTCTTATATTTAGTACTTTTTATAATCTGCATGTTTTAAATTTCCACTACTTACATTTGAAATATGCTATTTCTAGATTTCATACAAATTTAGCCACTTCCCCTTTGGTGCAATTGAGGTATTCTTCAGTCATAAAATTCACCATTAATATATGATTCTACACTATTTGTACCATCTATTATGAAGCTAAAAAGAGGTTTTATTTATTTGTAGTTGGATTGGAGCATCAAAAAGATTGACTTAAGGAATAAATGCCCATGGCTTTGATCACATGGAGTGATAAAAATCCTATAGATTTTAGAAACAAGAATGGAAGAGAAAAAAAGAGCCTGAATAAAGAACAAAGATAATGAAAAAGAAATTGATATTATAACTATTAGACAACAAATATCGTCAAAGGCAATATGATGAAGGTCGGTCAAACATAGGGAGGGCCTTACAAAGTTTTCAAGATCAGCTGCCTCCAAATTAAATTATACTTCAAATGGTAGGGGAAACCATGAATTCAACTGTACTAAAAGACAGGTTTCAAATAGCACATCAAGATCTGACTACTAAAAATACCTAAGATACAGGAGGAAAGAAAGTTGCCAAAATTTGATTGGTGAAAACAAAGAAAAATAAAATTTGCTGCATAAATCTATAAGAATACCAGTAAAACTGACTTGATCACATGAACTGATGGCGGTGACTGTATTATTCAAATAATAGTTGCCAGCAGTATAGCAATGAAATCATCATATCTATGTTTTCATTATCATCAAGCTGCAAAATATAAAAGAGGCGAAACAGACTAATACCTTTGATGGACATCAATTGCATTCGGATCTACAGCTGAAAACACCTCATCTGCAGGCCCAAAAGAAACATTCAAAACAGAGAAATATAAATCAAGAAAATCCATTGAATAAAATTAAACAGTTACTTTGTTTCCACCTGTACATTCTAAATTTTAACCCATTGTGTACTAATAGATTACCCCTTTATTTTCCTATGGCTCTTATATAGGCCTTTTTAAGTAACAGGCATACCTTTGGGAAAGAATATTGTTCACTAGTAGTAATCAAAATTAGTCCAAGCAGCAAAGAGCAATCCATTTCCTCAGGTCAATCAAAGTCAAGTAAATATAAGAATTTCATAAATATATATCTACTAATTGGCATGTTCATGAAGAGACACAATCTATAACTGCCCCTTCACTAATGTACCTTTTCAGATGCACTATATACATCAGGAACTAGATTGAATGCCAGTTTATCCGAAAGAAATAAATTATGTTAGTGTCCACTAATGACCAGGACAGATCAATGGAGCCAGAGGTACATTAGAAAGCAATGACAGTGCCAAACGTCCAGCCAAAAAAATAATCAACAAAAATACAATACAAAAATATTAACCACATATGACATTAAGTGTCAAAGGGAAAATGAATAGAAGTGGAGTTAGAATACTCAACAGAGAGAGAGAGAGAGAGAGACCGAAAAAAAGGAATTAAAAAATCAACCCTGCTACTCATAAGTATAATGAACAAAAGCCTTGCTTCATCCAGAAAAGGCCCCAAGCCCAGATGGGTTCTCCATCAGTTTCTACAGGAGCTGTTGGCGCATTATTAGAAAAGACCTTGTCAAAATGATAATCTGGTCCCAGGCAGCAGACAAGATCGGAGGAGCTACCAACTCCACTTTCCTAGCCCTAATACCAAAAAAAAGGAATCCTTCTACCATCAGCAGGTACAGGCCAATTTCTTTGTGCAATTCCTCTTACAAAATTCTCTCCAAAGTCATAGCGAATAGGATCAAGAAGGTTATTCCGCTTCTCATTTCTGAAAACCAAGGTGGCTTTATAGCGGGCAGGCAGATTTATGACAACATCCTTATGGTTCAAGAAGCGATACACTCAAGCCAGACTTGCAGAGAGGCAGGTATGGCTATTAAATTAGACCTTGCTAACGCCTTTGATAGAATAAGACATGCCTTCATTTTTCAGGTCATAAAAAGCTATAGTTTCCCTGAAGCCTTCATAAGATGGGCCAAGGCTTGTATTAATGAGGAATGGATAGCCCCCCTGGTCAATGGTCGCCCTGCCCCCTTCTTTCAAGCTCGACGGGGTATTAGACAAGGCTGTCCGATGTCTCCCTTTCTCTATATTCTGGTAGTAGATTCTTTCAGCAGAAGACTCAACAGACTTAGAATGGAAGGGCTTCTTCCAGGTATTACTAATTAGTATCGCCAGGGGAGTGCACTTCAATCATTCCCAGTTTGCTGATGATACCATTCTTCTGGGCAGCGTGTCTACTCAAATTGCTAGGCGCTTCAAATCTGCCCTGGATCTCTTTTTAAAAGCTTCAGGAAGTCAAATAAATGTCAATAAATCATGGCTCTATGGATGGAACAGCAACCCAATTTCCCTCCAAAAGGTAGCTAAAATGTTGGATATCCAGGTGAAACATCAATGGAAATCTTTCATTTACCTGGGAGTGCCCATTGTCAACAAGAAGAGATCCATCTCTGTCTGGGGGCCCCTAATTCAAAACGTTAAAAATAAAATTCAGGCCTGGAGCAACTCCTGGCTCAATCTGGCAGGCAAGTTGGTTCTGATCAAGTCGATCCTCTCCTCTTTTCCCATATTTTTATGTGCTATTCTCCTGGCTCCTAAAGCAGCTATTAATTTTCTCAGCATCGAAATAAGGAAGTTTGTATGGCAAGGAGGCAAAACACAAGGAAGAAAATTTAACCTGGTTAAATGGGAAAGTGCTATAGAGGACAAGTGTAAAGGCGGACTCAGAATAAGAGATTGAGGGAAAATGAACACCGCTCTTGGAGCTAAACTGGTATGGAGGATGATTTCAGGAGGAAAGGAATGGTGGGCTGAAGCCACAAGGAGAAAATGCATTAAAAAGAAAAATTCCAAATGCTTGGAAGCCCCCTGGACAGGCAAAGGTACCACAATCTGGAACCTTTGCAAAAATTCTGTTGGGTTAATTAAAGATCATCTTTTTTGGGTCCCTGGGAACAGACGCAAAATCAACATATGGGAAGACTCGATCCTGGGGCAGCCTCCTCTTGCCATGCAGGATTCGCTTTTGACTTTTTGGCTTTGGTTGGAAGACCTCGGACTCTTCTCCCTAAGAAACGATGCCATTCGGGGGTCAAGAGGTGAATGGAAAGGTTGGAAAGACCTCTCTCCTCCGTCTACTCTTCTCACAGCTTATGACAAGTTCAAGTCCCATTTACATGAAATTGCTCCGCTTAACCACAGGGTGAAAGACTGCAGAGGGTGGGGAAGAACTGGGAACTACTCAGTAAAAGATGGCTATCATTACTTGCAGAGCAATGGGAATGAGCCTCGTGGTCGTAAGTGGTCGAATGTATGGAATTCTGACAACATTCCTAAAATCAATATATTTTTTTGGCTTCTAGTCAAGAACAAGTTACTCACAGCCGAAAATCTAATGAAGTGGGGTATTCACAGGCCATCGAGATGCTCTCTATGCCACGAGCAGGAAGAAACGTCTCAACATCTGTTTTTAGAATGCTCCCTTACTAAGCAAGTTTGGAGCCTCTCCCTCGGTTCAATTGGCACTAACTTCACTCTCCCAGGCTCCCTCCCTAAATTGGCAGCCAATTGGAAAAACAGCTATCCAGGAAATTTGAGGAAAATACGAACTCTAGAAAGGATATGGAATGCTACTCTCAAAAATGTTTGTTGGCAAGTCTGGCTGGCGAGGAACAGGCTGATCTTTAACAATAAGAAAGCAGATCCTCAGCGCCTTGTCTTCAAGGCATCCAATTTGATCAGGGAAAAGTTAAGCTCTAAAAATTTGGTACTTCCCAATACTGAGAAACTCAACGCGGCAGAACTCTGCTGGTGTCAAGATCTTTTAGCTCGGACCTCCCTTCAGTCCAAACCACAACCTTCCTACCATATATGGGAACTCAAGAAAAGTTCCGAGGACTTCTCTCTCTGGCGAGCTAAGCAAAATAAAAACATCCTCTTTTTTTATGGAGCCTCTAAAGGCAATCCTGGGCTGGCAAGCGCAGGCGAGATCATTTTTAACCCTGGAGGTAACATAGTGACTTCTTTTGCTTGGGGTCTCGGGCTCAAAACCAACAATGAGGCAGAATGGCTTGCTCTATATTTCGGAATTAAGTTAGCTGAGCAGTTAAATATCATGGACTTCATCGTTTTAGGTGACTCCAAGCATGTTATTCTCCAAATGAAACAAGGCTCCTGCAAAAATGAAATCAAAACTAGAAGAATTCATGAACGCATTTGTCAGATCACTGCTCAAACCCAAGTTTCCTACTATCACATTCTCCGAAAGAATAACACTGAGGCGGACAGGATAGCTAATACAGGCGTAAATCTAGACATGGGAATCAGCAAAGTGAACAGAATATCTAAATTTTATTATGTTCCTTAAGTCTCCAACCACCACCAGAAAGTTTTCGGGGGCCATCCACAGCTCCTCCCTTTTTCACACTATCGTGAAGTCTCATGAGGACATCCCTTCTCTTTTTCATCAAGTTTGGCGAATGACACGTATTCCACTGTCAGCAAGATGGGCACTCTACTGCTGGCGACCGAAGGAATGTTACAAGAAGTTGGCTAAGTTGAAACAGGTCGTTAGTGCAGCCTCGCTAATCAACCCTGCATGTATTTCTGTTGTTTGTTATTAGGAGTTTTTGTTCGCATTTACACCACTAACTGCTTTGGAAACTTCAGCAAAGTCAGGAGTAGACACAGTAAATCAGAAAAAAGCTCAATCGACACTGTAATTTGGAGTTTTCCCACTCTTCTGAATGGAATCAATCTTTCTTATTTTTGTAAGCTTGGCTAGCTTAAGCCTTTTTATTTAATACAATACCTTCACGACTTCTGTTAAAAAAAAATAATGAACAAAAGCCACTAGATGGCAATGCCCCTGGACAATTGCTAGCAGCATACTGGAAATAATACATTTGTATTTCTTGGTTGGTTGTCATTATTTAAATGTATTTGATTTTTCTAAACTGCAGTGCTCAATTATTAGTTAGCTAGATAACCAGATAATATGTTTGCATGCAAGCATTTAAAATACCCTATCATCTTTCATCTATAGATTTCTTAATAATGTGTTCAGTTTTGGATGATTTGAAAATCCGAAAATATTATCTATTGTTTTTATTATCCTATTATTGTTCATAGTCCTCTTGAGACCACATGAACACACGTATATATAAGTCTCAAATTTTACTTGAATCTTTTTCAAGTAAAGAAGGAACACAGCGTCTCCCCTATTTACACTCATCAAGTGAGTGACCTTTTCACTTAACTAGGTCGGCATGTTGCTCTAAACAAGGTCGACTTACCTAGGGAGACTCAACATAATAATTATATAATATTCTTGTGGGTACTATTGACTCGACTTACAATGAAGGTTTTACCTCAAGACTTTTACATGGCCAATTACATCAAGGACATCTTCTGAAGGAGTAATAATAATAATACAAAAGAATATCTTCCGAAGTTACATTTCTTTAACACTCCCTCTTAACAAGGAAGGTATTCTACAACATCAACAACAATTGTACCACTAACTGGGGAATCCATATATCATAGGAGGTTTTGGAACAACAGCAACATCGTATATCTAGAACATCACCAACAATAGCAGCATAGAACATAATCATCAATAGCAGCAGGAATATCATCATCAACATCAGCATAAAATTGTTGCAACATCATCATCATCATCAACATCAACATGTGACTGTTGGAACATCATCAGCATGTGATTGTTGGAACATCATAATCATCATACCAAACATCAACAACAGCAGCAGCATGTAACCATTGGAACATCATCATCATCATCCAATGATGTCATTCTCCCTATGAGCTTGCATAAGTGATGATTGCACAACCAATCTCTCTTACTTTGTTGTAGAGAGAGTGATAAGTGAGCCCTTAGGGACTATCCATCCTCGCAGGATGGGAGCTTACACCGTTGCACAATAGCTGAAAGAGATATTGTCCTTCTTGCATTTCGAAGCTCTCTCTATCCTGTCACAAGATGTCTTAGAGAATCTTGCCAACCCATCGCAGGGTGTCCCATCTCGCTCGCAAGTAAAAACTAACCTCATAATTTCGTCACAAGATGAGGATCTCTCTCCACCTCGACACTATCCTTCTTACATCTTGGGAGCTCTCTCTATCTTGCCACAAGATGTTCTAGAGAATCTCTATTTGAGTCCCTTCTTTTTCATCACCAATCACAATTGTATCCCTTCTTATCCAATGTTGTGATGGATAAGAGGTTCTTCTTCGAATGAGGTCCATAGAGCAAATTCCTTGAATGAATGATCCCATGGTCTTGGGAGACCATTCAATGTAGTTATCACCACTTATGCTCCTTCGACATTGTCTCCAATAGCTTTTAGGTGTTCCTTGATCTGGGAGGCCCTTGTGAAGTAGATAGAATGCTTTCTAAATTTTGCATCTTCACACCCTTGAATTTAGCCCTCAAGGTCATCTTCTTATTGATATTTTTTCCTTTGTACAAGTTGGTCAAAGCATCGAACGTCTCCTTGGGAATCTTCAAGGATGATACATGTGAGATCAATTGGTCCTCGGTAGAGTCTTTAATGTTCCTCTTTGCTTTGACCAAGTTCTTGTTATGCTTAGCTTTGTCCTCATCTCCCTCTGGATCTACAACTTCTCCTTTGACATGGTCTTCCGAATCATGCTCTTCTAGTATGAAAAGCACTCTATACTTCCATACCCGAACGTTATCAGCTTCAAGCTTACTCTCAAGCATGGTACTAATTGTTATCTTGATAAAAGTGAGAACCTCAAATGGGAATGGAGAGAATAGAACTTACCAAGGAGGGTGCTTCAACTAGATGCTTGCTCCAAAGCTTTTCTGGAAAATGGCTTCTAGTGGACCTAGGGTTTGACAGAGACGCTGATTTTTCAACCTTGGTGACTTGCAAATCTGATTGGAAAGAAAGATGCGCCTCCTCAAGGCGAGTTGACTAATTTACTCATTTTCTCAAATCTGTGGAGAGAAATGCAAAATATCTGATGCCCTTGTTTCTCCAATTTCTTCTCCTGAATTGTCCAATCTTAACTCTAATGTATCTCTGAAATTTCTGCTCCTCAAGGTCAGAAACTTCGTCCTAAGGTAGTCTCGTCTATCCTTTGTCCAACCCCACAAGTTAGAGCAAGATTGGATTCACCAAGTGTAACTTATGCAAAGTTTCCCAAGGTGACTTGTTTATGGACTGGTTCAGCATAGCAAACTTGTACAGACTGCCGCGTGTCACTGTTCCAACTTCGGGTTTTGAAATTCGCACCAACGAAACTAGAGTACGTGCCCTTTCTAGAACATCTTACGAAATTCGATTTGGATCTTCCTAGCCCGAGATATAGCAATTCTCCCTAGGTAGCCTGTTTAAAAAGTAAATTATGGAAGAGGCTGGAACCCTATTTTGCATATATCATATCTTATAAAATATAGCGAATTTGAGGCTGAAACTCACACACAAGGTATATCAACATTTCATCTTCGGCATGTCCGAGTTTCAGCTCCTAGACCTTCACCAAAAGAGTGTTGTAGCGAAAATGCCCAGATGACAATTTTGCCTTCTAGGGTTTCAAGCATGAAGCCCTAGTCTCTCATAGCTGCAGTAGTAGTAGTGTTACGGCTGCACAAAGACTTCTTTCAAGGTAGCTTTGATACCATGTTAGAGATTTAATGGTTATACAACAACATTAAACATTTAGCACCATTTCATCCTAACCATAACTTAGGATCATTGAAAGAAAGACAAGTACAGTAGCAGAAAAAGGGCACTAAGATTTATCTTGGGAAATCCTTTTGGGGGAGAAAACCCATCCAAACTTCCTCAATATAGAATTCAACCAAGCACAGTGAACAACCCGAAGAACAAGCCCTAGTCTCTCATAGCTGCAGTAGTAGTAGTGTTACGGCTGCACAAAGACTTCTTTCAAGGTAGCTTTGATACCATGTTAGAGATTTAATGGTTATACAACAACATTAAACATTTAGCATCATTTCATCATAACCATAACGTTAGGATCATTGAAAGAAAGACAAGTACAGTAGCAGAAAAAGGGCACTAAGATTTATCTTGGGAAATCCTTTTGGGGGAGAAAACCCATCCAAACTTCCTCAATAAAGAATTCAACCAAGTACAGTGAACAACCCCAAGAACAAGACTAGCAACTTCCTCTCTCCAACAAACCTCTTCACTCTCTCTCTTGCGCACTTTCTTGAGTGAGAGATGTCTCTAAATGAGGGGTGTGCCTCCCCTATTTATATTCATCAAGTGAGTAACCTTTTCACTTAACTAGGTCAACTTGTTGCTCTAAACAGGGCCGACTTACCTAGGGAGACTCAAAATAACATTTATATAATATTCTTGTGGGTACTATTGACACGACTTACAACGTAGGTTTTACCTCATGACTTTTACATGACCAATTACATCAAGGAATCTCCCGAAGGAAGAATAATAATAATACAATAGAATATCTTCCAAAGTTACATTTATTTAACACTTTGAGAAGTCTTCCTCCAACAATTTGGATGTGCAGGTAAAATATACTTTGGTGTGCAAGTGTTTCCTACCATTTTGTGATTTATGTGCATTTCATAAATATCTCTCTTTTATTTTTGCTATGTCCTGCTTCTTTCTGCTGCCATTTTCAGACTTTTCCAATATTTGGTGCTCTTTTGCACTTTAAAGATGCTACAATAAGTTTTTTTTTAGGAAAGAAGGTTACAGATTGTTTAAAAATACCACTGGACTAGAAATGGGAAGAATGGTACATTTAAATTGGTTCCCCTTCTTGAATATCAAAAGAAATCAGGCATAGAAGCAAATCGTGACATGGACACTTCTTTATATGCGAGGCATGATAACTCGTATAAGCTAATACTTGCTATGTTGAAGTTTGAACTATAGCTAACGACAAGTTTTCAAAAAATAATTGCCTTTATTACAGATCAACAATGACCACAGCTCCCAAAGTGTCTAATTACATTCAAGGAAAGCATTACCCCCCTCAAACTACACTACAATTTACCATGAAACATTAGGTAGTACCAAATTATAAATTGTCAATAGGGATAACTATTGAAAGAATAAAATATCAACTTGCTTCATATGTAAGATTACTGCCCATATGCCCCAAGGGTTAGCTAAAGTGGTCACGAGCGAAACATGAGATCTCTGCCCCTATAGTTCGGGAGGTCACACATTCAACTCTCTTGATCGCGTGGCTAGGCTCCGCAACTAGGGCCAAGGGTTTACCCCATTTACCATCCATGAATCATGGGGAAGTACTCAAAGGGTTTTCTACAAGGTTATTCCTTGGAACCAAAAAAAAGGATTGCTGCCCATATGTTTAAGACCATATACAGACATAAAATGTCATGTTTAGAAAAGGGAGAAATGTTTGGCATTCTACTCACAATTCTATAATGCAAATGATAATTTCTCAAATAGTAGAGTTGGCAATAGGCATAACGTGAGAATTCAGGCATGTGTCTATTTACATGGGATGTGACTCCTCATTTATATGTTGTGAATAATTCAACACATTATAGGATACAAACTTGAATTAATGAAGTACCTGGTGGAAGAGGACTGGATCTTTTGGATGACGTTAAAACCTTAACAACCAGATCTTGGTCCATTTCTATGATCTGCACTTAATAATATAAGGAACAATGATTAGAACTCCATTTCTTATTGTATAACAAACAGAAATTATAATAAAGGTGATTGGGGTCATATGACAGACCCAAGTCAGATGTTCCAAGACAAGCTTGTGATCAGATGATTCCTCGAGAAGTCTTGCTGCCTCCACAGCAGCTGCCAACTGATCATGTGTCAGACCAGTTGACTCCCTCCCTCTTTTCCACATAACAGAAGACCCTTGCAAAGGTATTGTCAAATTTCTCTGTGCTATGATTCGCCATATGTTCAATGCTCTCTGTTGTAATCCTTTACTTGCATACAAGAATGCAAGTGTTCGTAAATGTCCAGATTCTTCTAGCAAAGCTTCTAGTTCCTCCTGCACTGTCCATTCAAGCCACAGGGTCATCCTTCTTGCAGACATCCCACAATAGTCTCCATTCCTTTGCATCATGCATGGTTTATAAACTCTAGAGCCCCATTACTTTCCAAGGCATGCACATGATGGCCTATAATTACTAATCTGGACAATGAAACTAGAATGCAAGATAACATACATTGGCCTCTGTTGACAATGTGTGAATGAATACGCAATATAACCAGAGAAATCTTAAGTATTAAAGCAACATAACACATTACAATGAAAGTGACATACCACAACACAACTGTTTTCGGAGGATGCAAGTTGCTCCATTTCTTCTGTAAGTGAAAGAACTCTGTAAAGGTACATCAAAAGTGTATCAACACCTTCCTTCATTAGAGGAGCCAGATTCTTGTTTCGGGAAGCCTTGAGATACCTGGAGTTGTAAAAACGAGACAATATTGTGTATAAAAATTAAATTGTGTCAGAAAAAAATTAAAAAAGCTTGGCTTTAGGGGAAAGAAATTCAGAAACTCGGATTGATATTCTATTGTATTTAATAGGCATAGACAACAGGAATATATTCCCGTGCTATTAGAATTTAGAAAGTCTAAGCCACAAACAACATGGACACTTGCAGATGCAATCACACACAAGCACATCACACTTTTCTAAGCCCCTATTAGTAGCATATGTTGCAACAACTTGAAAAGTCCATGGCTAACTAGCCTTGAGTTGTGATGCATATACAGCACTAGCGGTATTGAGTTGAGACGAGAAGCAGAAGAAAGGGACCTGATAATATTTTGAATTGCCAACTCCAGTAAGATACTTCTACTTGAAGAACTTGGAAGCATAGTCCCACCCACTGTAAATGGTCCCGTTGCAACACCTGCCTTTTTCAAAAGAGCTTCTCTTTGAATAGTTGATAACCCATTTTCAACAACTTCCTCTAGAGGTCGAGGAGGTGGATGTAGACCCCAATAACGGTTTCTAGGCACCTGAAATAATATATATATATACAAATTTAGCATAACCATATGCTAACACTGACAAAGAACAACTCTGATGGGGTAGTAAGAGTAAAGGAAATAAATGAATGGAGCTATTTGACAACAATCGTGACTTGTCATTGCATACACCACCACTTCTCAAAATCAGATTATCCTAGAGGATCTTCCCACTCTTAAATGTTATTAAAATTAAAATATTCATAAACATGGAGAAACCTTATAAAGTAGGAAGCAATCTCAACAGTAAAGAACTTTTTCAGAAAATAAGTGTAAGAGAAAGCACAAATACCAAAGGTGACCAGCGATTTGGATCAGGCATTATGAATGGAAAAATCTCTGATGGCTGCATCACTTCTGACTGCAAAAAGTGGTCTACTGCTATCTGGAACTGCAGATCAAATAGCAACAGAAAACCAGCCTGTGCATGGACATAAGCAAGCATCTCCTTGGCATGTTCCCCTTCCCCTTTTTTAATGCACTCCTCTGCTAGATAGACTGCCTCGTCATAGTTCTTTTTCCTCAAGAGCTCCTTTAATTGTTCTTCTATAGATACTTGTTGCAAGCAACTTACCTGTTGAAAGCTTCAATTAGTACTGCATTATGAAAATTTGTGAGGGAAAGCTACACTATTTTGGAGTCATCACTCCACAGCATAACAATGGCTAGGTTGCAAATGATGCTTTTCTCGAATGAATTACTTACTATATCCAATCATATGTGTTTTCAGGCATAATCCACCTTATCACCAAAAACAAGTTTAAGAAAGGATTCTTCTAAAGCAGTAGAGAAGATAAGTTAAGACAACTTTTTAAAGTCCAACAAATGACCACAAAAGCGGGTCAATGAGACTTAAAAAAGGTGAATCCAGTGCAAAGACAATGTGGGAGATATACGATAAACCTGGCCCCGATTTTAATATTGCTATGTTAACTGTATTCGGGTTCCTTTGTTTTCTAAAAGAAACATAAAAAGCAAGTACCTTTGATTCAGTGGCAACAATTACAAAGTTTCCCTGGTTCTCGTCTGCAACAATAGAATGCCCTGTAGTTGCCAGAGAAATGGACTGAACTCGGAAGCCGGTCGCCTTGTGGTAAAGCTCCAACTTCCCTTGTTTCACCACAACCACATACGAACCACTTTGCCCAACCGAATCCGGATAATGTTTGAAAAGTAGACTCCCTGCCGTTGGCTGGCCCGCTCCATTCACAACAATCCCGACATTGTCGACGAGGAGAAGCACCTCACCATCTCTAGGAATGCATTTCAACAACGGGGGACTCGACGAATCCGGAAGTGAAAAAACCGGTGTCGAATTCCCATCTGTGATAGAAATCACTGTATAGCCATTAACCGTACCGACTATTATCGAATTGTCAAGCCATGCCATGGTCAACACACCTTCTACCCCTGGAAGCTCTTTGACTTTCATATCACCAGAAAGACCGAACTCATTCATGACCATGCTTGATTGTTTATTCCTAACTACTTCTTTCATTTTATTATATCTATCAGTTGAAAGGATCTCGCACAGAAATAACCTTTTTCCCACGGCGACAGCCCATTGCGCGTTCCGCACTCTTTTATTCCCTGCACTCCCATTTCCTTCCTTCGCCAACTCGGGCGCTAGAAGAGACTTCCTACTTGTCCTACCAAACGCTCCGATCTTCTGAACAAAACCCTGCCCTTTGCTCCAGCTTGATGGCTCACCAGAGAATCTTCTCTGCAATCCAGATCTCGACTCAGACCCTAAAACCCCCCCACTTGGCAATCCATCTGCCAAATCAAACCCCGAAACCCTCTCATCTGATATTTTTATATTAGGGCTAAGCATTCTTTTGGCCATGGCAGAAGCTCCTTTAGTGAAAATCAACTGGTTGACAGATTCCATTAAATAGACATCGAACAAGAAAATAAAGCTGTTTGCGAGCACAACAACTTTATTCGACTCCTGCAGCGTACATATGGCCTCGATTGCATGGCGTCCTAGGGTTTTGGATGCCAGTAAAAAAATGTCGTCCGACGTGTTCAGAGAATTCGATGAGCCGACGCCGTTTGCCTTTGCAGGCGAAGGCATGGGTGATAGATTCGAAGGATTCCATGAGAGTAACACAATCTTACCGTCTCCGGTGCCGAGGTATAGAAGAACTTGTGTGTGTGATCTGGTCAGGATTGCGGCCGAATGAAATCGTGATGAGAGAGAAGAGAATTCAGGACGTGAGGAGAGATCGGTCTCTGCCACCACCGTGAGCGCAGTTCGATCTCTGGCTCCCTGGTTGTCCATGTCCATTGAGATTATTTCTGAGACGCCAACCTCATAGTGTTTAGTGCTCACAGTGAACAATATGAATCATTAATGGATGGAACAAATTCTCGGTGAAGGGATCCCTTCAATACGACGTAGCCTGTGAAAATCGTGTCGAGGACATTCAAAATAGTGCATCTATCGAGTGAGAGTGGCATGTTAATTGGGACTTTTGTAGGTGATAAAAAGTGAAAATGGTGGGAGATCAACAGAATTAGTGGAGAAATAACACTTAATTGGCAGTTTCGCGCCTTGTTTTGTCTATATAAGTGGGTGAAGTGGGCGTTATTGCCTAGGACAGGTTGCTTAGCCATGAAGCATTTATCAAAAAACAAGGGATCAAAATTGAACTAGTCATTGCTAGTGAAAGGGCTCCAAACCCATGCTAGAAGTGTGCGATGTTAGTCAATCCACTTATTCATTACAAAGGGGCTCGTTCAACAAAAGCAAACATTCACTTATAAGAATTGAACCGCAATGGGGAGGGTAATACTCATTCCTTCCAACCACCCATGCTACAACCAATGGACATTCACTAATTCATTACAAAGGGGCTCAACAAGAGCAAACATTCACTTATAAGAATTAAACCTCAATGGGGAGGGTAATACTCATTCCTCCCAACCACCCATGCTACAACCAATGGACAGAATGTTTGTCCTCATTATCATAATCTAAAAGTGATATTAAAATCATTTCACCAATTTCAAAAATCGCGACTGGATCTCACAACTCTGCTATAAGGGCAAACCCAATAAGAAATGCATGGCGGATTTACAAGGGATAAATAATTATTCCCGTCGTATCAGCAACCTATGCAAGGATAGCAAATTGAAGGAAGAGTTGGAGATTTCAATGGTCATGCAGTAAAGGGCCATCCAGATGGGCTCATATACACACACATCTTTGTTGCATGCATCCATCAAAACAAATCTCTTACAAAGGGAAAGCAAATTCAGGCCCACATCGTCACTACCCATTCTCGAAAGGTAAATCTGTGAACCAATTTTTTTAATATGTTTGCTACTCGTGGGAGTATGGGATTTACGTGTTTAATGTTTGATAGATTGGAAAATCAGAAACTCACGTTGTGGAATATCGTGATTAGAGGGTGTGCAAGGATTGGGTAATATGAGGAAGCAAATGTAGGGGGTGGGTTTACTACTAGACAACTTTGCGTTTACGTTTGTGCTTAAGACTTGTGTTGGGTTGTTCTCTTTATCATAAATAAAGAGGATTTAGGATCAGATTGTAAATAGTGGGCTTCAGTTGGATTTATTTGTAGGATCTACCCATATATAAATGTTTGTTAAATGTGGCTACATAGTGGATGCATGCTAAGTGTTTGACAAAATTTGTACAAGATATTTTATTTCACAGAGTGCAATGATTGCAGAGTATGCCCAGGGTGGACATGGAGAAAAAGATTTGTCGCTCTACCACCAAGTGTATCTAGCAGGTTTGATGCCTAATTTACTTACGGTGATGTGTATGCTTCAGGCATGTGGGAAGTTAGGGGATATTGGACAAGCGAAGCACATCCATGATTTCATTGTTAGGGGTGGGTTTGATTTGGATGTTTCTGTAGGAACTGCACTTCTAAACATGTATTCTAAGTCCGTCAATATGGATATTGCATGCCAAGTGTTTGAACAAATGTCTATGAAAAATGTTATTGTATTGCATGCCATGATTTCTAGGCATGTTGAGAATGGGTTCTTCCAAGATGTTGTATAACTTTTTTTATATTGCTTTTAGATTTTGGAATATGTCTCAATCTCAAACTTTATTTTGGCCCAAGAAAACAACTCACAACATCATACAAGGAAATGCAAATTGTTCTTATTTTGATCCTTGGAGGGATGGTAAGTAAATCCTCGTCATGTTTTCCTTTAAAGATCTCTGCAACAATTTTTTTAGCTTTTATTAAAATTTGTGTATTCATTGAGGACTTTCACTGCAAATTTTGGTTGCAGCTTGATGGCTTCATGTTGCTATTGCTTTGTGTATAAATGTTGCTACAAATCAAGGTGTGAAGAAAGTATTGTGACGAATCAACAATGATATTGCTATTGCTTTGTGTATAAATGTTGCTACAAATTTGTTAAAATTACCGTGTCATTGATCTACATGCAATGAGTGCAATTGAATTGTATAATTAAGCAGTTGTATGGAATGAAAATTGTACACTGAACAAGACAAATTTCACAGGAAACAGATGAGTATTGCTCAGTAAATTACAACAATAATATTCATTAATTCCAGCAGTATATAGTAATGTTACATAATGGAGAATTCGAATCATGTGGATAACATTCGAATCTACCAACTCAATGTTGACTTACTGGCTAACTAGAAGTGTCTAAATCACTATCAAAGACCACTAGTCTAACTCAAAATGTCTAATTTAGTTCAACAATCAGTTAAACTAGTTAAACTGACATGGTAGGTGAACAAAGGCGCCACTTTCCCGTGCAGCCATGCATAACTAGCGCTATACTAACTGAATGTGATCTAATTGAATGTAACTAAAGATAAACTTAGCATAACTACCTACCAACTACAACCAAGTGAGGAGGATGACAATGGCACTCATAGTGGCTCCTAAACTGTAGGGATTGGCATCGGTGGCACCCAGATGGCACACTTATGGCACCACTAGGGCACATTGGTGACACCAATGGAGCACACTGGTGGCACCAATGGCACCAATGGCACCAAAATCATGGTGGCACCAAACTCTAGCAAATGACTCCTTAAGTTAGGAAAAGGATATAATATACTATATATCGACAAGGTAGGATTATAAATCCTAACACCCCCCCCCCTTAATCCTAACTTGGACAATTGCGGGCCATGGCAACAAGGCCAAAAGTCGCCCATTACAATCTAAAAGAAGCAAAAAATTGCGTAATAAATGGAGGAAATAAGGGAAAACCTCATGGGAAAAAACCGCCCTCAAAATAAGCAAGAACATGAACTATGAATCAAGCCTTTACACCTAAAAGAGATCTGAGAAAGACAAATCTCTTTTATGTGAAGGACTTTGTGAATATGTGTGCAATTTGATCATCTGTAGGACAATAATGTAGTGTAATATTTTGTCATGCACTAATTCTCGAATATAATGCATGTGAACCTTAATGTCCTTCGTCCTCTGCTTCTAAACTGGATCACTTGAATTTTTTATTGTACTTTGGTTGTCACAATAAATGTCCACTAAAGGTGATGTGAGAATCTCAAATTCTGTCAAGATGCCATGCAGCCAAACTGCCTGAATAGCTGGATTTATAGCTCTCCTATACTTTGCTTCAACTGAAGAGAGTGCAAGTGTTGCTTGCTTCTTGTTGGAGCAACAAATTGGCCCAGATCCAATCATAAACACAAATCCTGAACTAGATTTTCTATCATTCCCGTCTTCAACCCAGTTTGAATATGTGAAGCCTATGAGATCAAGTTGTGCTCCAATTGCATAATGAATCCCATAATCTATAGTACCCTGCACATAGGGCAAGATACGCGTGTTACATTCCAATGCAGCTCATGTGGCTCTTGCATGTACCTAGCAGCAACACTCACAGCATCGGATATGTCTGGTCTCGAATGTGTGAGATATAGAAGGCTCCCAATGAGCTGTTTATAAAGAGTGTTGTCTACCAATGGTGTAGAGCCACCTTCCTCTAGCTTGATGCCAAAAAGGAAAGGAAAAGAGGTTGCCTTGCAGTCTTCCATGTGGAATCTTATGAGCATGTCTAATGAGTATTTGGATTGTGAGATCATGATTCTCGAAGTCATTTGACTTACTTCAATGCCAATGAACTGTCTTAACAGTCCTAGATCAATCATAGCGAATGCTTTATTCAGAGTTGACTTGATGCTTCTCAATCCAGCAACAAAGCTGCTAGTAATGAGCAAGTCATCCACATACATCACAATCAATAGCAAGGATCCCTTTTTCTTCTACATGTAAACATTGCAATCTAATTTGAATCTTTCAAAATTCGATGACATGAGGAAGGCATCCATTTTGGAATAGAATGACCTTGGGGCCTGTTTGAGCCCACAGAGTGATTTCCTCATTTTGCAAACTAAGGAAGGATCCTCAATGTACCCCTCAGGTTGTTTCATGTATATATCTTCCTTCAAGTCACCATGGAGGAAGGCACTTTTCACATCAATGTGATGTACCTCCCATTTCTTTGAAGTTGCAACTGCCAAGACAAGTCTAATAGAATCCATTCTTTCTACTTGAGTGAATGTCTCATTATAGTCCAATCCTTGAACCTGTGAGTATCCTTTGGCCACCAACAGAGCCTTGTACTTGGTTGTGGTTCCATCAGAGGCTATCATGGTCTTGTAGACCCATTTGCACTGAACAAGTTTCCTCCCTGGAGGTAAGGAGACAAGTTCCCAAGTTTTATTGTCATGTAGTGAATCAAATTCCTCATCCATAGTTGCTTGCCATCTAGGATCATGACAAGCTTCCTTGAATGTTTTAGGATCTTACTCCAACATCATGAAGCACCTCTCAGGGAGAAGTGGATCTGTGTGGGACAGTGCAACATTCTCTTTCTGATACTGGGACCTCGTTCTTCTCTTATCATCTGGATTCCCAACACCATCCCCAGCTGCTTTAATGAGTTGTTGAGATGAAGTGGATGTTGGATCTAGATCTAGATCTCTTTGAGGTGTAAACTCAATATCAAAATCATGCTTGTCTTCCTCTTCTTCTGAATCTGAATCTGAATCTAAAATGTTAGACAATAAATTTGTATCTGCAATAGGAAGTAAAGGAGTTTTGATACCTTTATTTGCTTTGAATAGAAGTTGTGGTTGTACTAAATCCGAGTATGGCATGAAATGAGAGAATGCACATGCCTTCGAGGCATGGTCTGTAGTTCCTTTCACTATAGTCTTCCCAGTTGATATTTCTGTGATCTCTATTGAGTCAGGGCCAAATACAACTTACTTTGGTGAGCCAGTGTCAGTCATCTGATATACAAACAACAAATTTGCTACAAGAGAGGGCACATAGAGAACATTCTTGAACTCGCCATGATGGATTTTAATGGAACCTCTTCCTGTTACTGGGATCTGAGAGTCATAACCCATATGAATAGTAGGCCCTCCTGTGAGATTGAGAGTGATGAAGGATTCCTCCTTGGAGGCAACCATGTGGTTGGATGCTCCATAATCTATCAAGTAAGCTTTCAACCGAGTGAGGCTAGCCTTCAAGGCATGGCACCTCTCATGATCTTCTGTCGGTTGTCCAGCATCAAACTTCTTTACTTGTTGTGGAAGATCAATATGGTTATGTTTAAGGAGTGTTGATAGTTGGTCGATTTGCTTCTTCATGCACTGGCTTTCAAGATGAAAGCTTCTCATACAATAAGGACATCTAATCTTTTCAAACTTTTTCTTCTTCTTGGAACCCAAGGCTCCTTCAGAAGACTTCTCACTCGCTTTTGGTTTCGAATCAAAGGCTTTAGGCTCCTTCCCCTTATGCTTCTCTCTAGCTTGCGCATTGGTTGAGTCCGACATCAAAAGAGCTTGGCTCTTGAAAGTTTGGAGGACTCCCATTTGGACCAACTTAACCTGCTCTTGTATTAAGGACTTGACAAAGCATCTAGTGAAGGCATCTTCCAATTGGGGATGGACGCTCTTCCAGAATGGAAGGTAGAGACGAAGACAAAGTACTCATAACCAAGTTTGTTGAGCATAAAGAGCAGAAGTTGCTCATCCTTCCTTTCTATTCCACATTGTCTACACTGAAGTGCTAGAGACTTGAATTTTGTGAAAAATTGTTGTGTAGTTTCGAAACTGTTGGGATGCAATGCAATTAGCTCATTCTCCATTATGTTCCCTCGAAGCTCATTTTGCTAGCCAAACAAGAATTCAATCTTCTTTTGGAGTCTTCAATCCCTCAAGGTGAAAGAGGAGATCCCGAGAGATGTGAGTGCATAGGAAGCCAAAGGCTTCATCCAACCGTTTCAGGAACTTATTTTTCTCAGTAGGGTGACAAGGCTCTATTTCTCTGCCCATAATCATCCTAAATAGGCCCAGCTTGATCAAGGAGACCTGCATATCTGCCCTCCAATCAACATAGTTGAAGGATGTAAGGATCTGGGGTACAAGAGCAGTTGAATCCATCAATTTTCCTTATGAACAAACAATTCTCCAATCAAGCTACGTAGTGCATATGAGTAAACATTGCAAAAATAAAAATAAAAACAATTCGCAATAATCTCAAAATCAAGCCTTCCATCTCAATATGTACACTTTCTCAGGGTCTGTCACGCCTGTAGTGTAACACCCCAGTTTTGACCCCGTTTGCATTAAAAATGTATATGATGTATATATTGTATTTAATCATGGTGTGGAGCTAAAGGCAAAAGCCCCACCATCGATTTAGCGTTTTATGTTTGGCGATAAAAAATCGTTGCCGATGGTATTTCGTGCTAGCGAGGCAAATTATAATTTTGGACATCATGTAAATATGCAATTTAATTAAAATACCCACAACCAACTATGTCAATGCAACATTAAAGAGATGGGGGCATGATTTCCTAAGGATAAGGGGGGGTATTCAAACCTTTGATCCAATGGGGAAAAACCAAATGTCAAAGGGAGAACCCATCAAAACTGTCAACTACCCATTTCTTGTATTTTTCCCCAATCATTTATTTATGCCATAAATTGGTTGAGGTAGTTATTGCATGGGAATGGGAAGAGTATGGGAAAAATTCGAATTAAGCAGAGCAACCATTTTGGAAAAACGTGTTTTGACTTCCTGGTCAAGTAAAAACCTAAAAAACGTATGCCCATTCTACCATGCATCCACATTTTTTGAGCTCCTCAACATTCTCCATTCACGTTTTTGGCAATGTTCTTCATTTTTCCCATGGATGGGAAGTGGTTTTGTTAATGTACAGTGGTTGGGATCTCTCCTGGGCGTTTTTATGTTGTTTCCACATTCCCACGGTTGGGAATTTGGTGTTTTCAGTGTTGCACAGCCAATGGGGGACCGATCCACTAATTTAGGGACCGAGGGGGCCGATTTTGCCCACGTGAATCCATAGAATGTTTCTGAAACGAATTGCTCATGCTGGGTCATTTTTTTCCCCAAATGCCATTTCCGTTTTTTACTCCCATTACGTTTTTCATCAATCCCATAACTAGTATTTTGTTGTGTATGCATCTTTTGTTTTGGTCTGAGCTGGTTTGGAGTGGAATTGGGTCTAAACTAGCTTGATAAACCTAGTGTAGGAAGGAGCCTCACAGACAGATCTAGAGAGGTTGGTTTTCTTCTTTGCACACCCTGAATAGAACTGGAATGGAAGGCATAGCCTGAGGGACTATGTAGCAGAGAAGGGGATGCTTCCTTGTGTTGGGTGTGTAGATGTTTTAGGATCCAAGCACGATATGGTGCAGGTGTCCATAGCTCTGTGGTTGAGCTCACTAGCTTAGCAGTTCAAGCTTCTCACCTCCTTGGAAGCCTGATAAACCCAAATGTAGTTTTGGCTTGGTTGAATTTTGATATATCTTTGGCTATGTGTGATCCTGCTAGAGTTCCTTATTGCTTGTGGGAATCATGGCCAGCTCGGGGGTGGCAGTGGTGCCAAGAGATTGATGAGCACACTGGCCTATGGTTGGGTGGAACGTTGCAGCGACATAGCTGGTTGTGGGATAAGCTTCTTCACAAGATAAGTATCTCTTGTGTTAATCTCTGCATTTGTATTTGCTTAATGAAATATGATGAACATGATTAATGTGTTGAATGAAATGTGGTTGCTTCTGCTGTAGATTGCATTAGGCATTTGTAAATGTTTTATGTTCAATGCTTTTTTATCATGTGTATGTTCATGGGGCTTAGATCCCCATTTAAATGATAACACCGGCTCCTTGGTCGCATCCTCTCGGGCAGGAGGGGACGCGACATGAAGAGGCTTCTCTGGACGAATCAAAAGTTAGCAATCCACACTTTGCAGGACTTATGTGGAAACCCAATTGCTTCTGCTGTACAATGGAGATTGGATAGACTTGTTGCTTTCCTGAACAGGGTCTGATACCATGTTAAAATTACTGTTCCATTGATCTACAAGCAATGAGTGCAATTGAATTGTATAATTAAGCGGTTGTTTGGAATGAAAATTGTACATTGAACACGACATATTTCACAGGAAATATATGAGTATTGCTCGTAAATTACAACAATAATATTCATTAATTCCAGCAGTATACAGTAATGTTACATAATGGAGAATTCAAATCTACCAACTCAATGTTAATTGATTGGCTAACTCGAAGTGTCTAAATCACTATTGGAGATCATTGGTATAACTCAATATGTCTAATTCAGTCTGACAATCAATTAAACTAGTTAAATTGACATGGTAGGTGAACAAAGGTGCCACTTTCCCATGCATCCATGCATAACTGGCTCCAGACTGATTGAATGTAACTGAAGATAAATTTAGCATAACTACCTACCAACTACAACCAACTGATGGAGGCCGACAGTGGCACTCGAAGTGGCTCCTAAAGTGTAGGGATTGGCACCGGTGGCACCCATATGGCACACTAATGGCACCACTAGGGTACACTGGTGGCACCAGTGGCACCAAAATTTAGAAAATGACTCCTTAAGTTAGGAAAATGATCTAATAGACTATATCTAGACAAGGGAGGATTATAAATCCTAACAAAATCAAGGTGAAGAAAGTGTTATGATGAAACAACGATGATAAATAGGCTTTCTAACAAAGTATTAACTGAATTTAGTGAGTTAAATCTTCCATTTTTAATTCAAAGTTTAATGTATGGATTACAAAGAAATCAATCTAGTAAGAAACTATGCAAAGCCGATTTATTAACATCTCCCTACAGGATCTGTCCACTTTCATTAACGCATTGCTACCATTCTATCCCACATTTGGAAGATTGTAAAGATTTAGAAGGATAATATTTTATTCACATATTTTTATGAAGTGTTTACTTAATTCACACTCGTCAATATAAGTACAATTATGAATATAACACTTCATCATTGAAGGGTTAGTTGAACATATGCCCTTCAATTTAAAATTAAGACCAACCCTTCAAATTTGATCCCTGGTTATGTTATCATACAATTTAAATAAACTTTTATACTTGCCATGGATGTATGGCGAAAGGTTTTTTGAGGAGGCTGAAGAATAAGATTAGAATCTTGAGTGTGTATGGTCCCTATCAAAATAGAAAACACTTCTCGGATCGTATTGTAAATGAAGGTCTTCTAAATGATTCTTCTTTGATTTTGGTGATAATGTCAGTTGAGGAATCTTGAGGAGTTGGATCCTTTAGCAGATTATTTTGTCTTTCTCTTTTAGGAAGTTAGACTTGTGGATGCCTAGTCCAATGTCATTGTCTTGACTTGGTCAAATTGGAAGTGTGGAAAAGCAGTTATAACAAAAAGAGTGGATAGGTTCTTTTTGGCTCAAGATCTTTGTAATAGCTTGGGACGTCATAGATCTTGGGCTCATGCGTCGGGTATTTCGGATCACAAGGCTATAATTTTACATACATACATACATACATACATACATACACACACACACACACACACACACACACACACATATATATATATATGTATGTATATATATATTAAAAGTGGTTCACCATGGAAACCCAATTTTACACAATGGCTACGTCCACTTGGGAAAATATCTTATACTCACTAGGCAAATATACATGAACTTGGGCATCATTAATCACGTTAAACGGCTCACCAGCCTAATATTTCATTACATACAAGGGGTCCCAAGGAGCCATTGTCCCTGACGAGATTCGAAACCGGGTGGGGAGTGCAACAACCATCTCCCAACCACTCGAGCTAAGCCCAATGGACACACACACACACACACACACATATATGTATATATATATATATACATATATGTGTGTGTGTGTGTGTATTCTAAGGATCTTTACAAATATTGCTCAAGCTATGTTGATACACAATCTCTTTGCACAGATTTTGACTTGTTCAACTCTTCCCAATGTGAGCTTTGCAAAGTGGTCGAACAATTTCTCATTTTTAATTGCACTGAGAGAAGCCAGGTGCTCTCCAACCCAGTATGGAGAAGATCCTGTCATGTTAGTCACTTTATGCTAGCCAACATAAATAAAAATCTATAAATTATATATCAGCTTAAATAAAATATAAAAAATTAAATTAGCATAAATTCATTTTAAACCCAAATCTATCAAGTACCGAGAGGGATCCACATTGTAAAAAAATGTACACCTCAAAAAATTGGATCCCTCTTGGTGCTTGATAAATCTGAGTTTAAAATGGATCTATGCTAGTATACACAACACAACATCAACAGGTATTGAACTTTTTTGTTCTTGCCAAGGAATTTTCTTTATTGCTTTGAATTGAGATGCCTTCCCCAATGTAGTTGTGGCCTTCTTCATGCCTATTTGTATTTTTTTCATTTATGTTGAAAAATTGCAAACTTTCTATGTGTACAAAATTATCATTCAGTTTATGGAAAGTAGAGAATGCATGTTTCTGCTTTATCTTGCTTCACCTTTCAATTTTGTTGTTTGCTTATGTCACCTTAAACAATGTTAAAATTGATTTATTTTGTTTCTATGAACAACCTTATAAAATTTGTTTAATTTGTGCACTGAAGCCATTTGGAAAAAGGAATTGTTGATTTTGTGTTCCCAAACTGCCTTTTGAAAACAAAATCTAATTTTGCATTCTTAGGTTGCCATTTTGTGGAAGAGTTACAAAGTTTGCTTTTAACGGCTACGCCCCATTCTACAGTTCGTGGAGTTGAACCAGTTGCTAATCATGAATTAAGAAAAGGATCAGTTGTATAACCTTGTCTCAACAAAAAATAGACTCCTCACTCGTCAACGTTTGCCTTTGTCTTTTCTCAGATCATGGTTCAAGTGGAGTAAAGTAAATGAGAGCTCTATGCAGATAGAGAGGATTTGATGCTTCTTTAAAGCTTCGCATTCAAGCCTATAATTTCTTATATTAGTGTTAGATTTGATATGATACCCTTGAAGGAGAAAAACAACTCATTGCCACCATCTTATTTCTTTTTTGGCTGAGCAAAACAACTCATCGCTGCCATCTTATTTCTTTTTTTGCTAAGCAAAACAACTAAGTCTTGAAGCTAGCTATTTCCTTTACACAAAGAAACAAAGTGTCAAAACTGCTTATGAACCTATAATAAAACAATGTATCGAGATCTAGTATACAAGAAATAGAAATTGAAGCTGAATAATACAAAAAAAAGGTATAGTCCATACTAAATAGTTAAATAGATATTTAGACAACTAAATGTCAAACAACTTTAGAGAACATTAGTTAATGCGTTGATATTTATTACTTACAAGTGATATGAGCTTCAAACCCGATGCATGATATGTCTAAAATAGTCTTGCATTTGTTTAGCAATATTGAGGGCATGTCTTCTCCATGCCAATAATTGTGCAGCAATGTCCATGATGACTGTTTGAATGGAACTATTCCTCGGGAATTCTATAAACTTGACAGCTTAACTTCTTTGTAAATGTTTGTAATTAATTGATAATACAATGAAACAATAACATAATAAACTTTTGAATCCTATTAAGCACATTCATAATAGTTAACAGATTTTGTTGTGTTTTATTTAGAAATATGTTCTCCAACAATATCAAGGGAGCAATTCACACAGAGTTGGAATATGCTTTTTTATTCAATTATGATATAATGTGGATGTTTAGGAACCTCTCTAATAAGCACTGATTTCTGGACCTGTTCCGAGATCTGCTAGGGATTTGCAACATCTTCTAAATTTGCAAGCTTTGTAAATTCGCACATAGCTAGAATATGCTTCTTGATTCAACCGTGATCTAATTTGGATGTTTAGGAACCTCTTTAAAAAACATTGTTTTTGGACTTGTTCCGAGATATGCCTAGGGTTTGCAACATCTTTCAAATTTTCAAGCTTTGTTTGTAGAAACCCTTTTAGAACAAATGTTATGGAAGTCCTTTGCTACGTTTTTAGACTTTGCAAAGAATTATTGTTCAATCAACAACTATGCTTAGTGCACACATGCCCAAGTCTTCAACAAAATAGTAAACATAGTGTGACATATTTTCAATGCAGAAACCTTTTATGCTATCTGATTATCGGCTGTCGATTTCCTTTCCACTCAGTGATACTAAAAATGATTAATTTGTCTCACAAAAAACTCTCCTACAACAATTTGTCTATAAGTATTATGATCCTAAAGACCTTTGTAATATTTACTCCAAAAAGATATATTTATAACCAAAAAACATTTAGTTCTGAGTCAAATTGTAATGTCCCCTTTTGAAATTTTATTAAATGACCATTTTTCACATTTTTCCCTATTTCGACCATTGACTAGTTTTGATGTCTAAGGTCTCCAAATTGGTCCAAATGCTCCCAAATCTTCACATAAGCTATATCACTGATATTAAGGTTTGAATATGATGTTCAGGGAAGCTTTATGAACCTCTAAAGGCTTCTACAAACTTGTTTAATATTTTGGTGGAGGTAGGAGTTTTGACTAGTAATTTGGGGTTCTAATCCCCCCCAATGAACATTAAAGATGGCTTCCCAAATGCACTCAAGCCAATTCAAATTTCTGAATGGAAGTAGGGGACCTATAAAGGACATCAATGTGAACTCATATGCGTCACCATTCAACTTTTAATGTCTACTATAACTCCCTTAAATCAGATGCAAAAAGTCTAGCTTCAACCTTAGGGGGGAATGATAGGCAAACTTCTCCAAATGCTATGAAACTGAACAAAATAAATCCAAATGTTTATGCACTGGACATTAAACTCATATAATCCATCAATAACAGTCCATTCATCCATAAACCATCAGTAGTTTAATTATCCATTCAAATCTATCAACATTATATTGGCTCACAACAAGGTAGTGGCGAAATGACATTATTTCTTCATTGTTTAACATTTATACATGAAATATTTTGGGTATTTAGATTTGAGAATCTTCTAAACTTTTAAATACATAAATAACAGTCCATTGATCCATAAACCGTCAATAGTTTACTTATCCATTTGAATCCATCAACATTACATTAGTTCACAACAAGATAGTGGGGAAACAACACTATTTCTTCGTTGATTAACATTTTTACATGATGTCACATACCCCAATTTTGCAAAAAATAATTTTATATTATTTGATATTATTTGAGGACAATATGTTAAATTTTATGCTAAGTTGTAATTGATGACTCAGCAGGGTCAAGGATATTTAATGCAATTCTGAATATTTTATTTATAAATGAATAAAGGAGGAGACAACAGCTTAGGAGAGCTGTTAAAAGAGTGTTTACCGGTCAAATTGGTGGAGGAGACTGGGTGGAGAGCAAATTGACATGTGGCAGCATCCTCAAACTACTTCCAACTGTTGCAGGTGGCAACCTCCCTACATTTGGGGTCATGATTCCCCAAGAAAGTGGAATCGGAGCAGGTGGCTCAATTAATGAAAATGGACCCAAAATACGTAAGCAATCTTTATAAAAATTTCCATGGAAGAGAGAGGAGGCTGCTCATTCTAGAGAGGTGATCATTCATATTGAATGAATGTACTTCAGAGAAATTCAATGGGAGGGAAATTTGGAAAGTGTTTGAGGGGATAACTGCTGATTGATCTAGTGTAGTTTTTAAGCTGAAGATCATACTGTTGAGAACAGAGTATTTACTGAGGTATTGAACTAGTCAATTGACAAAGGGTTCTACTGTTTGCATTCTCCACCAGTTCTCAGCTAAGAAGACCAGGAACATGCTCGAGGGTCCTGAGGAAGCGTTGTTTGAGCGCTCTCCAAGAGATTGGTAGGGAGGAACGACCTCCTAAAGCTGTTGTTGTCTGTCCGCAACAGGTTCTAAGTTATTTTATTTTACTGTGTTAGTTAAATAAATCTTAGTTAACTGCTATGTGAATGTTAACAGTTCAATTTGTGAAATGTTTGAGTTAGTATTTTTATCAGATTGTTATAGAAATGAAATGGATTTAGAAAATAATGTGTTGGAATGAAAATAAATTTCTAAACTGTGTTTTTCCACACCTGGAAAACAGGCCGTACTCTAGCACAGATAGAATGCTTTAAGTAGATAAGAGAATGAAAATAGTAGATAGGATTGTGTAACTATAGAAAGTAGAATAATTTTATTTCAATGTTAAAATATTATGGAGGAAAAACATTGTTATCATTTATTTCTATTTCTTTGTTTTCACTTAGTATAACTCAATGAAATGCAGCAGTACAACTACATTAGAGTTACAATGATTACATACAGTTAAGTATATAAACAAGGTACTAAGCACATAGTTTATCTTCTAACAATATCAACTAAATCTAAGACTAGTATTTAATATAAACTAGATAGGGTTATATTAAAAGTCCTTAATTTATAAAGAGTAAACAGAGTTACAGAGTTTATTTTCTATCATTTCGAGAACTCTGAATAAATTCTACGTGACAGTTTAGTAAATAAAAGCAATGTAAATATAAACAATAACTAGTATAAAACTAAATATTTACATATTAGAAACTATTTTACATTTACCAGACATGCTTATACGTGTGAAGGAAAAACTTCAAGGTCGAAACCCTAAGCAATTTATTTATCTATTATAAATTAAACTATCTAAGTTGTAATCCATTTACATTGATAATTATATAAATAAACGTTACAAGAAGATTATAGTGTCTACTATAGACTCTTTACAGTCTTTTCTGAAAACAAATGTCTTTTATAAACAAGCAAGATAAGTTACAGTTAACAACTTAAAAATACCACTACACACCTGTAATAATCAAACCGAAATAAAAAGTAGCAGAACCTAAATATTAATAAATTGAAGAACTTGTTTAGACAAGGGTTTCATTTTCAGAAAAACCTAGCTAGTATATTCTGGACAGGTAAGTTTAAAATTATAAATTTCACATTACGACTGAGCTATAGTCTTTATATTAACAATATCTACTTATAAAAGATATTTTAGACAGTAATTTTCTTCACTAACAGTCGAAGAGGAAAAACCCTAAATTACACAGAATCATAATTTACAAGATTACAAAACCATTGCAAAAACGAGACTGAGCTCGAAGTTAAATCCTTCTTAAAAACCCAATGTATTACATTGTCAGGCCGTAAGGCTGAAAACTTAACTAAAATACAACACACAACTCAAGGCCGGTACTACCCAGCATCATAGCGAGGGTTTGTAAAGAAAAATTGAACAAACAACTTATTAAAACCTCATATCCAACAAAGAAATCGGATAGGCTTCCAAGCTCTGTGTGTCACCTTCAACAACCCTTTTTACAAGGAGGGTAAAAACCCATTCTTTGAACTCAGGGCTTACTAGTTGGGACCACGAGTCCACTGAAGCAAGCCAACGCTATCCTCGTCACTGAAGTTTAGAGCTGTCATGAGTTCCTACAAGAAGAGCACAATATTGTGCGTTAATACAAAGCTCAATATTCATTGAAAACCTAACTGTAAAAACATTTTACTGCGAGTTATTCATATTAAAATAAAAACCAAGTATAATTACCTGCAAACAAGAAAAAGAATTTGAGCATCGACTAAGTTGTTACCAACTTAAGTAGTTGAAACAGAGATGGATATAAACCCTACGCAGGCCCTGGAGTGGAGATGAGGCCAATAAGTTTAAGTGTTACCAAGCCATGACAAGCCACGAGAAGAGCAGAGCTAAAACTGTAGACAGGCCAAGAGCCAAATACAAACAATGACCACTCGCGTAGAAGGGTACACAAGCTCGATGGTATGTCAGCAAAGACTGATTATTGAAAACCTCATAGCCACGAATATAGACCACGGAGAAGCAAGACAGAGAACAACCTCTAATGGCCGCCAAAGCAATCACACAAAGCAGCCCGAAGGCCAATGAAACCCTCGAAGACAATGACAAGAGAATAGGGTTTCCAGCCATTAAAAGTCACCAATGCATGGATGAGAAGAATCCACGTGCCTCCAGATCTTTCAAATATGCTTGGGTTTGGTCTATAGTTATCTGTGTTCCCAATTATTCGAATTATTAATACAATGATTTAATAACCAACTATGTACATGACTACGGAGTGCATATATAAATCATCCACCAATGATAATACAAGAACTATATCCTTGTTTACGATAGTTTTGAAGATGGTAGGTTATTTAACGATGTTTACATAACATTGACCTTCGTGTAAGGTTGTAACAACCTTGGCATTAGAACTTTATCAAGTAACTTTTAATATGTATACTATGCAAAACGATGATCAAATATTCCCATATTATATTTCAAACTTCATTATTTGTAACCAATGGTTTAGAGTAGCTATAATATATGAAGTTTGACTATAAGAGTAAAAAGAGTGTAAAACATGACATTTAGACAATCACAAGGCTCAATCCTTGGTATAAGCTTTCACAAATAATACTTTGTATAATTAACTTGTCAACAATAATAAATACTCTATCATTATTTGGCAAAGATAGTTTGGGATTGTTTATTTATACCTATTCTCAGCATAATATAAGAACTTGGGTCATATTAGTTTTCACTTAGGGTAGACTTCAGATTAGAAGTTCTAGATAGAAAAGATCTACCATAATAGTTATTATCAAACAACAACTTGCAGTAAGTGAGGCAACATGATAATAGTAAAGTTACAACGGAATAACCCTTGCTCCAGGTCTATAATTATTGGAATATATTTTACCTATGACTTAGACTTATGAAAATGATGGTAAATAGTATTCCATCATTAATCAATGCATTGAATTACAACAACCAAACTTATAATGTCAAAGAGGTTTTTAGGTAGTAAAATTCCTACAAGATGCAAGTAACAATCATATTGGTACATTACAAAATAATATGGTAATGGATGTTGTTACAATGGTACATGCAGCAAGGCGATAATGTAAGTACTGAAGTTTATAACTCGACAGTGAGCTTATTTACATACAAGTAACAAGTTGATAATTTCCATACCTAGCAAGCTAACAACAAAATAGAAACATGTACTCTATTGGAAATCTTTACTATCCAGATTGATAGAAGTACTTTAATGAATTAAAAGACAGTTACTTTACCTCATAAGAGCTTGCTTTTAAATAGTCAGTTAATTACTAGCATTTTACATGCAACAGATATACTTCTTGCTACTTTATGAATGAAACCCCTACTTGATCGATCGTTACCTGTTAACCTGTAAGAACCAACAGTTCATCTGCGTTAGCATAAATGCTAAGTAAGCCCAAGTTTTCAAAGATAGATCTCACCTAATTGCCAAAACTGAAAGAAAGCCGTGGTCAATCTCATGTACCTTACAAAAATGAAAGTTGTATTTGTTAACGTAAAATGAAAATGATTAATACTAAGTGTTAGACTGTTTCATTTTCTGCTAACTGCTAGTAGTGAGTAAACTGCGTATTCATACATTTTATGCTATCTTAAAAAAATTTAAATTTTGTGAAAATTTGGTGTTTTGACATGTGGTATCGGAGCACAAGGTTCAAACACTAGGCCTTGATGAAGCCCAACTTGCTTTTATGAAATAGTGAATTTAAATTATTTTTTTGCTGATGTTATTTTCTTTTAATATTATTCAATAGAGAAATTGTTTCTTAAGTTTAACAACATGTATGGAAAGACTGGAGGAATATGTGGAAGAGGAATATCCCTTACTAAACAGGAAAACTTACAAAGAGACCCTATACAAGAAGACCTAACCACTAATTCCTCAAAACTTTTACTAGCAGTAAAAGACTTAAAATCTGAAATGGAATCTGTTAAACGAGAAAATGAAAGGATTATGAGAGCTCAAGAGGACCTGAATCAGATCGTAACATAAAGATTTCAAACTGAGCGAAGGGGTAAAAGAGCTGACTTAGAAGATATAAGTCATCAACATAAATATAAAAAGATTAAACAAACTAAAAATGAAAGCAGCTCATCTTCAGAGGTATTTGGTGATCAACATAATTTTCCTTCCACTAGTGATAGTAGTGATGACAACCATTATACAAAAAAGAGAAAATATAAACCTTATCAAGAAATTTCTAGGGAGTTTAAAAAGATTAAACCGCCAACATTCAATGGAGAAACTGGGGAGTTTAAAAAGATTAAACCACCAACATTCAATGGAGAAACTGAGAAGGGGGAGGAAGCAGAATCCTGGTTATCTAGGATGAAGAAGTACTTCCAGATTTATAACTATTCTAACCAATTTAAGGCTATAATGGCTATCTACAATCTTTCAGGGAAGGTTGATATATGGTGGGAAGACTTAAAGAGAGTGAAGAGAATAAGAGATAAGAATGTAAATTGGAGTACATTCAAGAAATACTTTAAAAAGAAATTTCTATATGAGCAGTACTATGAAGAGAGAGCAAAAGAATTATATGAGTCTAGGAAATTAAAAATCCATCAAAAGAATTATGCAACTTATGATCTGGAATTAGCTGTTGTTATACATGCTCTGAAAATGTGGCGTCATCATCTAATTGGCAGAAAATTTATTCTAATGACCGATAATAAAGGATTAAAATATCTGTTAGATCAACCTAATCTAAATGCTAGACAAGCTAGATGGCTAGCTTTTCTAAGTGAGCATGATTTCGAAATTCAGCACATTAAAGGGAAATAAAATAAAGTTGATGATGCATTAAGTAGAAATGCAAGGCTAAACTTTACAGCAGTTATCAACACCTATACAACAGACATAGATGAACAGCTTAAAGCAGGGGTAGAACAAGATGAAAGTTACCAAAATTTACAAGCTAAAACAAAAGAAAATCCAACAGAAAGCTTAAGTAAAAGGTACAGTTTGAATGAAAAAATGATTTTTACTGTACAAAGACAGAATATATGTACCTAATGTACCTAAAGTTAAGTTATTAATTTTGGATGAAATCCATAAAACTCCATACTTAGGCCATCCAGGTTATCAGAAGACTATAACTATGTTAAGAAAAGAATATTTTTGGCCAAACATGAAGACTGAACTGATAGAATATATCGCTAGGTGTTTTGAATGTCAACAGGTGAAAACTGAACATCAACACCCAACTGGATTACTTCAGTCGTTGCCCATTTCTAGCTGGAAATGGGAGATAATTAGTCTCAATTTTGTTACTGGACTGCCTAAAAATCAAAATTTAAATGATTCTATCATGGTAGTGGTTGATAAATTAAGTAAAGCAACCCACTTTATACCTGTTAAAACTACGTATAAAGTTGCAAACATAGCTGATATCTTTTTAAAGCAATTTTTTCGACTGCATGGAATACCGAAAGTTATAATCTCAGATAGAGACCCTAAATTTACAGGTAACTTTTGGAAATCTCTGTTTAAAGGATTAAACACTACACTAAATTTTAGTACTTCGTTCCATCCTCAAACAGATGGGCAGACTGAAAGAGTAAACAAAGTACTGGAAGATTTACTAAGAATGTATGTGAAAGACTAGCCAGGTAAATGGGAGGATTATCTGCATCTGGAAGAATTTGCTTATAACAATAATTATCAAGCGTTAGCCAGATTTAGTCCTTTCGAAATCTTGTATGGAAGGAAATGTAATACTCCTATCTCTTAGAGTAATCCGGTGGATAGATTAGTATTAGGTCTTGAACTATTGAAGGAAGTGGAAGAAATTGTAAAGCAGGTACAAGGTAATCTAAAAATTGCGCAGGATCGACAGAAAAGTCAAGTAGACCTTAAAAGAACTCCAAAGGAGTTTCAGGTAGGTGAACATGTGTTCATCAAGGTGAGACCCAAAAAGAGTTCTCTAAGGTTGGGTAGTTGTGCCAAACTAGCACCTCGTTACTGTGGTCCATTTGAAATACTGTCCAAGATTGGACAGGTAGCTTATCAATTAGCATTACCACCGAATTGAAGAGTTCATAATGTTTTTCACCTTTATGTATTAAAGAAATATGTTCATTATGCTACTCATGTTTTTAACTGGAATGATGTATAGGTGGAACCAGAAGGAGATTTTCTGGTGGAACCGGACTGTATCCTCGGGCAGAGGGAGATCACACTTCGGAACCGCACCATTGGTCAAGTGAAGGTGCAATGGAAGCACCTTAGTCCAGAGGAAGCCACCTAGGAATTGAAAAGTAATATGCGGGATGCATATCCAATTCTATTCTAGGGGAATTTTGAGGACAAAGAATAAATAACATCGAGGACAATGTTATGTTTTAAGGGGGTGTGTATGTCACATACCCCAATTTTGCAAAAAACAATTTTCTATTATTTGATATTATTTGAGGACAATATGTTAAATTTTATGCTAAGTTGTAATTGATGGCTCAGCAAGGTCAAGGATATTTAATGTAATTCTGAATATTTTATTTATAAATAAATAAAGGAGGAGACAACAACTTAGGAGAGCTATTAAAAGAGTGTTTACTGGTCAAATTGGTGGAGGAGACTAGGTGGAGAGCAAACTGACATGTGGCGGCATCCTCAAACTACTTCCAACTATTGCAGGTGGCAACCTCCCTACATTTGGGGTCATGATTCCCAAAAAAAGTGGAATCAAAGCAGGTGGCTCAATTAATGAAAACTGACCCAAAAGACCTAGGCAATCTTTATAAAAATTCCCATTGAAGAGAGCGGAGGCTACTCATTCTAGAGAGGTGATCATTCATATTGAATGAATGTACTTCAGAGAAATTCAATGGGAGGGAAATTTGGAAAGTGTTTGAGGGGATAACTGCTGATTGATCTAGTGTAGTTTTTAAGTGGAAGATCATACTGCTGAGAGCAAAGTATTTACTGAGGTATTGAACTAGTCAGTTGACAAAGGGTTCTACTGTTTGCATTCTCCACCAGTTCTCAGCTAAGAAGACTAGGAACAGGCTCGAGGGTCCTGAGGAAGCGTTATTTGAGCGCTCTCCAAGAGATTGGTAGGGAGGAATGGCCTCCTAAAGCTGTTGTTGTCTGTCCTCAACAGGTTCTAAGTTATTTTATTTTATTGTGTTAGTTAAATGAATATTAGTTAACTGCTATGTGAATGTTAACAGTTCAGTTTGTGAAATGTTTGAGTTAGTATTTTTATCAGATTGTTATAGAAATGAAATGGATTTAGAAAATAATGCGTTAGAATGAAAATAAATTTCTAAACTGTGTTTTTCCACACCTGGAAACCAGGCCGTACTCTAGCACGGATAGAATGATTTAAGTAGATAAGAGAATGAAAATAGTAGATAAGATTGTGTAACTATAGATAGTAGAATAATTGTATTTCAATGTTAAAATATTATGGAGGAAAAACAGTGTTATGATTTATTTCTATTTCTTTGTTTTCACTTAGTATAACTGAATGAAATGCAGCAGTTAAACTACATTAGAGTTACAGTGATTACATGCAGTTAAGTATGTAAACAAGTTACTAACCACATAGTTTATCTTCTAACAATATCAACTAAATCTAAGACTAGTATTTAATATAAACTAGATAGGGTTTTATTAAAAGTCCTTAATTTATAAAGAGTAAACAGAGTTACAGAGTTTATTTTCTATCCTTTCGAGAACTCTGAATAAATTCTACGTGACAGTTTAGTAAATAAAAGCAATGTAAATATAAACAATAACTAGTATAAAACTAAATATTTACATATTAGAAACTATTTTACATTTACCAGACAGGCTTATACCTGTGAAGGAAAAACTTCAGGGTCGAAACCCTAAATAATTTATTTATCTATTATAAATTAAATTATCTAAGTTGTAATCCATTTACATTGATAATTATATAAATAAACGTTACAAGAAGATTATGGTGTCTACTATAGATTGTTTACAGTCTTTTCTGAAAACAAATGTCTTTTATAAACAAGCAAGATAAGTTACAATTAACAAGTTAAAAATACCACTACACACCTGTAATAATCAAACCGAAATAACAAGTAGCAGAACCTAATTATTAATAAATTGAAGAACTTATTTAGACAAGGGTTTCATTTCCGGAAAACCCTAGCTAGTATATTCTGGACAGGTAAGTTTAAAATTATAAATTTCACATTACGACTGAGCTACAGTCTTTATATTAACAATATCTACTTATAAAAGATATTTTAGACAGTAATTTTCTTCACTAACAGTTGAAGAGGAAAAACCCTAAATTACACAGAATCATAATTTACAAGATTACAAAACCATTGCAAAAACGAAACTGAGCTCGTAGTTAAATCCTTCTTAAAAACCCAATGTATTACATTGTTAGGCCATAAGGCTGAAAACTTAACTAAAATACAACAAACAGCTAAAGGCCGGTACTACCCAGCATCATAACGAGGGTTTGTAAAAAAAAATTGAACAACCAACTTATTAAAACCTCATATCCAACAAAGAAACCAGATAGGCTTCCAAGTTCTGTATGTCACCTTCAACAACCCTTTTTACAAGCAGGGTAAAAACCCATTCTTTGAACTTAGGGGCCACGAGCCTACTAAAGCCAGCCAACGCTATCCTCGTCACTGAAGTTTAGAGCTGTCACAAGTTCCTGCAAGAAGAGCACAATACTGTGCGTTAATACAAAGCTCAATCTCCATTGAAAACCTAACTGTAAAAACATTTTACTGCGAGTTATTCATATTAAAAGAAAAACCAAGTATATTTACCTGCAAACAAGAAAAAGAATTTGAGCATCGACTGAGCTGTTACCAGCTTAAGTAGTTGAAGCAGAAATGGATATAAACCCTACGCTGGCCCTGGAGTGGAGACGAGGCCAATAAGTTTAAGTGTTACCGAGTCGTGACAAGCCACGAGAAGAGCAGAGCTAAAACTATTGACAGGCCAAAAGCCAAATACAAACAATGACCACTCGCGTAGAAGGGTACACAAGCTCGATGGTATGCCAGCAAAGACTCAGTATTGAAAACCTCACAGCCACGAATATAGACCATGGATAAGCAAGACAGAGAACAGCCTCTAATGGCCACCAAAGCAATCACACAAAGCAACCCGAAGGCCAACGAAACCCTTGAAGACAAAGACAAGAGAATAGGGTTTCCTGCCATTAAAAGTCACCAATGCATGGACGAGAAGAATCCACATGCCTCCAAATATTTCAAATATGCTCAGGTTTGGTCTATAGTTATCTGCGTTCCCAATTATTCGAATTATTAATACAATGATTTGATAACCAACTATGTACATGACTATGGAGTGCTTATATAAATCATCCACCAATGATAATACAAGAACTATATCCTTGTTTACGATAGTTTGGAAGATATTAGGTTATTTAACGATGTTTACATAACATTGACCTTCGGGTAAGGTTGTAACAACCTTGGCAATAGAACTTTATCAAGTAACTTTTAATATGTATACTATGTAAAACGATGATCAAATATTCCCATATTATATTTCAAACTTCATTATTTGTAACCGATGGTTTAGAGTAGCTATAATATATGAAGTTTGACTATAAGAGTAAAAAGTGTGTAAAACATGACATTTAGACAATCACAACGCTCAATCCTTGGTATAAGCTTTCACAAATAATAGTTTGTATGATTAACTTGTCAACAATAATAATAGACTCTATCATTATTTGGCAAAGATAGTTTGGGATTGTTTATTTATGCCTTTCTTAGCATAATATAAGAACTTGGGTCATATTAGTTTTCACTTAGGATAGACTTTAGATTAGAAGTTTTAGATAGAAAAGATCTACCATAGTAGTTATTATCAAACAACAACTTGCAGTAAGTGAGGCAACATGATAATAGTAAAGTTACAACGGAATAAACCTTGCTCCAGGTCTATAATTATTGGAATATATTTTACCTATGACTTAGACTTATGAAAATGATGGTAAATAGTATTCCATAATGAATCAATGCATTAAATTACAATGACCAAACTTATAATGTCGAAGAGGTTTTCAGGTAGTAAAATTCCTACAGGATGCAAGTAACAATCAGATTGGTACATTACAGAATAATATGGTAATGGATGTTGTTACAATGGTACATGCAGCAAGGCGATAATGTAAGTACTGAAGTTTATAACTCGATAGTGAGCTTATTTACATACAAGTAACAAGTTGATAATTTCCATAACTGGTAAGCTAGCGACAAAATAGAAACATGTACTCTATTGAAAATCTTTACGATCCAGATTGATAGAAGTACTTTAATGAATTGAAAGACAGTTATTTTACCTCATCAGAGCTTGCTTTTAAATAGTCAGTTAATTGCTAGCATTTTACATACAACAGATACACTTCTTGCTACTTTATGAATTAAACCCCTACTTGATCGATCGTTACCTGTTAACCTGTAAGAACCAGCAGTCCATTTGCGTTAGCATAAATGCTAAGTAAGCCCAAGTTTTCAAAGATAGATTTCACCTACTTGCCAAAAAGTAAACTTATGAGTAAAACTAAAAGAAAGCTGTGTGCAAGTCAATCTCATATACTTTACAAAAATGAAAGTTGTATTCGTTAACGTAATATGAAAATGATTAATACTAAGTGTTAGACTGTTTCATTTTCTGCTAACTGCTAGTAGTGAGTAAACTGTGTATTCAGATATTTTATGCTATCTTAAAAAATTTAAAATTTTGTGAAAATTTGGAGTTTTGACACATGAAATATTTCAGTATTTTGACCTAAGAGTCTTTTGAACTTGAAATACAGAGTATTTACATCAGAACATAAAATAATGGGGCATTAGAAGCTTCCCCAAAGAAATTGGCTAAGGCAAGAAATTAGTCATCCATTAGCTCTCTCAATTCACAAATGCAATTTTCTCAAATGATCAAAAGCTCTTCTCTTAGTTGAATTATGTATTTTATAAACATCCTTAGCCTTTTAAGGTTACCAATCCATCCACAAACTCAAGCCACTTCGAATTAGGGTGTGTGCTCATGATTTTCCATTTGTACTCCCTTTCCTAGCCTTCCATCTTCCCCAAATTCGAGTAGGAGCCCATTGGCCTTCCCCAACTCACATGAGCGCCCTCTTGGATGTTCTATTTCAACCTTACATGTCAGATATGTCAGATGTCATCCTTCATATCTGATTTGTGTCATAGCATCTTCATCATTGTTGTCATAGAGCAAGGGAATTTAGTCCAAGTATCTCGCTAGCTCCAAAATGACTCTTCCTCTCCCATGTAAGTTACATTTCCTTCGAAATTCGACCTATGATGCATATGGCCAAGTGTTTTATCCTTCTAACTCATCCAAGAACATTTAGGCTTCCCATGGATTCGAAATTGCAAGAGCAGGATGCCATGTGGCACATAATTCCTAGCTTATTTGGGCCCTATAGTCTCCATGCTCCATTGCCACTTCAATTTTCTCTTGTATTTATTTAATAAGCTCCATTATTAAATATTTATTCCATTTTAATTTCTTAACTTCATTTATTAGCTCCCTTATTAAAATTCAAATTGTATCCATCTAACCTAAGGAACTAGTAAGATTGATGGAATTGTCCCTCATTCCACATAGCAGTTTTGTTTTGTGATTAAATTTAATTTTAAATTTGGTTCATAAACTAAAATTAAATTTAATTACAAAGTTATAATTAAGCTACCACATGTCAATATGTTGTAGAGCTTAAAATCTAAATAAAACTATGCTTTAACATTAATGAAACTTAATTCCTTCAAAAAAGACCGTAGTCCGGGCCCAGATGGGTGGCCGGTAGAATTTTATCTACACTTTTTTGACCTCTTAGGGCCCACTTTAGTTCATATGGTGGACATGACTAGGATTTCTGGGTTCATTCCCCCTTCCCTTAACTCTACTTTTATTACCCTTATTCCGAAAAAGGATAAGCCCCGTACATTTGCGGACTTCAGACCCATCTCCTTATGCAATCTTCTTTATAAGCTCATTCCCAAAGTCATTGCTTGTCGTCTTAAACCCTTTCTTGATCTGGGCATTTCTCATGAACAATTTGGTTTCCTCAAAGACCGTCAAATTACTGAGCCTATTGGTATCGTTTAGGAGGTCCTTCACTCAGTTAAAATCAAGAATACCTGTGCATTTGTGATCAAGCTGGATCTCACCAAGGCTTTTGACCGTGTTGACTGGACTTATGTTAGGCTCATTCTTATTCAAATTGGTGTTCCCCTCCTCACCGTCAATTGGATTATGAGCTGCATATCTACTGCAAACTTTGCAGTCTTGGTGAATGGGACTCCGTCCAGTTTCTTTCCTGCCTCTCGGGGAATCCGGCAAGGATGTCCTTTATCTCCCCTCCTCTTCATTTTGGTCATTGAGGGGCTTAGCCTGCTCATTAAGGATGCCAGGAACAATGGACTCATCAGGGGTATCAAGATCTCACCCTCCCTTGCACTTTCTCACCTCCTCTTCGTGGATGATGTCATTCTCATGGGCTCAGGTACCCCTCAGGATTGGTTGGCATTTGAGGTTCTGCTTGACACTTTTTGTAAAGCATCAGGTACGAGGATTAATTCTGACAAATCATGCATGCTCTATCACAACTTTAATGATGGTTGTCTTAATGATTTCAGGGCGGTCATGCCCTATAAGATGCTTCCTTTACAGTCTGGTTTAACATACTTGGGTTATCACTTGAAGCCGTTGAATTATAGAGTGGCTGATTGGCACTGCCTTGTGCAAAAATTTGAAAAGAGGATCAATCACTGGGCATATAAATACCTGTCACTTGGAGGGAGACTAGTTCTTGTTAATGCTGTTCTATCTAGCATTCCGGTCTACTGGATGGGATTAGCTCCTCTTCCTAGTAGTATTCTTCAAAAGCTCAGATGTACTATTTTCAACTTTCTAGGGGGATCTTCTGACAATAACTTCAAGTATCATCTGACAAACTGGATTGATCTTTCTCGGCCCAAATCATCAGGGGGTTGGGGAATTAAAAACCTCTCTTGGTTTAATCAAGCTCTGATATTAAATGTGTTCTGGAGAGCCCTCCATTCCAATGGTTTATGGTTCCAGGTCCTTCAAACTAAATATTTAAAGGGACGATCGGTTGTTGAATGGCTCAGGTATACATCTTTCAGCACATGTAACGTCTCTCTTTTCTGGAGGGGTTTTCTTCAGGTTATACCCTGGATGGGTATGTAATTGTCATGGCAGGTCGGTAATGGTGAATGTATCATGCTGGGGATTGACCCAATAGTGGGATCGAATGCACCTTTGTCATTCCTGGAAGATCTGAGATCGTATTTGGAATATTTAAACATTTGCTCCTTGTCTCAGGCACACAATCCCTTGCCAAACGCTCAGCATTATTGGTACACTGCTGGAGAACTTGATCTTGGTGGCACATTTGAGACGACTTGGAATGATTTTGTTTTTGATCTCTCTGCTGCAGGCATTCATTTAACGGACTGCCCTGATAAACTTGTTTGGAATTATAATAATAGCAGGGATCTTATTACAGCCAGTGATGCCTATGACTGTATCTTTCACTCCTCCCATCGATCGGACTCTGTGGCTGTTTGTCCTCCTATTTGGCATAAGGCCCTTCCGCTCAAGATCTCATGCTTCATTTGGCTTATCATTCATAACAGTATTCTCACTTGGGAAAACTTGCAGAGAAGGGGGTTTTTGGGACCTGGTATTTGTCCCCTCTGTTGGTCAAATGAGGAGTCTGTAGAACACCTTTTTTCTTACTGTTTGGTTTGGAGGACTGTGGCAGATTATATGGTTGACTATTTCAATATTCAAGCATGTATTTCTGGCATATCTAAAGCTGATATATTTGTTGCCTGGGTTGGAAAGATTCCAAAGAGCTCGCCTCACTTTCTGCTCCTCTACAATATGATATGGATTGTATGGAAGGCACGAAATTTGGCAGTTTTCGAAGGGAAAAAAAGGGAATATTCATGGCATCATATAGCAAATCTTGTCGACTGTCCAGGCACCATTTCATAGGACTGTATCTAAAAAAGGGCATAGCAGACATATTGGAAGTCCACCAGTTAAGTTTTTTCCCTGTGGATTTATAGATGGTGCCTCAAATAACAGGATTGCCGGTGCTGGCATTTGCATCTTTCTCAATGATTCACACTTCTTGGAGTTTTCATTGGGGGTCGGATATGGCACTAATACCAAAGAAGAGCTGCTCAGCCTCTAGGCGCTCTTGCACATATCCCATATGATGGGGATCCCCCTAGCCCAGGTTTACGGTGATTCTCAGGTAATCATCAACTGGGCTAAGGGATCGATTGCTCTCTCCCCACCTACAAAAAAGCTAGCCACTAGCTTCCTGGATCTGTCCTTTTCTCACATTTATCGAGAGCACAACAAGACAGCTGACCGTCTTTCTAAAAAGGCACTTTCCTTTCCCCAAGGAAAAGGATGTATTATGGAATATATTGAGAATTTCTTAGTCTATAAAGACTTTTATCAGCTCTTTTGAGTTTGTTTAGAGGACCATTTCTCTCTTTGTGGATTTACTGGTCATATTATTGTCATCAGTTTATGTAGGGTTATTTGAATTTCCCCCTTACATGCAGCTGTCATTAGCAAGTAAAGTGCTTCTCTTTAGAACGCTGATCAGAGTCTTATTGGCTCTCGATTGATGTGAAAGATCGGACAGACTTCATTACATGATGAGACAGCTTTCTGATGGGTCTTATTTTGGTTTATGTGCCTTTCCTCCTGTTTGGGAACTCCGGGTAGGTAGTCATGTATTTTTGCCAAGATGCTCAGGCTGAATGTATTAATGCCGTTTGATTCAATCTGAATAACAAGGACAGGTTTTTTCTTCTTGAAAAAAAAAATGATGTAACACCTCTTATTAGGCTATCATTTAATGTCACAAAGCCAATATTGAAAAATAATGTATTTCACGGATGCATAACTTTAGTAGTTATTTTAGTTTTATTTAAAATTAAAAAGAAATAGTTTATTTAAAAAATTTAAATCTTTGTTGAATAAAGTGTTTTTATTTTTTTATTTTTTAAATTTAAAAGGTAATGATTAAGTTACAAGAAGATCTTGTTTTATAAAATACATACGTAAAAACTATTAAATTATATCATTTTTAATTTGGTAAAAATCAGACTTCAGGTCAAACTTGCTAAAAACGCTGCATCTTGCTATTCTTTGCAACAAATTAGATTTATGAGGTAGAGGGTAACGGGACGGACTAGTTCAAGGATCTTGTTCAAGGATCTTGTTCAAGGGTTTAAAATTCACAAGCAGTCGAGGTTTTCCTCTTTTTATCTCAAAGTGTTTATTGACAACAAATGCTCGACATGCCCAAGGGCTTTTAGAAGGTTCTATAAGGCCTTTGTCCAAGAGTTCTTTGATTTCATTTGCACAGAATTCTCTTTCTGGAGGGACTCTGATAGATCCACTGATTGTACATGTGGGGAAAACCTATGTATTTGTAATCATGACAATGAATAATGAAAAGCGTCGTGGGCCACTAATAGTAACTCCACTTTGTAAAAAGTCCAGTCTAGTTATCAGTGCGTAGATTCTTTCACATGGCTTGGGTCATTGGAGTGTTAAAATTTTGCATCTTTATTAAAACCATTAATTTTGTGTTAGTTTTAAGAGCCACTAATTTGATTTTATTCATTAGAAACGAAAAGAATATACAAGTAGAGCAAGTGTATTGAGGTGGCTAGGTGTTTACTAAAGGCTAAAGCCGAATGTTTATTGATGGTAGCTTTAACCCATTATTTTAACAAAAAACTAAATAACAAGTCAATTGGCTAGAAACAGAACCCTAAACCTTGAGCTTAAAACACATGTACGTTTGGTGTATCCAACGGACCAACAACGAAGTTAACCATTGACTTCGTTGTTGGTTCGGTCTATCCAACGGACCAATAGCGAAGTCAACCATTGACTTCGCTATTGGTCCGTTGGATGGACCGAACGTACATGTTTGTTAAAAATGGCCAAAACAAAAAATGAGGAGCCAGGAGTCTAGAGCCTATTGCTTAAATGGATAACAGAGGAAACCCTCAATGCAGGCCCCACGCCTTTGCTTGGTCGTGGTTAACATAGGGAAACCCTCCATGCAATCCATTCACACTTCCATGCTCATTCCCTGATGATTTTCCTGAATTAGCCTTCTGCGCAGTCTGTGATGGCTTAATCGAGCAACTTCTTGGCGTACCACATAAGGCTAAGAGTTTGGTATACCTCATTTCTGTGGTGTGGATTCAACTCGAGTTGTCAACCAAATTTCCCACTTCCTCAAAAACCTTTTATGGAGCGAGCTTTCGAAAGCACCTTTGAATTCGAATTTCCATGTCCTGAATATGGCTCCTGGTAGAGGGATGAACCATTTAGTCAAATCAGGCCCTAAGCATTCTCTTGGTCATGGATAACGTGGGGCATACGGGAGCAGTGAGGACTGCCAATGGTTTTGTGCTCTATGCACTTGGAGCAAACCATGGTTGGAGAGGAATCATAAGGAGTGCAAACGAGGGAGGGGCAAGGTTCCAAAGGGCAAGGATATTGCAGGGTACGATTGATGAGTCGAGGGGAGAGTCAACAAAAGAGATGACAAAGATGAAGGCAAGTATAACAGTGTCTCTTTTGGAGCACAACAAAAAAACATATAATTTTCCAATCTGGAGCAGTATGGAAGCTGGATTTGGTTGCAGTCACCATGAATTCAGGGATAATGACGATCTGATACAAAGGAGGTCCAGACAGGGAGAGGAAGGTTCATGTGGGTAGAGCAAACATGCCAACCCATTCCATGATTTCTTTAGAGTTTGAGTCATCTTTCTATTTATCATAGACAGACCACCCGCTAGGTGGTTGTCCATTCAAACTGCCCCATACCTTGCTTATATTCATGCCGCGAGGCATGGGTTGGGACAACACCCAACCTGGGGGAGTAAATTCGAATTTTTTTCAAATAAAAAAAAAGCCCGAAACTTGTTATTTAAGGAGAATAAAAGCTACATTTGTCTTACAATCTCTATCGAAACATGTCTTTTGTAGCTAGCCTTTTTTTTTTGGACAAAAACGGTTATGTTGTATAATAAGTTGAAAAAAGGAGAAAGATACAACGATCTGATTTTTTGAGAAAACCAATTTCTAAAAGTCTGCTACTTCACCTACAAACATGTCCAGACATTCCCTCAGACAGTTAACCAACAACCTAACATCCTAAGGAGGGTAAGCTGGGGATAAGAAAATATTGACCGACGTCTCATTCTTTCTTAATCTTGTAAACTTATTAGCAGCCTCGTCCACCCCTTCATTTAGCTCACAGAGAATATGGAGGAACTCTAAACACCGAAAGGACTTAGAGAGAGTTTTATTTCTTTTAATCAGTCTAGTCAACCTAAAGTTTTGGCTTTGACTTGCACCATTCAATGACTGAATTATTAACCAAGAGTCTCCCAAGACAGTAGCTTCCTCAACTCCTTTTACCTTTAGCTGCTTGATTCCTTTCCATAGCCCGTAGCCTTCCACCATGTTATTGGTATCGGTTCCAATATTCCAGAAATATTCCACATCTATTTTCCCTTCAAGACAAATAATGATCCCTCTGCCTCCCGCCATCCCAAGATTCCCCTTTGAGGCACCGTCAAATAATAGTTTCCAAATTTCCAAATTGGGATTTATCCATTCTTATTTCCCAAATCTCCAACTTCTTCGGAATTGGATCAATGTCAATAACAGAGGAATTGAAGGACTGTAACCATTTAATTTCATTGGCTGCAAGCCTGGTTTTATTTATACCTAACCTTGCTGCTTGACTTGACCTACTAACTATACTAGATGAACATAATAAACTTTAGGAGTAACCCGTACGTACTAATCCCTTTATACTTAACTTGATAGCTTCAGGGCATGGAAGGTGGTCTTACTTATTGCTGGATCGGGCGAGGGAGGGGCATATAGATTCTCGAGGGAAAGGGATGCAATCTCGCTTGCTACAGCATCTTTTATCGAATCAATCGAATCAATAGGCTGCTTGTCCCATAATTACCAGCGGCATTGTCGAAGGTTGAAAGCATAGCTAGACAAGACACTTAATTACCTAGCCTTGATTAATCATATTAACCCCCAAACAAATCTTTAGTTATCAAATTCAGATGGGATTAGAGACGAGCCTCTCTATTTAGGGCGGGCCTTTATATATTTTAATTATACATATCAGAGCAAACATTTGAATATTTAATCCCGGATTTAATCCCGGGTCGGGCCAATTTGCTCATTATTTTTTATAGGATTTTAGAATCACACTTATTATGGCTATCTTATTGGTCTTAAATACCTCTCCCATAAGAGCCTGCATTTTAGAGACTAATTTCCCTGACATTTTCTCCTTGTTTTGAAATATTCTATGATTATGCTCTATTCATAGATGCAGCAGGAATTTTTGGGAGCATCAATTAGCACTATTTCATTCCCTTTTTATTCATCAAATCACCAGTATAATCTTTTCCTAATTAATTAACCAGATCTGGACATTTCCAGTGAACTCCACTTTGCTAAACCATGGGATGGTGAGCTAGTCCCAAACCTCTCTGGCGAATTGGCAGAAGAAGAAAAGATTTTCTATGGTTTCAGAGTTGACCCGGCACAGTGGGCATCTGAACGAGCCTTCTATCCCACGTTTTTGCAGATTGTCTCTTGTAAGAATTTTGCCGTGCAATAGAGTCCAACTGAAAATATCAATTTTGGGCAAGGTCAAAGCTTCCCACAAGTTTCTCCAGCTCATAGGGTTGTTGACAACGCTGGGGACTATCGAATACATGCCATACCCCTGTGCAGATGTGTAGAGCCCTGTATTGCCCCAACCACGTCGATCCTTGATTCCTCTAGCCATAGGTGCGTTGCTAGAGAGATAGTCCATGAAATGACGCTTCCCTTCCTCCATGTCCATAGGGCTCTCAGGCACTTTCCAACCGATCCACCAGTGAGGAGCTTCAACTTCCCATTGGGCTAAGTCCCACAACGTGTTAATTCCCTGCCTATCAAACCACATTCTGAGAGCTGGGATAGGTGGAGGCAGCGATTTCCCCGTGATTGAGTCCTTCCAGAGCTTGATCATCTTGCCATTTCCATGCACCCAATGGAGATCCTCCTGGAATATAGGTAATGCCTTCTTATAGAGAGTGAAGAAGGGAGAGCCTTTGTTGCTCCTTGGGATGAATTCCAGGAACCGAAGTCTTGGTCCTGTGAAATACTTATTCCAAATTACCATACTGCTCCAAGAAGGCTTTTGGTCATTTAGGTTCCAGAGCAACTTAGCTCCCAAAGCTAAATTTTGAAATTTTAGGTCTCTGAGCTGGAGGCCTCCTTCCATCTGAGACAATCTAATTTTTTTCCATCTTATGAGGGCATATTTTTTCCCATCTCCAATTTTCCCTCCTTGCCAGAGAAAGGATCTCAACATACTCTCTATTTTTGCTAAGATGTTGGTCGGATCGAATAAAATAGAACACTGATAGAGTGGGTAGTTATTGAGAACGGATTTAATCAATACCAATTTCCCGGCCAAGTTTAACCAAACAACGCCCCATGCCATGATTTTGTTTTTGAGCTTTTCAAGTAACGGGTTCCAGTCCAAGTAATTCGACTTATTCCTGAAAATAGGGATTCCTATGTATTTAAAAGAATGCCAAATAGTAACTCCTTCAATTTCAAGAATCTGAGATATCCTAGACATCTCCCTCGGATTAATGTTCTAACTATAGATCGAGCGCTTATTGAGGTTGATTTTGCTCCTCGAAGCTTGGCAATAGTGATCCAGCTCAGCTTTGAATTTTCTGGCTATTAGCTGACTAGCCCCTCCAAGCATAATTGTATCGTCTGCAAACTGAGCATGGTTGATGTTTATAGTTCCTTGGGCCATGCTAATGCCAATAAGGTCCCGGGCCTTCCTTGCTTGCTTGAGTTGGAGACTGAGAACGAAGGCTTGGATTGCATAGAGCAGAGGCGACAACGGGTAGCCTTGCACCAATCCTCTTGTGGCTTGAAAGAAACCAGTCGCTCTTCCGTTTATGAGAGGGGTGATCCAAGGCATACTGATGCAGGCTTTGAGCCATCTGATGAAGCTCAAATCAAAGCCATATCTTGCCATAGCCTTGAGGAGAGAGGAATGAGAGACTTTGTCAATCGCATTGGCTAGGTCGATCTTCACCGCCATACCTTTTTCGCCATTCTTGAGACTAGAGTCGATAGCCTCTTGGACTAGGATAATGTTCTCCCAGATTCTACTGCCTTTAATAAATCCTCCTTGGTTGTCTGGAATGATTTAGGGAATAATATCTTTTAACCTTCTAGCCATTAGTTTTGTAATAATCTTGTACCCAATGTTACAGAAGGAGATTGGGCGAAATCTGCTAAAGGAGTTGGCATCTTTCTCTTTGGGGATCAAAGCAAGAAAGACTGAATTGGTGCTTCCATCGATTTTGTCACATCTCTGAGATTTTGACACCATTTTGAATAAGTGTTTCTGAACAATTTCCCAGCAAGCTTTGATGAAGGTTGCGTTGCTTGCCATAGCCTTGAGGAGAGAGGAATGAGAGACTTTGTCAATCGCATTGGCTAGGTCGATCTTCACCACCATACCTTTTTCGCCATTCTTGAGACTAGAGTCGATAGCCTCTTGGACTAGGATAATGTTCTCCCAGATTCTCCTGCCTTTAATAAATCCTCCTTGGTTCTCTGGAATGATCTAGGGAAGAATATCTTTTAACCTTCTAGCCATTAGTTTTGTAATAATCTTGTACCCAATGTTACATAAGGAGATTGGGCGAAATCTGTTAAAGGAGTTGGCATCTTTCTCTTTGGGGGTCAAAGCAAGAAAGGCTTAATTGGTGCTTCCACTGATTTTGTCACATCTCTGAGATTTTGACACCATTTTGAATAAGTGTTTCTGAACAATTTCCCAGCAAGCTTTGATGAAGGTTGTGTTGAACCCATCTGGCCTAGGTGCCTTGTCATCCTTCATTTCGTGTACGGCATCTTCCAACTCTTCCATCGTGATTTTCTTAACCAGACTTTCATTTTCCTTTTGTCTACTTAATTTAGGAATTAAATCCATAATTTTACAGTGAGCAATGGGGTTGGCCTCTGCTATGTAAATCTTGTTGAAATGATGGCTAGCTTCAGCCTTGATTTCTTCAAAATCTTGAATTACTATATCCTGGGCGTGTATCTCTTGCACCGTTTTGAATTTTTTCCTAGCTTCTGTCTGTTTGTGGAAGAACGTCGAATTACGATCTCCAGCTTGAAGCCATAGACACTTGGACTTCAGCCTCCCTAGCGCAACCTCCTGTCTGCAAGCTTCGAAGAGTTATTGTTGTAGCTTAATTTTTTATGTTTTGATCCTCCTCAACAATGATTTTGGACTCCGTGGCAATCTGGTGGGCCTTAAGCATTGCCACGACTTTCTCTTTTTTTAAGACTTGTAGTTTCAAGTGTTTTGGCCCAATTCTTAAGTGCCCTCTTTGTTCTACGCAATTTTTCTTCCCAGATAAAGAAAGGAGAGCCCATGACCAGAGTGCTCCAAAATTTAGTAGCAGTCTTCCTGAAGTCACTATGAGTGGTCCACAGAGGACAGACACGAAAGGGAATAGGGCTAAGGTTCTGTTATTTCCTCATCTCGAGCAAGATAGGTTTATGGTCAGATCCTCCAAACGCTAGGATTTTGGAAGAGGAATTCATTCCCAGGAGAAGAAAGGAGTCTTGAACTTGAAAATGATCCAACCTGGCAGTAATGTGCCCTGGCCCCAATCTTTTATTGTTCCAGGTGTATTTTCCTTTGGTTGGTATGATATCTGATAACCCCCAATCTAGAATAATGTCATCAACTTGCTCCCTAATAGGATCTCTGGTCACCGTACCTCCTCTCTTTTCATCCTAGTTTAAGGTGATTTTAGGTCACATGTTAGGATGACATTATCCATCAGATTGTTTTTTCATCACGAATTAGATTCCAACAATTTTTCTTTTCAGCATAAGTAGCAGGAACATAAATCTTGAAAAGTCTTACCTAAATCCTAGAGTCTTTTTGCAACAATGTAGTAAGGATCCAATGCTAACTTTGCTTGATTTCAACAAGGTCATATTTCTGGCCATCCCATAGAGTGTCTATTCCACCGAAGGCACCCCTTGAGCTGACTGCAATTCTTCCTCCTTTCTTGCAAAATTTTGCACTTATTTGGCGAAAAGTGTCCTTCTCCATCTTGGTCTCCTGGATTAGCAAGATGTCTAGCTGGGCTAGTCTTATCAGATCTTTCATAGCTTCTTCATTTCCTTTGCTTCTTAGACCTCTGCAGTTCCAGGAAAGGACATTCATTACTTACTTTTGGCGGATGCGGGCATCCCCTTTTGGTTCTGCCCTTGCTGCCTAGTATTTCTGGTGTTTAAGAGAAGTTTTTCCAAAGTTAATTGGGAGCCTTGCAATTTATCCTTGTAAGTGGCCTGTTCGCGCACCTCCTTGGTGGATCTTCTTCCTCTAGCCTTCTTTGTGCTTGGGGTAACCATCTCGATTTCCCCTTCCTCTTCTTCCTCTTCCGCATAGTCATATTCCTCCTTTGACCTTTCTTGATATCCCCTTCTTTTGCTGCATCTGCTCCTGAATCTGAGTGGGCATTGTCTTTCTCAGATAGATCCGGTAAAACAACTTCTGTTTCATTCTCCTTCTCCTCCCCATTTCCAGGTTTCTCCTTTGTAATGCTAGCATTGCTCCTCCTCTCATTGTCCTTATCTTTTGATGGGGCTTAGTTATGAGAATTATCTCCCCCTTCTCTCCTTTGCCTCTCTCCAGAATTTGCTTTGGGTTTGCTCTTCCTTGCCGGTTTCCATCCATCCTCCTTTTCCCGTTGGTCCTCTTGCTTTTGCGGACAATTACGAAAGAAATGTCCGTATTTATGGCACCCTCTACATTTGAATGGAAGTTGCTCGTAGTCCAGCTTTTGAAAGTGGTACCAGTTCCCTACCATGAGCTTGATTGCCTTTGATAATCCGGCTTCTAGATCCACCTCAACGCAGATGGCGGGCACATGCATATTGATCTTTTGGACTTGCCATATCAATATACCTTCCCAGCGTATTCCCAATTGGTTTGAGCAAATTTGGATTCCAGTAATGCATTGCAAGATTTGGGAGCCTTACCTAGATTGGCACAACCTTAGGAATATCTTCCTCGGGATTGAAGTCCGGAGTCCAATTGTTCAGGTAGAGGCCTTGTGGTCCCATGAAATAAGGCCCGTTTCGAAATATTAGTTCCTTGTCCTCAGCTTTGAAGTCAAACAAGAAGTAACCTCTCCCGACTGAGTAAGAAGCTACATTTTTTTATGTCAAGGGTCTCCAATTCCTCTGGACCCAGTTCTCCGTGGTTTTTGGAGATGGTCACAGTCCCGTGAATTGCCCGATCAACGCCCTCTCTGTCAGCGAGAGGGCCACCCAGATTGTGTCCTTTGGCAGTAGAGCTACAACCGGGACATCCTCGATCTGCTTGACGAACTTCGAGGGGGCTCCCTTAGAGGTCTTTTTGCCTTGTTCGACGACAACCTTTTCAAATACTTTCGAGAAAGAGACATTGGGCGGCACGCCCTCATCGGTCCCCATTGGCCAACGGTCTCTTTTCACTAGATCTGGCTTCCACAAAACTCCAGAGATCGAATCACATTCTTCATGCAAATTGCCGAAAGAAGCAAACTGCTCATGACAGAGTGCTCAAACCCATGAGACAGGCTCACATGCTTGCATGCAGTAGAGATCGATCAGATCTTGAAGCTACGATAAAGAGGAACCACACAAGCTAGAAAGAATATGCATGCAGTTGCAGATCATCAATGGTTTCAGAGCGTCCCCCAGATCATTGCAGGGTGAGTAGGCGAGGGATCCCAAATCCAAGTCCAAAAGAAATCGTTTTTTTTCATTGTAGCTAGCCCTATTGCAAAACACATAACAACCTTTTTTTATAAAATTTAGAGTTTTTCTTTTTAACCTTGGGAACTTAGTAACCTCCTTTTTACTGTACGCTCCTCTCTGCTATAATCCAGTATAAAGAAGATGTTGTAACGTAACAAAAAAAAGTAATTAAAATAAATCATATCCACTTATAAAATAATAAAAGTAATTAAAATACTCTATATCCCTAGTAAAATTAAAATAAATCTATGATGGTTTACATCTAGATAAGATAAACCATATCACCCCAATTCAAGACCTTAAAAAGTTACTTGGGACAAATACACATGTAGTTCATTAAAATCGATATCCTCTAAGATACACGATCAACAACTATCTAATGCAAGACACACTTTCGAAAAAAACAGTTCCATAACGATTGCACAGTTCCACTACATAAAATTTTATCATAGTCCAAAGAAACAGTTCCATAAGAATTCCACTAATAAAATTTATTGCTACTTTGCAAATTTTGAATGGGAGGAGGCATAGCAGTGCCCTTCGGAGGACATGGTTGGAATTCTCAGTTGGGGTGGCTGCGATTGCCGTCTAGGAAGCCTGCAACTCGACCAGCAACAGGGGAAAATTCTAACGCAGCAGGAGGAGGACGGGGACAATGGCGGTTTCCATTGAAGTCGGCCATGACAGCAGGCTCACTTGCCCTCGCGGGTGATACAGTGGCCCAGCTCAGGGGCCGTCTTCTTGTTAGCAAAACTGATCACGACAACCAAAATTCCAACCCCGAGAACACGGTCAGAACTCTAAACCTAAACTGCGGGTTTCTCATGTCACTTCTGTATTTTATTTTATTTCTATATTTAACAACTCTACAAATATTCCTGCTCAACACAGTTAAATAAACACAAAAAACTTGTTTCCACTTTGAGCTCATCTCACGATCTTTCTATTTATTTATTCGAAGTGCTTAAATGCCACGTCCCAAGGGGGCACAAAGCGGACTTCATTCAGTACGGGTCCTCATCTGCCTTGTTAATGGGCAGATCTCAGAAAGAATAGAACTCTGGGGAATGGGTAACTTTCCGTCAACTTGACTAACAATTGTAGATTGACCACTAGAATCTGTTGAGAAGATCGAATAGGCTAACTTTGTGATAGGAATAACGCAGAAGATGGACACAGCCTAATTCTTGCTATCACATAAATCATCTTCACCACTGAAATCCTTTGAGTAGATCGAAGAGGCAAACTGTGCGATAGCAATAAAATAGAAGATGGGCACCTCCTAATTCTTGCTACCACATTAATGTTTCAAATCTATGTTGCAAGAAATGGAAAATAGGAAACGGAAATGGAACGAAAATGGAGCTAGAGGGCTTTGGGAGATGAGCAACAGGGATCTCTTCACTCTCCAATCCGCTTATATTTTACATTTAAAATTAATTAGTAATATACTAATGTAGTGCTTGTTACCCTCCAGATACTTTGCAGCCATACCAGAGATGCTAGAAAGGAGGGTTATTTTTTCAATGTAAAGGCCAAGTTTGGGCTTATTTTATGTAAAAGTGTTGGTCTAGTGTGGCTCAAGACATGTGGTCTGGTCATGGCAAGTCCTCTTGGTTTTCATTCCAAGGAGTGATCGCTTAGTGCCACTGTTGACTGCCCCTTGATGTGGTGGAGGTCTGCCATCGTGCAAGGCATTTATTCCCAAGGTTGGTGTGTGGTGCTTCTTGTGTTTATGATTTGTAAAGGTGATTGTGCTTGTAAGGGTTTTCATACCCATCTTAGCACGCCTCATTTAGGCCCACTTGAATCTATTATTCTCATGTTTTAACCCTCCTTGCTCAAGCATACCAAATTGATGATGATGTCATCATTTTGAAGAGGTAGTTCCACTTGAAGGGGAGGGCGTTGAGGGCAAAAACACATTCCTGGGGTTAGTTGGGGTGTGGCACCCTCCTCCCAAGCTCAACGTTTCATCAAGTTGCAACAATTCATCATTTTTTTTATTATGTTATGTCTCATGAGGTTTAGTTCCTGGCTTGGGGGTGACAAACCCTAAAAAGATAATTGAAAATTCATTTTAAGTCATTTCTAGGCATTATAGGTAGGTCGGCCTAAATAGGAGGTTAAGTAACTCAAGATCATGGGATTAATAAAATCATTTCTCTGTTTTTACTTGTCTATTTGGGTTAAGTGGTGCGCACCTCTCTTCTTGGCATCTCGAGGCTTCCATGTGGTGATTTTTTAGTGATTGAAGGTTTTACTAAATCTTGTAAGGCTGGTTTAAGGGAAAGAATTCTTGAGAGTTATTCTATTCTTCTTTGCTCTTCTTTTGTGGTATGATCTTTGGTTTCCTTCTCTTGCATTGTCAGAGACATCCAAGGTAAGGGTTAATTAGAGTTTTTTATGCACAATAAGATTGTCTTCTAAGCGAGACATCCTGTCTAGGAGGGTTTCTCTTGTTAGGCCTTTGGCAACTCTCTTTGCTCTAATTAGGCCCAAATTAACACAACCTAGGTTTTCTTGGTGTTGCCTTAATTTAGATTGCCAATTCTTGAGAGGGACGCTAACCATGATTCCTTGATGGCTTGGAGGAACGATACTTTGGTCTTATTTCCTCATCTTCATTTGGAATCTCTTTTTATCAATTTCTTGTACTATATTGCAAAAAATACAAAACAAAAAATATTGTGAAAAACCCTAAAATTTTTATATTTTTGCAAAATTCTATTTTTTTTCTTTGTGTCCTAGTTAGTTTAATTGTTATTTTTTGAAGTTGTTAATTGTAGTAGTGTATTTTAGATCTTGATAAAATATTGAAAAAATCCAAAAAAGTTAGAATATCTTGCAATAAAGTTAATATTTAGCCCTAAAAGTGCTCTAAAGGAGGTGACATCATCCTAGGGCTAGGTGATGTTAGCCCTTAGAGTTTGATTCAGATATGGTTATTGCAGGCCCATTTCATCAAAGAAGTCAAACCCTAGAGCTCTGAGGAAGAATTGGTCAAATCTTAGGTTACCCGGGTGGACCTTGGGGTGATTTGAGGTCAAGAATATTTCTGGTTCACCTTGAGTGCAGCAAATTGCAAGATTGAAGCATAAACCAACACCAAAACACATCTTCCATCCAAAAGAGGGCCGCCCTAGGGGGGATTGATGTTCTCCCTGTAGTTGGGTCCTGTAAGGTATATTCAATGTATTTCTTGTGGTTAATTTGTGAGATGTTTCACATTTATCCTTGCTGGGCTGTACTACAAAAAATCACATAAGAATATTATATATTCATCATTGCTCCTAACCTTCCAAGTCAAAGGGTTCATCGTACATATCTTCATCGACTCCATTAGGCACTGGTCTACTAACAATGGAAAGGTCTTGTAAAGATAGAATTGTTTCCTATTGCGTTATCACAGCTATATCCTTACCTCGTTCGGGGAGCCTCCCGTGGCCCATAGAGCAAGTCTTAAAGAGGAAGGGGGTGACATCGAGGTGGCATTGGGTACCTCCTTGAAGAATTGTCTATCATAGCACTGGGTCCACTGGGTCCACATATCTAAATTGGGTCCACTTATCTTCGATCGTGGAAGAGTGCTAGTTTTTGAGGTAACATTTTTTGGCACCATTGCTGGGGACCAAACAATTCCTTGGTTAATTTCAATGACAAACCCCAACAAGTTTGGACTACCAAACTCCGGGTGAGTTCTTGTTTTGCGCTTGATAAGATTATTGTTAAAGCACTAACTTTGCAAATCTTATTTGGGGAATCCACTGAAGAAAAAACAAATCAAATGAAATAAAATTTAGGACCCTGAGCTAGTGATGAGAACTATTCAGTGTAAAAGGTGAACTCATCCATCAATTGAGAAGAAAGGAAGTTCATCTTGGTGACTCCACTCAAGAAGTTTGTATGACATGGCGGAAATTCATGTTAATGAGCCTGACTGGATGCTTGGACTTGGTGGCCCTTTGGATTTTTCAAATATCTGGGCTCCTTCTCTTGAAATGCTAGATGTAGCATGGCAAGATACTCCAAAGTTTCATGGCAATGAAGGATCACGTTTAACTTATCTTCTGACCTTTTTTGCATTTACAAAGAAGAATGACATCTTTTTTGAAGATGATATGATGGATTATCTCTTCGTCGACTTTAAAGACTATGCCAAGTGCTGATATGAATCTCTTCGAAAGAAAACAATTACATCTTTTTCAGTTTTTTTGGAAATATTTTGTAAACGTTGGTGTCCTTGTAACACCTCGGTTTTGACCTCGTTTGCATTAAAAATGTATATGATGTTTATATTGTATTTAATTGTGGTGTGGAGCTAAAGGCAAAAGCCCCACCATCGATTTAGCGTTTTTATGTTTCGGCGATTAAAATCGTTGCCGATGGTATTTCGTGCTAGCCGACACATTATAATTTTGCACATCATGTAAATATGCAATTTAATTAAAAACCCACAACCAGCTTGTCAATGCAACAAATAATGAGATGAGGGCATGATTTCCTAAGGATAAGGCGGGGTAGAATATTTAACCTCTGAGCCAATGGGGAAAATACAAGTGTCAAATGGATAACCCATCAACTTCCGACCACCTTTTCTTGTCTTATTCATCAACCAATTAAATTCTCCAAAAAAGTCAATTGGGCAGTATTGCCTTAGGGAAAGGGGAGTATGGGCAGCTGTCAATTCTGGTAGGGCTGTCAGCCTTGACCACACACTTGCCCAAGGGGAACCAATTCGTCAATTACCCTCACGTGGAAGGAGGCAACCACATACCACTCATGCACAAGAGATTTTCCTCATGCACTCAAGCGTAGGCATTTTCTCTCATGCACGCACGCAGCTGATTTACCTCATGTAGGAATTCCATTCTGGGGAAGCAATCCGTTTTTGCAGATTTCTGGAGTTTTCCCATGTCTGGGAAGTCGATTGGGAAAGGATCAGTGGCTGGGATTCTTCCTTGACGTTTTTGATGTTGTTTCTCAATACTCGGTTGGGGAAATCCGTTGTATTGATCGCCCAACGAGTGGGAGAAGTGACCCACGATTTTCTTGGGTGTTGTTGAGTCTGTTTTGGCCACGTTAGGGCCAAAATGTCCCTGGAAATCGAATTGGCTGTTAGGGGGTTGTTTTCACCCATCTTGGCAATTCGTTTTGTTGCCAACACTGTTTTCCTCAACCCAGAATTGTGTATCTTGCTGTGTATGCATCTGTGCTTTGGTCTGAACTGAATTGGGAGTGGAAATGGGGTTGGCCAGCTTGATAAACCTAGTGTGTGAAGGAACCTCACAGACAGATCTAGGGGGTTGGTTTTCTTCTTTGCACACCCTGAATAGCACTGGAGAGGAAGGCATTGCCTGAGGGACTGTGTAGCAGAGAAGGGGGTGCTTCCTTGTGTTGGGTGTGTTTGATGTTCTAGAAGCCAGGCTAGATCTGGTGCAGGTGTCCATAGCTCTGTGGTTGAGCTCACTAGCTTCGCAGTCAGCGTTTCCAGCTCCTTTGCAGCCTGATAAACCCAACTGTGTTGGTTTGGCTGAATTTTGTGGTATCCTTGGCTATGTGTGAGCCTGCTAGTGTTCCTTATTCCTTGTGGGAATCATGCCCAACTTGGGGGTGGCAGTGATGCTGAGAGATTGATGAGCACATTGGCCTATGGTTGGGTGGAATGTTGCAGCGACATAGCTGGTTGCGGGACGAGCTTCTTCATAAGATAAGTATCTCTGTGTTAATCTATGCATTTGTATGAGTTTATGAATTAAATGAACTGGTTAAATGCTTGAATAGAATATATTTTGCTTCCGCTGTATGTTAATGGTTTATGCACTTGTGTATGTTTTTACTTCAATGCATTTTACATTACGTTCATGGGGCTAGTTGCCTGGATTGATAGTGGTAATGTTGCGTCCTCTCCGCCAGGATGAGGGGTGGGGATGTGACAGTCCCAATGGCATGGACTAATGGCTACATGCAATTCAAGAGATCAAGAAATTCTATGATGGACAAAAGATAGTTGAAGAAGGTCCCAAACCACGTTTGAAGGAGGAAGACTATCCTAGTTTGTCAATAAAGGACAAGGATATTATCGAAGAATGCCATGACAAAGGTCAATCCCTAGAAATCTCTCATGAGGTAGCCATTGTTGAAGATTCTTTTGTTCAAAGTTTTGTTGAAGCAGACAAAGAAGATGGCATCTCGATCCCTATACTTCAGGAGAATGGTACTCTTGAAAATAAAGATGAAGGTGCTTCATATAGTGAAGTTTAGGAAGTCCGTAATGAAGGCCTAGAGAAAGAGTTTGAATTGTTGAAATTTCAGTTAGGTTAGGGTTTGAGGTAGAAAATAAAATATTTGTACTTTAATGCAAAAAAAAAATCTAAATCAATGCTAGATACAAAATAGTACAACTGTATCACAATTAAAACACAGTTTTTATCTTTCAACTTTAACACTCCTCAGTGATCACCGTGTTAAAGTTGGTCCTTGAGATGCAAGGTACAAGAAAAATAAACGGTAGCTACAGTACTAAAAAAATACACATTAATGAACCAGACTAATGAACAATAAAGAGAGAAAGCAAAGTGTGTTTAGGCCTTCCTTATATAAAGATAATCTTTTTAGCTCAGAATTTGTCTTTTGAAGACAAATGACCAAAGGAACGTAGGACAACCTGAGAGAGAGAATAGAGCTCAGTGGGTTTAGTCAAGTACAATAGCAGTCTAGGTAACTCAGTCAACAAGGTTTGGAAATCCCAATTAAAATGCAGCAGACCAAGTAACAACAGTCCAAAAGGTAAAGATGGCAATCTACACATAAACAACAGTTCAGTTTGTAGCCCATGCACAACCCATGGCTTTCTTTATAACTCAACACACTCAACAATGCAATAATGATCTAAACCACTCAAACAGGGTTAGGGTTTCTTCGAGCAGCCCCAAACAACTCACAACCTGCTCAAATAAGTTCAAATAGGTCACGATTTACACAGGTAGCCCCAAACATGGTCACTGTTCAGTCCTGAAGCTCCAAGGTCACGATACAGGTTTACAGCCCATAAAGAGGTCACGGTTCAAGTCTGATAGTAGTAGGAGGGTCACGACCCAACTATAATAGCAGTAAGAAGTCAGAACTTCAAATCTAGGCAGTTAGCAAGGATCACGACCATAGTCTACTAGCAGCAAGAGGTCATGACCTCACTCTAACAACAACAAGAGGGTATGGCCCAGCTCAACCAGCAACAAGGATGTCACGGTTTGCTCAAAACAACAGTAGGAGGGTACGACCCAACTTAAGAGGTCACAAGACAGTCATGGCCCATCCCTAAGGGCATTAAAACAGTCACGACCCAGTAGAATGTCATCAAGACAGTCACGACCTAGCCTTAAGGGCTTCAAAACAGTCACGACCCAGCCTTAAGGGTTTCAAAACAGTCACGACCCAATAGAATGTCTTGAAGACAATCATGACCCAACCCTAAGGGCATCACATCAGTCACGGTCCAACATAATGTCATCAAGGCAGTTGCAGCCCAGCCCTAAGTGCATCAAACAACTCACGATTCAGGCTTAAGGAGCAACACATAGTCATGACCCAACCCTAAGGAGTCATGGTAGCAACAAGAGGGCAACAACTCAAACCAATAGTAAAAGCCCTTAACGTCAAGCCAATTTAGCAACAATAAACCCTAGGACAGTTCCTTGAATAAGATCTCCAATCTTATCTTGTCAAGACACACAACAAATGAAGTTCAAGGATTGAATTTATAATCTTAACATGTCTTCTAGAAGGATCCACATTCTAGCTCTACCTTTTAGGAGAGTTACAAAAAAAAACATAAAATAATATTATGTTAACTTAGGATAGGGTACCAATGGTCAAGTCCTCATGTAAAATAAAAAGAATAAAGTTAAGTCATTATAGCAAAGGGTTAAGGTACCGCAACCAAGATGGGCGCTAGGACCAATAGGGAAACATAAGACTAAGAGTCAACAAGAGGGGTCATATCAAAGTGGGAAGACAACCCCTTCACCCACAAGACCAAGGTGTGCCATCAAGGTGGGGAAACAACCCTTTTACCCATAAGACCAAGGTGCGCCATCAAGGTGGGGAAACAAGACCAGGGACTTTAATCTTTCTCTCTCATGGTATATTGTCCACATGCGTTCCATACAATAACTGTGGGTTTTATCATCACTGTATAAGGAAGGTCCAAACTTGATGATGTGATCCCCTGGTCCTCCACACTGCTCCTAAAGGTCAAGTGTTAGTCACATCATCAAGGGGTCGCGAGTCCCTTGAGAAACAATCTTGCAATAACCATTTAGGAGAAGAGGACATCACACATCATCATCTTGGTCAATTGACCAAGATCCACCTGGTTTAATTGGCCAAGTATGTACCAACATGAACTGCTTGGTCCCAGACCAAGAATCTGCCTAGTCCCAGACCAGGAAGTCTCTTCCTCAACCTGCAGGATTTGCTTGGTCCCAGACCAGGATACCCTAGAGGCATATAGGGGCCCTAGCCACATGCTAGGGACCTTACCCTGGCATCAACCTGCTTGGTCTTAGACCAAGAACCCCAAGAGACTGCCGGGGGCCCTAGGGTGCCTTCTAGGGACTTACTCTGCCTAGTTCATTGATTAGGAACCCTATTTAAGTTTTTAACTGACTAGGGTACCATCCTCCCTGAGAATGGGTCTCGCAGCTGCACTAACTTTAACATGGCGGAAATTGAGCTGGATTGGATGTGTGAACTTGGTGGCCCTTTGGACTTTTCAAATACTTGGGCTCCTTTTCTTGAAATGCTAGATGTAGCATGGCAAGATACTCCAAAGTATCATGGCAATGAAGGATCATGTTCAACTTATCTTGTGACCTTTTTTGCACTTACAAAGAAGAATGGCATCCTTTTTGAAGATGATACGATGGATTATCTCTTAGTCGACTTTAAAGACTATGCCAAGTGGTGATATGAATATCTTGGAAAGAGAACAATTACATCTTTTTTAGTCTTTTTGGAAATACTTTGTAAACGGAGGTGTCCCAATGACATGGACCAGTGGCTACCTGCAATTCAAGAGATCAAGAAGTTCTATGATGCAAAAAAGATAATTGAAGAAGTTCCCAAACCACTTTTGAAGGAGGAAGACTCTCCTAGTTTGTCGATAAAGGACAAGGATATTATTGAAGAATGCCGTGACAAAGGTCAATCCCTAGAAATCTCTCATGAGGGAGCCATTGTTGAGGATTCTTATGTTCAAAGTTTTGTTGAAGCAGATAAAGAAGATGACATCTCGAGTCCCTATGCTTGAGGAGAATGGTACTCTTGAAAATAAAGATGAAGGTGCTTCAGATAGTGAAGTTCAGCAAGTCCGTAATGAAGGCCTAGAGAAAGAGTTTGAAGAAACATATGAAGATCAACAAGCCTTAATTGAAGAATATAAAGAAGTGGTGAGTTCTCCTTACCATTGTTTTGAGGATTCTTATGATGTCTTGGGCCTTCTGGAAGAAAATGACAAGAAACCTTCGCGTGGTAAAGAAGATGACGATTATTGGAGCTTTCTTTGCCCTCCCATCTATGATTCTTCGAGGCCCAGGAGTGTTGCTCTGGATTTTTTGAGCTAGAGATGTTATGAGGAAGATGTTTATGATATTTTTTTGTCGTGCCAAAATGAAAAGGTTGTGAATTTGGGTCAGTGAGGATAGGTTCTTATTGTAGATTTGGAACAAAATGAAGAAGCTCTTGGAGAATTTTTTTCGATTTAGAAGGGTCTTGAAAACATGGTTGATGAAGATGTGATGAATGCTCCTCCCTGTTGTATCGATGATGAAGATTTGACGAGTTCTCCTTTCTCCGTTACTTATGATGATGAAGTTCTTGAGGATGTGGATCCTTTTGCTATTGATTATACTTGTTGCGGATGTGATGATGTCCATTTGAAATTTGTTGGAGAGCCCATAACTAGTTTTTCCAATGAGGAAATTGTAATGTTTGAAGACCTTGGAAAATCAACCTTTGATGCGATCTCTCAGGATGCAGTTCAATGATGCTTGCTCACAGTTGATGATGGTAAAGGGTTACATATATTTGTTGCTGATGATAGGTAGCTAAGTTTACCTTTTCATACAATGGATTTCCGCCAGTATTCACAACCATGTCTCTCAAGGATTAATGCAAGCTTTGTACAACAAGAAGGTACTTGCAAGTTTTGGATGATGAACTCCGATGAGGTCAAGTCTCAGTCAGGTATAGGTGCAAGTATTGTATTAATTTCTCCTTACGATGATAAATATTGTTTCCCTTTACTCTTAGAATTTGAAGGTACTAACCATGTGGTCGAATATGAAGTTCTATTGCATAACTTTGAGGTAGATAAAAATTATGTTATTAAGTTTTTAAAGATTGTTAGCGATTTTGACGTAATAGTTACACAAGTAAAAGGAAATTTTGCATGTGGAAATCAAAGATTGGAAAGGTACAAGAATGCGATATGATAGGCCAGGGAAAGTTCTAATGCCTTATCTTTACAAGTGATTCCCAAAGCTCAGGATCAACTAGCCGATTTCCTAGTAGCCAAGTTCCAATGCCTTATCTTTACAAGTGATTCCCAAAGCTCAGGATCAACTAGCCGATTTCCTAGTAGCCTTTGCTTATGTTTTTTTTTTAATCTTTGCAAGGCTGTCATAAAATCAGGAAGGATACAAACAATTTTTAGACCTTCACTCCCTAATAACCCTGAAGATCAATAGGTTTTTGATGGCAATGAGTAGATACATAGGTTTATGAACAGCATGTCAGAATTTTTCAACCTCATTGTGTAGAGCTCCTTGCTGGTTTTGAAAGACATTTGGGGAAACAAATAGATCTTGGAGAACATGTATATGATCAAGGCAGTTTGTACTTGAGTCCAGTCCAAGCATGGATAGAAAAGGCTTATGAGGAAAACATTTCTTTGCGGCAAGAGTTTGAAGGCTTCTAGGTCCATGATCTTTTCTTCCATTGCAACTACATTTCGACGAAGGTAATTACATCTACTCAGTTCATCATTGACGTGGTCTTGTCTTGGACTATTGCCAAAGACAAGGGAAGAAGCCCTAGCATGAAGGATATGTTAAGGTGGCTTCATTGGTGGTATGTTTTCACTTGAATTATTTCTCTCATCATGCTTAGCGTAGGTAGGTAGGTTGCATAACCTCTTACATAAGCATTTTGATTTTGTCTTTTACTTTTACTCGTGCAGTACATTTGTTATTTACTGCATTTCATTTTGATTTGAGCAAGGTAGGACGAAAGTGTCTGCCTTCGACATGTTTGATGAAATTGTTGTTTGAAGTGTGTGTAGGTCTACATGTCCCAGAAGATTCAAAGTTTCTTATGCACTTCTAAGATAAGCACATGTCCCACAATTGGAGCCAACTATTACCTTCAAGATACTCTGTAGCATTCCATACCAAAGATGTTAAAGAGGAGGGGTCTTTTTTTAAATGTAAAGGTCAAGTTGGGGCTTCTTTTATGTAAAAGTGTTGGTCTAGTGGGGCTCAAAACCCTTGGTCTGGTAATGGCAGGTCCTCTTGGTTTTCATTACAAGGAGTGTTGGCATAGTGGCACTGCTGACTGCTCCTTGATATGTTGGAGGTCTCTAATCATGCAAGGCATTTATGCCCAGGGTTGGTGTTTGATGCTTCTTGGGATGATGCCATTAGGACACATGGCTTAGGGGCTGCCAACCACATTTGTGTTTATGTTTTGTAGAGATGATTGTGTGTGTAAGGGTTGTCATACTCGTATTAGCACGCCTCATTTATGCCCACTAAACGCATTTTTATCATGTATTAACCCTCCTCTTGGCTCAAGCATGACAAATTGATGATGACACTATCCTTTTGAAGAGGTCGTTCCACCTAAAGGGGGAGGTTTTTGAGGGAAAAAACACATCGTTGGGGTTAGTTGGGGTGTGACACCCTCCTCCCAAGCTCAACATTTCATAACGTTGCAACAATTCATCTTTTTTATTATTATTTTTATGTTTCATGAGGTTTAGTTCTTGGCTTGTGGGTGACAAACCCTAAAAATTTCATTGAAAAATCATTTAAAATTATTTTTAGACATTTTAGGTAGGTTGATCCAGAAAGGAGGTGAAGTTAGCCTAAGTTACTTATAAATAAGGCTAGCCTCCTCATTTGTAACTCAAGATCATGGGATCAAATAAAATCATTTCTCTTTTTCTACTTGTCTATTTGGGTTAAGTGGCGGCACACCTCTCTTCTTGGCATCTTGAGAGTTTAATGTGGTGATTTTTTGGTGATTGAAGGTTTTACTGAACCTTGCAAGGCTTGTCTAAGGGAAATAATTCATGAGAGTTACTTTATTTTTCTTTGCTCATCTTTTGTGGTAAGATCTCTAGTTTCCTTGTCTTGTGTTGTCAGAGACATCCAATGTAAGGGTTAATTAGAGATTTTTATGCACAATAACACTGTCTTGTTAGTGATACATCCCTTCTAGGAGGGTTTCTCTTGTTAGGCCTTTGGCACCTCTCTTTGCCTGAATTAGACCAAAATCAACACAACCTAGGGTTTTTTGGTTGTGCCTTAATTAATCAAAATTGGATTGCCAATTCTTGAGAGTAAAGCTAACCACGAATCCTTAGTGGCTTGGAGGAACGAGACTTTGGTCTTATTCCCTCAGCTTCACTCATAATCTCTTTTTATGAATTTCTTGTACTATATATTGCAAAAAATACAAAAAAATCAAATAATTTGAAAACCCTAAAAAAATCAAAAGCTATTTTTTAGCCCTAAAAATGCCCTAATGGAGGTGACATCATGCTAGAGCTGTCCTAATGGAGGTGACATCATGCTAGAGCTAGGTGACATCAGCCCTTAGGGTTTGTTTCAGATTTGATTATTGTAGGTCCATTTCATCAAAGAAGTCAAACCCTATAGGTCTAAGGAAGAATTGGTCAAATCCTAAGTTATTCAGGAGGACCCTGGGGGGATTTGAGGTCAAGAATATTTTTGGTTTACCTTGACTGCAACAAATTGCAAGCTTGAAACATAAATTAGCACCAAAACACATCTTTTATTCACCAAAATAGGGGTGCCCTAGGGGGGATTGATGTGCCCCTTGTAGCTGGGTCTCGAATGGTAAATTTGGTGCATTTCCTGTGGTTAATTTGTGTGATATTTCACATTTATCCTTGTTAGTATGTACTGTAGAAAATTACATAAGAATATTGTATATTCATTATTGCTACTAGCTTTCCAAGTCAAAGGGTTCTTCGTACATTTCTTTCATTGACTCCATTAGGCATTGGTCTACTAATAGTGGGAAGGTCTTGTAGGGATAGAATTGTTATCTATTGTGTTTTTATAGGTCTATCCTTAACTCGTTCGAGGAGCCTCTTGTGGCCCAAGTAGCAAGGCCTAAAGATGAAGGGGGTTAATTTGAGGTGACATTGGGTGTACCTCCTTGGAGAGTTGCCAATCATAGCACTAGGTCCACTGGGTCCACATATCTTATTTGGGTCCACTCATCTTCGATTGTGGAAGAGTGCTAGTTTTTGAGGTAACAATGTCAAGATGGGAACAAGAAATAGAAACACTTTTCCTCGTCAGGTTTTTGGTAAGTTAACTTCAAATATAAGAAAATTACGACAATTCAGGTTCACTAGTTGCTTCTCTAAATCTTATTGTACTTCTTCTATATTTTATTTGCTCTAGGCTTGAGAAAATAGAAAGCCCCACAAATAACTGTTTTTTCCCCATTGGGGTTTCTAGGGTAAATTTCTGAGTCATATGTTATTGCCTGATTGTTTTGTAAGGACATCATGTGCTACAAGTTCTAAATTTGTTTGAAGTGTATACCATCTTGGATCAGTGAACATTGTGGTCGAGTTGATTATCTTGACTTCTCAGAGCGAGTGGAGACCTTTGAGAAAAACTAAGAAATTAGTTTTTGTAACACTTCCATTAATGTATCATGGTTCTGCGTTATGTTGTTCAGGTTCTGTGTTATGGTGTTTATGTCTTGTGTCATGGCACTCATTTTGTCATCCAAGTCTTTTTGTTTCTCGTTCATGATGTCTAGTTTGTCATCAAGTCTTCTTTCTAATACTATAACAACTTCGTCTTTGATTTCTTTCTTAAGTGTTGCATTTCTATTTTTCATTTCTTCCTTTCAGTTTTTTTGGTTGGCGACGAGGGCCTTAATGTCCTTCTCCAATTTCTCAATTTGGTCTTTTAATTCCGTCATGGTTTTGGTCCTGGTACGAAGAGGTGTGTATTTGGACGCTATTTTGACTTATGGACTAGTGAAAGACGATTAATGTCTTGTTTTAATAGATTAATTAATAATAATAATTATTATGATAATAATTACATTAATTATGGAGTAAAGGTGAGTGTGGGAGGATGGGAAGAACCTTGTAGATGGAAAATGAGGGATTTGTGTGTAGGTGGCTGGAATGTGTACGAATGGGAGATGGTTGGATATGGAAGAGATGGTGTCGGAGAGCTGGGAGATGGATGCATAAGGAGTGAGGAATGAGAACCGAGTGTTGAGAAGAAAGATCCAAATTCGAGCTCAGGGGAGGAGCAACCGCTCTGATACCAGTGTTACACCGTATCCGGTGTTGCAGAAAATGCTCGTATCCAAGATTATGAAGGAGGATGATCCATCTTCAATTAAATAAATATATATAATAATGAATATTTTATAGATGAGAAAATACAATGATAAGCCTGCTTTAAATATAGCTTAGGTACACCTATTTGGAGAGTCACAACTCTTGGTTTTAATGTTTACTAATTATTTATTATTATTGATTATTATGTCATTTTATTTATTATTTTAGTCATAACAGTCATGCCCCGAAAATGATGTAAATCCCTCAACACCCTCAAAGTAGCAGTACGACCTGGGTGGAAGGATGATGTCATATGTGGAAAAAAATCAAGGAGAGAATGCGCCCAGCCAACTGAAGGACCGAGAGGGTGGCTGTGAAGGGAGACCAAGGTCTCATAGCTCAACAAACGCCACTAGTGCAAGGAAATAAGGCGTGGGGTCATGTGACCCAGTGATCAACCCCTAGGAGCCCTAGACACCAACCCTAGGGTTAAAAACCTCGAAAAAGGGAAGTTAGCAGTGCCATTAAGCCATAGTACTTCTAAAGGAAAGGACCAAAGGGCTCAACCTTGACAACTACTGCTGAATAACAACCCTCCTAGTAAAAAAAATGGCCTCTTTCCTTGGGGCACATTTGAAGGTGCATTGGGTACAGGTGTAGTGTAACAAGGTCAAAAAATTGTACTTCCACCAAACTGAATTTGGCCTCCACGGAAAGGTGCGCCCTCCTAGGACGAATTGCTAGTGCTCCTTCCAAGATAATCTATGGTAGAAAACACTCCAAAATGTTGAGCCCTAGTTTTCGGCAATGGCTTCTTTTAGCACTGCTCTGATACCATGTTAGATTTTGTAGTAGTATAACTAGGATCATTAAAAGAATGACAAAGCACAGAAACCTAATCATTGTGGAGCTCGTTTAACCACGGTGATGATCTATCACCTCCCAACCATAGACAAAAACTGTTTGTCTCCCTCGAGCTCACACATTCCAATAGAGTTTGATGTACATTTAGATAGTAGTAGCACAAAGCCCCCCAAAAAATAAGAGAAACTTCTCTAAAGTGGAGAACCCCAAAAATGTCTTCTTCCTAAATGCAATAGCAAACTCCTCTTGCTTGAGGGAACTTGTCTTGTTGCAGCATGTCCAAATGAGGAGAGGCACCCTTCTATTTATACTTTATGATGCGTATTTTAATCTTCGAACTGGGGCTGATTTGACTAATTTACTGGTGCCGATTTGTCCATCATTTACTAAGGTTGACTTGTTTTTGCCATATTAAAATACATTTTATTATTATTCTTTATTGGGCCGACCTATGAGGTGATTCCTCAGGCAGCTACTACACCAACACGACCAATGTGCCATTGACGCTCATTGGGGGGCCAAACATAGATTATTATATTTAAGTTTGAATGTGGAGTTCGAGTGTCAGGTTAGGCCCCCACCCCACTATTTAACCCGGCTAATGCCTAATTTGGGGCTCAACATAGTTCAATGTGGGCACATATATCGAGATGGAGTTTGCACAATACGAGGTACAATACTTTCCAACACAAATCGAGATGATACAACACAGTGTTGGAGTTTGTGCCAGAGGGGGAGTCCCAGTGATAGTACAAAAGTATATTGAGTTTATACTCAAAAGATTGAGAATTTCGAGAGGAGTGCATATATGGCTTCCTTTTATGATTATGAGTAGTCGATCTAAAAGGTGCCTCCAGAGCATGTACAACTGAGCCAAGTATAGTTGAGTCTATACTCTAAAGTCTCGGAATTTCTTGTTCTGTTTTTGTTTCTAAGTTGCAAATTGGAAAGGTGATTTCAGAAGTTGAATTGTAAGCCTATCTTTTGTATTATTTCAACATTTTGAGATTAATGAGAGTGGTCTCACTGTTGGGAGCGAACTCGAAGATGTATCCAAGATGTTTGGGGAACTTCGTTATCAAGTTTTGGTGTAATTGTGTTGATATTGTTCTCTTTGATCTCTTCTTTACATCTCACTATTCACTTATGAAAATGGATTATGCAAGTTGATTATAAGCATTAGTGTTTAGCTAAGTGATTCACATAACATTGCAAGATGCACTGTCAATTAAATGATCCTGTAAACTAGAAAAGATTTGTTATCAATGAAGGTCTAATGGTTGGATTGGTAATTTAAGTTTTTTAGATAATGTTGAGATTGTTGCTTCAATTGCTATAGGGTTTGAGAGGTATGAGAGGGATTCTCATGTTCACAATTTGATGATAACCCTTCATGAGTTGTTGATATCTTTCCCTTGAGCTTAATCTTTTAGTGTCGATGAGTTGAGAGGTGTGCTGATTTTTATCTTTTGCTTTGTAAGATCCGACCCATTTGTCTTGGTATGTTGGAGGTGCCAAAAGATTTTTTGGTCTGTGATGATGACTTTAGGGATGTTGGAGTTGACAAGTTATTGTTAGTGTCTTCCATGTCTTGGGACGATTTTGGAGTTCAACAAGAAGGAGTAATCCAGAGTGATCTCTTGGTCTAGCAGGAAGTAGGGTTCCATAGCTCAGAGTATAGTTGAGGCAGGGTATATTACTACAAGTGATGCCTGCAAGGAAGCAGTTTGGCTTAGAAAATTGGTATCTGATCTGTTCGGGGAAAAGCTTGACTCAACGATTATCCATCGCAATAATCAGAGTTGCATAAAGCTTTCAGAGAACCCAGTGTTTCATGATAGATCGAAACACATTGAAATGAGGTATCATTTCATCAAAGACCTAGTGTAGAGAGGTGCTCTGAAGTTGCAGTACATTCATACGGATGAACAGATCACATATATTTTGACCAAGCCTCTATCAACATCAAAGTTTGCGTACTTTCGTGACAAGCTTGGTATGGTAGAGAATGCCTCTCTCGCTGAGAGGGAGTGTTGATTTTTCTGAGTAGCATCGAGAGCCATTCTCTTAGGAGAATGGGGACACCTAGTCCGGGACCACGATGTGGACTCAACCTAGTGTTGAGTGATCATTCTGTTGAATGATAATATCTGGTCCTTGACCATGATATGGACCCAACTCTGTCCTAAGGGGACATAATCCTGTGTTGAGTGACCATTTTGTTGAATGGTAGACATCTGGTCCAGGACCACGATGTGGACCAGTCTAGTACTGGTAGACTCAACTTAGTTCTGAGTAGCCATTCTCTTGGAGAATGGAGGCGCTTGGTCTGTTACCAAGTATTTGACCTAGGGTCAAATTATGCAGCCCATGGCTGAGGCACCTGGTTTGTTACCAAGAAGGCACTATAATCCCTAGACACATAGAGCACATAGAGCACATCACTTAAATGTAATATGTCTTTAGATTCTAGTTGAAGTGAGGTAGCCTCAGATCCTCTCACAGTATAGTTGGCCTCATCTCCAAGTACAACACGGAGATGAGATTCTTTCTCAACTATTTCAGAAATATTTTCTTTATATCAAGTTATAATTTATATGCCTGGAAGCACCACTACCTATGAGCCAAGTGTCACTAGTGGTGGGAATAGTACCTAATAATGCCGATATGAAGAAGAATTCTGTACGATCTTCAGTCTTTTGCTTCTTGTGACGATGACCTTTTTCTACATCAGCTATTGAGGCTTCATGTTTCCTTTCACTTGAGCTTGGACATTTGTTTGCATAGTGACCATGTTTCTTGCATCTGAAGCATTGTACTTGCGATAAATCCTTCTTCTTTTCTTGTTGATCTGAAGAAGGGCTTGGTCTTCTACCTTGATGCCTATGGTGGTGAAATTTTCTTCCCTTTCCCTTGCATTTCTTGGCATGGGCCATGAATGCTTGATTCTCCTTAGGTTGAGTGCCATGAAGACTTTGTCTTGCTGCAATCCTCGTCTCCTCTTGAGTGCAATATGCCCATAAGCTGTCAAATTTGGGCAACTTGGTGCATCCATTGATGTTTGGATGAAAGATTCCCAATATGGTGGAAGCCCATTTAGCGTAGTCATGACAAGCTCCTTATGTTCAATAGGTTTTCCATTGGATCTTGGCTTGTCTCTAAGTTCTGTGATCCTCATGAAGTATGAGGAAAGTGATTCAGACTTGGTCATCTTCATGTTCAATAGTTGGTTCCTCAATGTGAGAGTCACATTGATGCTACTGTGCTCAAATATCCTCCTTAGGGTTTTGAACATCTTCCTAACTGTCTTCTTTTGTGAAGTTTGAGGAACTAAGTGGTCTTTGATTGAGTCCACTAGTAATCTCCTAGCTTGGGTATCATTCTTTCTCCACTGGGACTTGTCTTCTTTAGCTTTTGGTTTTGGGACCTTCTCATTGACGAACGTCAAGAGGTAATTTTCTTCCAAGATGAGAAAGACTCTAGACTTTCAAGAGATGAAGTTGGAGGCTCCGTCAAAACGATATTCAACCTTCATTCCAATCATCTTGCCTGCATATTTGAACCAGAAACCCTATCAAGAGCTAGGCCAAAAATGAAAGTTCCAATTTTGTGAAACTAACCTCATAGATAGATGCGCCCTAGCAAGGCGAGTTGAGAGAAGGTGAGGTCGAGCCAAAACTGTGGACTAATGAACTCAAAACATGAAACCCTAATTTCCACAGTAGCTACATCAACAAAATTAGGTAAAAATTGAAACTTCACGGAATTTGATTATTCCTTAACTAGAAGATGCACCTCCCCTAGAGAGAACTTTTCAAGTCTCTTTTTCTCTAGAAATGATGAGGGAAGGCCTTCAAATAGTAAGCCCTAGTTCTCGACAATGGCTTCTTCTAGAACTTTTCTGATACCATGTTAGTTTTTACAAGATTATAGATATAACTTTATTGCAAATGAACAATAGGATATCTAGAAGAAAGACTACATAGAAACAAAGAACACAAGAGTTTATCCTGGGAAACACAATAGGGAGAAAACCCAACAACCTACCTATAGAGATGATTAATCCCGAGAACAGAGTACAAGAAGAGAGTGTCTCTAATAGAAAACACTAGAAAATTACTTCTTCTCCTGTTGCAGTGAACTTCTCCTTCATTAGGCGAACTTGCTTATTGAGCTGTTGTACCAAATGAGGCGTCCAACCTCTCTATTTATATACTTTACAAAACTGACTTTTAACCCTAATTGGGCCGACTTGTCTAACTAACTAGGGTCGACTTACCTTGGGGGAAAATAAAAATAGTAAAAATAATTTTATTTTAATTCTAAACTTCCCCAGGGTTTACATTGATTCTTTCAAGGTTTTACATGAATGATTACATCAGTATGATCTCCCATGGGAGGTACGAAACAATATACTAAAATTACAATAAGAATAACTTCGAAGTTGCACAAAATCCAACAATCCTATATTGCGCTTCTTCTTTAGTGTATACGCCTTTCTTTGGCCTCTGCAGGGTCACAATAATATCCATTTTATGTATTAAACATATGTCCTGTTATGTCTAAATATGAATTCATAGCTAGGCATTTCCCATGCACTTTGCATTTTCCAAACTTACTCATATCGTGAAGAGAAATTTCTGTATTTGATGTACTTGTTGTTTTGTTTATAAGCTGAAATTCCCATTGAAAGGGTCCAAACATGTAGTTCTTTTAGGTATATACAATGTCATAGAGTGTTTCGACAAACACTAAAAGCATACCTATAAACATATGCCTCGTCCCTCAACACAATAACGCTTTTGCCCCTTACAACTGAAACACACATTCTGAATGATTTAGGAATCTGGAGTAAACACAAGTTTATAGAAGCCATTACTTTGCCATATACTAGGCAATGAAAGAAGTTGAATTGTGATAATAATAAACATAAAGTGTTTATTTCTGCAATATACTTGTGCAGGGGATTGCCAAAAAACCTGCCCTGTGCAAGTCTCGGAGATGATAGCTAAAGCTTTTACTACATTTGATATGAGAAGATGTTGGGGATTGTATCAGTAAACATAATAGGGAATAACACATTATCTCAACATAAATAAGACAGTTGATTGCTAAGCACACTCAAAGGAAAAAAGGAGAGTATAGGTTGGAAGTCGGGCCTAGGGTTTAGATGTTCAAGACTAGCAGTAAAGGCCACCCCTTACGGTGGCTTTGATAGCCATGGTCTCCCTAGAACAAATGGATGCCTGGCCTTCCAACATCAACCTAACCTTCGAGGCAGTGGTTGCTAGATAAGCCCAAGATAACACCAATTTCCTCAGAAAATGATAAACCAACATCAAGTATTGTCAAAATGCCCAAGGTTGTATAGCGAAATCGTCAGAGAATCCCATCTATGAGGTTATCAATAAAAAAATAGGGACTTACATCTAGTGTATGCACAATCATGTTTCCATCTTTAAATTTGTTGGACTCTGGCCATTGGAGGCAACACTCAAATGGTGGGTCTACTCTTGTTGGAAGGCTAAAGGCACTGTCAACTTGAATCTGGGAGCAAAGGTATTTTCACGGAAATCTTCACTAGTGCAAAGGATAGGGAGGTGATATTTGAAAATGGGCCATACTTCTTCAACTTAGCAGGCCTTCATATGTAAAATTGGATGGAGTGATTCTCACCATAATAAGAAGTTTTCTCATACCCTGATTTGGATTCGAATTTGTTCGTTGCTGCAAGATATCTGGGCGGAGAAAATTGTTGGAATGTGTTTTAATTTTGTCTAGTGGCTTGATGTCATATTGTACTTAGTGTCATAATGATGATCATTATAACATCAAATGTGGGGCACTTATATGTGTAACTTGGCGTCACTAGCCTTTTGCAGTATTGCACATGTGCACATGGAGATAGTTTTGGGAGTTATTTGGTGTGGGCTTGTCTTTCAGAGAACATTGGCCTACACTACTAGTTCATTTTTATCTACCACTTCTTTCATATCTCTTGATGAGCTCATCATCAACCTTTATGGATTGTTTGGTTTACATCCTTGATTGTGCCTTACGATCAATGGTCTAGGTTTATCTTGGTTACTATTACTTGAGGCAATTGGTCTTCGAATTAAGTTGGGGTGGAGGGCCGCTTATGGTATCGATCATTAGCATAGACCTTATGGGTCTTTAGGCTAGATCATCCATATGCTTGAGAGTTGTATGGATCATAGTTACATATATTGTGTAGGCGAATATATCGTCGAGGGTCCGGAATGTAACTTATTGGCAACAACAGCGAAAATTCGACAAATGTCGTAAAGCATAAAAAAAATACAAAAAAAACCATTTTTAAATTTTTTTTTAACATCCAAAGCAACAAAAACATCAAATAAACACATTGCTACATAAATATGAAAATACAACTAATATATAAGATGCATAAGATATCAAATGGCGGATCATGATCACATATCAACTATAAACTGAAAATACTGAAATATGTTCTTGATGGAATGATAGGAAATCACATCAAATGATCAAATTAAATGTCTTTCAAGAGATGGATCATCAGGACTCATTAGGCATCTAGATACTACATAGTACAATGATATATAGTTGGAATCATCGATCCCCTCTACCCCTTTTATTGGCAAGGAGCACCACTCTTCCTCTGGAAGTAGTAGGGTGTCCTGTAGGTGCTTTGGATGAGTTAGGCGTCAAATTGGAAGCTCCAACAACTCGGGCTATGGTGGAAGGTAATGGGGTTGAGGTGGAAACTAATGTGAGTTATCTTTTCCCATAACTACATATCATAAAAATTATTTCCAATATTGGGATCCTATTCATCAATGTTAGGTATAACTCCCGATTGATTATTCTATTCATGGCTAAGCATTCATTTATACATTCATGTGACGGTTTGTTTAACCTTCCGTCCAGCCTTTTCGGCTTCCAACTATTCCTATTTATTTATTTACAATATTATAATCCCTAACGGATTATATTCTAACAATCCCCCTTTTAATCCGAAGGGGTGTTCGTAAGTCCGAGCATGTTTCTGAACCTTTCAAACTTTTCTCGTCCAAGCGCTTTGGTGAAGATGTCTGCAACTTGATCATTTGTGGAACAATGTCGAAGATGGACTGTCTTGGCCTCTACATGATGTCGAATCAAATGATACTTTGTGTTGATGTGTTTGGTTCGATCATGGAATCTAGGATTCTTAGCCAGCTTGATTGCAGAAGTATTGTCGACCAACAATGGAGTGGAGTTCTCTTGTTTTTCTTGCAAATCTTCAAGTATCTTTCTGAGCCATACTATTTCTTTCGTTGCTTCAGCTGCAGCCACATATTCTGCTTATGTTGTTGAATCTGCGGGAACTGACTGTTTGCGAGATCTCCATGAAACAGCTGCCGATCCAAGACTCATAGTGTATCCAGAAGTTGATACTCCTGTCTCCTTATCGCCATCAAAGTCTGAGTCTGAGTACCCAATAAGTTTGAAGTCATCCACTTTAGAGTACTTGAGTCTTACGTCTTGAGTCCCCTTCAAGTATCTTAGAACCCTCTTTGCAGCTGACCAGTGTCCTTCACAAGGTTTATGCATGAACCTTGAAAGTATGCCAACAACA
>LPNX010331472.1:632834-676060 GCA_001517045.1 Pseudotsuga menziesii
CAAAGAGAAACAAAAAAATAATAACCTTGCAGGTCTACAGTCTCTGCCAAGGTGAATACAATGCAAGCTTCAGGTGAGCATACACAAGCTTCTTCAGTATAAAAAATATACGAGCTTCAAATACACAACAACATTCCTTGTTATACAATATATACTCTACAGAATATCAAAAGCTAATATATTAGTGTGCAAAGGATATAGGTGCACAAAAAAATCAAGCACCAAACTATATACTTCTGCAAAATCAAGTGATTAGCAGCAGCAATTATTAGCTGCAATTATCAGGAACTATTGAGATCGCAGCAGCAATCTTCACACAATGGAGTTTGCATCCATATTCAACAAGTCACAACTCTCTGAAATCTATTCACTCAGCGAGGAGATAGCACTCTCCTATTTCAATAGAATCCACAATGATGTCAAGAGAGTGCACCATGCATGCATCACACAAAGAAACAAGGGTGCAACACTAAGAGAGACAAGGCAGCTCTTGGTTGCAACTATACTTGCTGACGCGAAACGAAACTCTTCATATTGTAGTAGCTTTAGCTTCAAATTTATCACAATGTTGGAGGAAGATCACAACAAGTTCCAAAAGAGAAGTTCACATCGTTCCAATGCTACAGTTAAGACTGGCATAATAATTACAAAAATACCAGCATTTTTGCAGCAATTTTACCCTTCAAATTCACAGCGGATCCTCCACGCAGTCAGAGAAGGGAGGCTCCAATATACAGCATATACACTTCAACAGAAGGTCACGTTTCTTCCAGAGGTCGCAGTCACTCCATGCAAGGAATTAGGTCAAAAATAGGGTTTTTGCATTTTCACCAAGTAATATAACAAATTACCTCTGTGCATTCGGTCTTCAAACAACATTATATAGCAGCTACATTGTAATGCAGTAACCAACACCATGCAGCTGTCTTCAATCTCCACGCACTGAGTTTTTCACAAGAATGCCTTCATCAGTCTTCAACGCATGCAACTACGAATCCATAACGACCACTGCAAGTTCCTTCGACGTCCTGAATGAGCTTAGACACGAGCTTGTCGCGCAAGTGAGGGATGGATCTGCATATTCCGCTCCAGCACCATGTGGAAAAACATTTTCTACTCCCCAAGGTTTGAACACAGGTCTTCACATGGACTGAGAGCCCTCGTACGTTCGATGGAGGAAGATTAAGCTTCGTGCAGAGGATGTCCAGGGAAGGAATGTCCTTACTAATTTCTGGGGTATGGATTTCACCACAGACAAGCTTAGGTCTTTAGTCCGCAAATGGCAGACTTTGATCGAGGCCCATGTTGATGTTAAGACAACTGATAGCTACACGTTGCGAATGTTTTGTATTGGATTCACAAAGAGGCGGCCTAATCAGGTCAAGCGAACATGCTATGCTCAATCGAGTCAAATAAGACAGATCCGTAGAAAGATGACCGAAATTATGATTCGCGAAGCTTCATCTTGTGATTTGAAAGAGCTTGTGGCAAAATTTATTCCTGAGGTCATTGGAGGAGATACCAGATACCTCTCACTCACGCAGCAATAGCTCACAGCACAGCACAGTGCAGTGAAGGAGTCACGTAGACTTCAATGCAGCAAGTTCAATGGGGTATCAGTACACCAGCAACAACATATTCAATATATAACCTCGCGCAGCATATAGATATAGACTCTGATATTACAAGCAGAAAGCATATATACAGCAGCCAATATTACAAGCAGGTAACTCCACGGCAGTACTCAGAAAATTAGGGTTTCCTTCCTCCACGATATGCTACATACAATTACCAGAGATACCAAGCACAATCAAGCACAATATCGCAGCATAGATCACTAAAGATAAACTCAACACGCAGTCTTCAATCAACAAAAAAAGTTTATACTCCACACTTCATGCATACGCTCATATTCAAAACCCACAGGATATACAAATCGCAGGATAGAGTACGGAGCACCAGACCAGTCAAAAAAACATTCAAAACGCATTTACAGCGAGAGTGGAGATATGCAAATGAAGAGGTCACAGCACAAAGCTTCAGCGTGAAAGAATTAGGGTTAGGGTTAGGTATTGTTCTATACCAATAATGCATGCACGCAGACTGGCAGGAGAAACGGCCAAGGTCTGATAAAGCAGGGAGAATGGCAGGCATGCAATGCAGCCAGGAGTTATGGCAGGCGGATAGCCAGGCTCTGATACCAGTTGTTAGGTATAACTCCCGATTGATTATTCTATTCATGGCTAAGCATTCATTTATACATTCATGTGACGGTTTGTTTAACCTTCCGTCCAGCCTTTTCGGCTTCCAACTATTCCTATTTATTTATTTACAATATTATAATCCCTAACGGATTATATTCTAACAATCAATAGCACCCTATGATCCCCTCCTCTAGGCGCTAGCCCTTGCCTCTAACTTGAATCTCGAAGTTGATCCTCCAATGGCATTAGTCAACACTCTACAATTTCGATGAAACTTCCCATGCTTAATGAGTGAAGGGTACATTTTTATTAAGGTCATGATAAAAGATTTCAACAGTCAATGCCAACAACATCAAGGTACATAAAGGGGTTGATGTACTTGATTAAATGCTAAACCCATACCCTCATGCTTGATAAAATCCAGTGGAATTGTTGCAATCTTGAAGTCTTGAAAACTATTAAGTTTGTTGAATTCTGAATGGGATCTAAAATTCTACTTTTTTCATATGAAGTCCGATGAGGTTGGAACCACTCTCAAACATCCCGAAACATTAATGGTAATGTTAAAAATTTAAGTAAAAGGATAGAAAATAAAAGTTAAGTAGAATGTCACTTTTACTTTTAGAATTTAATATTACCATTTATTACTTTAAGAATTTAATATCTCTGGTTTTAATAACACTGCCTAAAACTTAACCCATGGATTTATTTCCCAAATTCTTGCAATTTTTTTTAGCAGGGCGATATTTTCCAAAAGTGAATATATCGGGACACATTCAATATATCGCAATAAATTCAAAATGTCGTAAATGTTGCGATTTTTTAGTGGCGATATATTGCCAAGGGGAATGACTTGCGATATATTGCGATATGGGGGGCAATATATTGCCGATATATGTAACTATGGTATGGATCCCATTTGAACTCCATACATGTGTGTGCTCTAGCAATTGTAATTTGTAATTTGGAGGAGTTTGTTGAAGAATAAGAAGGACTTGCTTTCGTGGATGTTTTCCCACCTTGGGGTTCTACCATGTAAATTTCTTGTCTCCTTTCTCTTGTTTGTTAGATCTATTTTATGGCTTTGATGCTTTCCATTGGAGTTTAGATATGATAGATCTTGGTAATATGTTTCTACATATTTTTCTTGGTCTTTTATGCTATCAGAGGCATTAGATCTAACTCGGATGGAATTCTATATTGATTTTTTTCTTTTATTTGGCATCAAATATAAAATTTTTCAGATCTGCTAGTCTAGCACTTTGGATCTGATTTTTTAAGACCTGCTTTACATAGATCTGCAAAATAGAACTGGATCATATGCTTGTTTTTTTTGCAAATTCTAAGCATTTTTCACTAGACCTGGCATTGCCATTGTATTTGGAGCATGCAAATTAGTCAACATTGACTTTTGATCTCCGTTTGTTCCAGATCTGGTTAAAAGCCTATATCAGCTTGGGGTAATAGTTGCATGTTTATTAACCTTACGTTTGGGGCCAAAATATATATATATATATTTTGGTTTATAATAAAAAAATATTTATATAAATCCAAATACAAACAAAAGAAGAGAGACAATAAAAAAGGTGTGGGGGGGTGGGTGTGATCACGCTTTTTAAGAATTTTTTTATGGCTCACTTGTTTGCCTTGTCTGCCACACAGTCGTATGGAAGCAGCTGTACACACAACTTCTGCCTCTCCCTTCATGCATACGTAGTATGGTCCTTGACTCCTTGCTGGTTGCCAAATCTCAGCCACGATTTGTCTTCTTCAATCAATTTAATTGATACAACTCTTTTGTACGGCCCTCTGCTTACCATCAAGATATTTGCATCCATTTGCCTCTTTGCATTCGGACATATGGATCTCTTCCCCAGGTTTTGCATCGTATGGATCTGCATTCCTTCAAGCAAGATCATAGAGGCTTCAATATGCTCCTTCATAATTTGTAGATACATGAAGAACCAAACTTGAAACATGGCAGTTGGTGCTATTTTTCTTGGTTTATTTCATTGTGTTTCTTCATTTGTATGGCAGAGTGTTTAAGATCCAGAAGTGAAGGAGAGGGTTTAAAACTTTTATATCTGAGCCACACCATAGCTAGAGATGCCATGTCACTTGGAAACTCAGCAGTGGGACCCACATTTATGCTTAGTCATCAGAGAAATTTACCAGTCAAGAGTTTCCAAGTGGCACTTCTGGCTCAACCTGTAGGGTTAGTAATTCAGTTTTCTGAGCTCATTTTCTATTGCTTGTAACTTTTGCGTAAGACATCTGCTTTGACTGTTTTTTTCCAGATTCTGTATTTTTGAGTCCTCTTGACAGTGATGTAGGTGTCTTCAATGAATTGTTCTCTTTGATATTGGTGATTTGCAGATGTTTCAAAAAACCCAGGGCCATACCTCAATTTGAAAATTAAAATGGTTATAACTTGTTGATACAGACATCGTTTTGACTCTTGAGTGATTTTTCATTTTTTTAAAGTGCATAAAAGTTCGTATTTTATGCAATGGTGCTATCAGTTTCTATTGATTTGGCCATATGATTATTGAGTATGGTAATGGCCACATATCTCCTTTGTTTGACTATGACAATAGTATGTTCAAGACAGTTTCTTGATGGCATAATTTTGGCACTTTGCTTGGTACAATGTATTTATGATGGGCAGACCATTTAACATTGCTTGTGGTGCATATTTAAGCACTTGTTGAACTTGATGATAATTGTGAGATCATGTCAAGTTTTTGATTGAAGCACTCTAATTAATTGTCGACACTTTCAACCTATTGGATCACATTCAACTCCATCTTTTGCTATTTGTCATATCTTATTGGGGAGATTTTTTGACACATTGTAGACTTTCCATGATGATTTATGCCTTTGCTCTTGGAGGATCTTTTTTGTCGGTAGCTCTCTATTTGCTTCACTTGTTCCTGATCGGTGTGTGTGAAGAGTTTGGAGATAGATTGGTTTTGTAGATTATTATTTTATGTTGTTTAGCACTTCATCGTGAACATATTGATGATGTCGTTATTGGTCATTGTACATTGATTCTTGATGGTAGCAAGTGTCTTCTCCATGCACCTTATTGAGGATCTGGTTGCAGCTTATTGATGGTTTCCTACATTATTCCACTCAACAACTTATCCTTAATAACAACAAATTTTGAAGCTATCTGTGCCACTTATCCAGGATGTTTGAAACTTTGAAATTGTTATTAAGGGGGAATGTAATGTAATGCCATCGTTTTCTATATGTGGTCTCTATAGCCCATGATCTTATGATTGTCTACTTAGTACTAGCTACATTTATTGTTGTATAGCCTATCATTATGAGGACGATGAGAACATCAGTCTGAGGCATTTGTACACACAATGAGGCATCATTAGACTTATGAGATCTCAAATATCTCACATTATTGGCCTATTATTCTTATGTAACACAACTCCTTCCTTGGCTCAGGTGCTTATTCGTCTAGTTAACATTATGGGGTAATGTTAGAATGTGTTTTAGTGTTGTCTAGTAGCTTGATGTAATCTTGTACTTAGTATCATAATGATGATTATTATAACATCATTTGTGGGGCACTTATACATGTAACTTTACCTCACATGTTCTTTTGTAATCTTGCGTATGTGCACATGGAGATAGTTTTGGGAGTTATTTGGTGGGGACATACAAAACTTTAGCAAGAAGGCATCACTTCGAGTTAGCATGCCATCTTATCTAAAGCCTCGTATTAAACGTTTACCCATTGAATAAGTGTGAGGGGGTAATTTCAACACTGAACTAGCTTTAACCTCGTGCTCAATGCCTGTGTGAGAGGCACTTTCTTGACAAGTATTCTTTGCTACTAAACGGTTTTAATTCTCCACTAGTAAACTCCTAATTTTGTTTCACATTGCCTTGGTGAATTTACTCTCCAATCCTACAACCAGGGCCCTATCCCTAGACTACTATTGGTTTCCTATCAAAATCTGGTTCATTTTAGTTGTGTTAATTTTTAATGGCTGTTGTTTTACTCAGAGAGATGCGGAAGTGAGAAAAATATATTCTTAATTGAAAAAGCACAAAAAAGATAATGCTTATAAATGGAAACATTTCTTTAATACTTGCAAAAGCTGCTTGAATTCAAAAAATTTGCGAAAAGTACAAAAAATCGAGTAAACCCTTTCAAACACTAAATGCAGTGCAACTTTTCAAGGAACATGTTTGAAATGAAAGCAAACAAATTTTTCTGATTTTCAGGAGAACATGCTAATGAAATCCTAATATATTTTTTAAAATGCAATCATTTCGGAATGCATCAAACTGTCTTAGAAATCCCTAACTGAATCAATTTTTTTGCTTGATTATTCACAATATTCAATTTTTATTTTTCAGGGCTTAAAACACTTTACCTACAAAATTGAAATGGAACACCCCTAATTAAAGACTACTAGACTTCCCAATAAGGTTCAATATGTCCTAATTCTGAAGAAGACTTCAAAATTAAAATAACATTTTTGGTCACCTATATGACTTGCTCACAGGTTGCTAAAGATCAACTTGGGTGCTGCTTATGCCTTGCAGAGCAACAACTCGAGGGTGAAATAAAACACTTATGGGTTGTGCAAGGGTGACCATGAGTGCTCACGACTGTTACTGAAACAGGCTGTGAACATAAGACAAAGTAGACCAAAAATTAAGGTACAAGGAAGAGACTAGCAGAAATATAAACTAAACCAAGTTTCAAACATTGGGAAAATTCAAGAAAAATCCCAAAAAGGAAACTCAAAGAATTGTTCCTTGTGGAGTTGCCATTTCTGTTGTAGGGAAATTTACCTATACTAAATTAGTAAATATAGATCCTGGGTGAGTGGGTCAATCTCATTGACAAAGCAAAAGAAAGATCACAGTCTTACTTTGTAGAGTTCATAAATTATGTTAACAATGCAGGATAGAGGAAAGAGAAGGATACTTGTGGTTATGCAGTGAACCCCTGTTTGTTGTGAACAACGTGAAGAGTTGATGATTTGGTGCAATTCAATCTCTATATTTGCATAGAGATCAAACAACAAAAACCTTCCTCAAATCCACTTTAACATTAATAATGATATAAATTCAAGTACATGAACCCTAACTATTTTTAGGGTATTTTTTTCAGCTGCAATTCATGGATCTGGACAAAGATCAACATTACATGAATACACCAGGAATTGTGGGGGGGAGTACAGGGGGAAGAGAGATCTTTATTATATTTCAATTATGCTTAGAGAAATATACCTGACTTTGCGAATTTTTTGGTCATCCTGCAGGACGCGTGAGGAGCACAGCGTGAGGAGCACACTAGGGTTGGAGCGTTCAGGAGCGCAGCATCTCGGCCATGGCCGCCCCTGGGGGTGGGGTAACGGACCCTCCCCCTCCAATCTCTGATGAGGATGCTTTCAGGAGGCTGATAGCCAGTGGAGGAAAGCGCAAAGCCTCCCTTTCAGTCCCTGAATTCATAAAAAAGCTTGAAGAAATACCTGAAATCGCCTTGCCGGAGACAGTCAGTAAAAATAGCCCTTGCTCTCTCCGAGAGAGGTCTGGTTGGCCAGTTCATGGGACTATGGCCCTCAGCAAAAACAATAGATGATTGGATCCAAAGAAACTGGAAGCCCCACCTCAAAAAAGGAGTCACCTGTTACCCATTAAGCAGTGGCTTCTTCCTATTTGAGTTTATAAACAAGGAAGACAAAGATCTTATATTCAGAAATGGGCCTTATTTTATGGGTACCCAGGGGCTATATCTGAACCGCTGGACCCCGGATTTCGACCCCACGGTGGAATTGCCGAAGGAGGTGCTTGTATGGGTCAGGCTGCCCAATCTACCGGTTCATTGCTGGAATTATGAAGCTCTTCAGAAGATAGGGAATGGAATAGGCAAATTCGTTGATAAAGCAGACAATAAATCCATCTACAACTGTGCCAGAATATGTGTGGAAGTTGACCTGGAGGCTGTGAAGATTTCTCTCGGATCTTGGTCCCATTACCAGAAAGTTGACTATGAGCACTTACCCTTCAAATGCAGAACCTGTCAAGAGCATGGGCATTTTCAGAGACATTGCCCAAAGAACCAAATAGTTGAAAAGGAAGATGCTGAAGGCTGGCAAAAGGTTAAGAAATCCAAAGCAGGTCCAAAAAAGAATGTGCAGGTGAACAACCCATCAGCCTCAAACCCAAGCACGCCAAAGGAGCCAATGAAAGAAACTGCAGGTCAATCAAAGGAACCTGGCAAAGACCCCATCGATATAGCCTCTCAATCCCCGGTCCCCTCAGGAAGTCCAAGACCTGTCAATGAAATGCATCAAGTAGAAGACCCTTCGAAATCGGATGAGGAACACATCTCTCTGGGCACCGAAACTGGAGTAGATTCTGATGGGGGGGCTACAGAGACCAGCAGCTCAGTAGGAACCCCTGAGAAGGTCCCAAGAGGTAGGAAGCCAGAGAGGAAAAAAAGAGAGGAGAAATCCTATAGGGACGTAACAGCAGGGCTTTAGCAAACCATTCCGGATATGATTGAAACCAAATCCACAAAAAAAGGTAAGGCTTCGAAAGGAGCCACACCCCCCCCTCCGGTTCCTAAATGCAATACGTCTCCTAGAACTGCAGAGGGCTGGGAAGTAAACCCAAAGAAGAAGCAGTCAAAGATCTAGTAAGAATGTCTTCCCCAGAGGTACTTCTTATCCAGGAGACGAAAATGGAGGAGCCTGAGACCATCCAGGCTAGCAAAAATTTTTGGAAAAAAGGAGAAGGCAGAGCCGTAAGCGCTAGGGGAGCTTCAGGAGGGATAGCCACCTTCTGGAATTCCTCATCGCTCGCTCTCCTTGATGAATACAACACCACTCACTGGTTGTTCACGAAATTGTTGCATAAAGAATCGGGACATAAGGTAAGCCTTGTTAATATCTATGCCCCTGCCCTTCTTGGGGAAAAAAAGGAATGCTAGGAAATGCTGAACTCTTTCCTAGCTTCTAATAATCATGAAAATCTTGTTCTCGCCGGTGATATGAATGTCACTCTCGCCCTTTGGGAAAAGAAAGGAGGATCTCCTGTAAGAGATCCGGCAAGGGAATGGGTGGAAGACATTATGCTGGACTGGGATCTGGATGATATCAAACCCACCTCTGGCAAATTCACCTGGTCCAATAAAAGAGTGGGACCGGGGCACATCTCAGCGCGGCTGGACCAGTACCTAGTTCATTCCTCTTTCCTCACGCTAGGCCTCTTCGCTTCCTCTGAAATTCTCCAAGCATGCACATCGGATCACAAGCCTATCTCGCTCACTCTGTCCACAGGTGAAAAGATGGGACCGATCCCATTCAGATTTAGCCCCCTATGGGTCTCAATGGAGGGATTCCACGACTTGGTCTCAGCGTCCTGGCAAAAGAACGTTTCGGGCTCTCCTTTCTTCATTTGGGAAGAAAAGCTGAGACGGCTCAAAGATGAACTCAAAAATTGGGCAAAGAATCTGCCTTCCCCCATCCTAGAAAGGAAAAAAGCTCAAAGGGCGTTAGAAATTCATCAGCTTCAAATGGAGGCTGCACCGGCCACGTTGGAGGTGCTGAACGCTGAGATCGATTTGCAAAAGGAGCTTTACAAAGCCCTGAGAAGAGAGGAAGAATACTGGAGAATTAAATCTCGTAGTACCTGGCTCCAAGCAGGCGTTAAGAATACGTCTTTCTTCCACAAACAAGCTGAGTGCCGAAAGAACCATAATACTATCAGAGAGATCCATTACCAGGGGCAAACCTTCAATAAAATGGATGATATAAAGCAGGCAGCGCACTCATCTTTTAAAAAATTGTATACTGAAGAGAATGCGATTCCTCCAAGGCAAGACCACTATCCGCTCTCAGCTGTCCCCACGCTGGTTAATGAAGAAGACAACATAATGATGATTGCCCCTATAACTTCTGAAGAGATCAGCAAAGCTATTCATGGGATGAATCCTGACAAAGCTCACGGGCCTGACGGATTCACTGCGAGATTCTTCATTGCCTGCTGGGACATTATCCAAAAAGACCTGGTCAAAATGGTGAGAAAATCTCAGAATTGCAATAAAATAGGTGGGAGCACCAACTCCTCCTTCCTAGCTCTTATCCCCAAAGAGAAAGGGGCTCAAAACTTCGCCAGATTCCGGCCCATTTCGCTCTGCAATACTGGATACAAAATCATCACTAAAGTCATAGCAAACAGAATCAAAAAAATTCTTCCTAAGATCATTCCGGAGAATCAGGGAGGCTTCATTCAGGGCAGACATATCCAAGACAACATTATCCTGGTGCAAGAAGCAATTCACTCGAGCTGCCAAAGAAAGGAAAAAGGTATGATTGTCAAACTGGATCTTGCTAACGCTTTTGATAGAGTTTGGCTAAACTTTCTTTTTGCGGTGATGCACAAGATGGGGTTTCATCCTCAGCTGATTAGTTGGATCAAAGCTTGTATTTCAGGGCCCTGGATCGCCCCTCTGGTTAATGGAAGGCCTGCAGACTTCTTCCAAGCCACTAGGGGGATTAGACAGGGCTGCCCTTTATCCCCTTTGCTCTACGCCCTTCAAGCTTCGGTTCTCAGTTTCCAACTAGACAAGAGTCTTCAGCAGAGATCGCTGATAGGTCTTATGATCTCTCCGAGAGCTAAGAGAATTAATCACGCCCAGTTCGCAGATGACACCCTCCTCTTGGGCCATGCCTTTCTACCCACAGCTAGATCTTTCAAGAGAGAACTGGATGCTTATACAGAAATTTCTGGCAGTGAAATCAGCCTGAGGAAAAGCAAAATATACGGCTGGAACTGCCCTCCTAATGAAATGATTGACATTTCCAGTGTTCTGGAAATGGATGGAACCACCATGTGGGACTCCATCAAATATCTCGGAATTCCGCTTGTTAAAACAGCCTCAAGGAACAGCCTTTGGACGCCAATGATGGACAAGCTTAAGGCCAGGATCATGGCCTGGGGAACCAACTAGCTAAACAAAGCGGGGAAGCTTATCCTCATAAAATCTGTCCTTACTGCCATGCCTATCTACCAAGCTTCCATCCTCCTAGCCCTGAAAGGAATTGTGAAAGACATTGATAGACTCTTGAGAAAATTTCTCTGGGAAGGGGGAAGCGAAGGTAGGAAAATGCATCTTATCAGCTGGGATAAGGTCAAAGCCCCAAAGATGGAAGGAGGGCTGCAAATCAGAGATGTGGCCACGCAAAATGTGGCCTTGGGAGGAAAGATTCTCTGGAAAATGATAAGTGGGAAAACCACCTGGAGCTCCAAAGCTCTTCGGACCAAATACTTCTTCGGTCATAAGGAAAGATGCCTGGATCGGCCCCCCCGTACCAGGAAAGGATCCCCCATCCTTTCTCTTTGCATGAAAGCCTCTAATCCGATTTCCTCCAATCTCACCTGGATTCCGAGGAATGGGAAAAAAATCAAGTTTTGGGATGACTCTCTTTTAGGACAGCCCCCTCTATAGCACCGGGAGGGGATGGCTAACATTAAAAATTGGCTTCACTCCGTAAGTAAAACCGCCATTTGGGACCTTTCAGTTTGGAATACCGACGATACTTGGAAGAAATGGGACCTGGGGGCTTTCCCTCAAAACTTGGAAAATGAAGCGCGGTCCCTTTTGGACGCTCTTCAAGGTTTCACCCCTCTTTCGGCCAAAAAGAAGGATAAACTTGGCTGGGGCTCTTCGATAGGTCACTATTCAGCAGCTGCTGGTTACTCATCTTTGCTGGCTATCCCTTGGGCAGCCCCTGACCCCACTGTCTGGAGAAACCTTTGGAATCACCCCTCCCTCCCCAAAATTGATATTTTCTGCTGGTCTCTTCTGCATAATAGCATCCTTACCTGGGATATTTTAAAAAAAAGAGGATGGGAAGGGCCTTCAAGATGCCCGTTATGTGCCTGCCATGAGGAATCCTCTGACCATCTCTTCCTTAAATGCACCTTCGCTTTAGAGCTCTGGATTGTCATTCTTGGGCAACTGAACTTGGCCCCTCCCCCTGCTCTTTCTTCGATGTTTACATATTGGCTTGAGACAGCCCCCTTCTCCTTCACCAAGCTGAAGCTCTTAAAACATTGCTGGATGTGGGTTCCAAAAATACTATGCTGGAAGCTGTGGCTGGAAAGAAACAACAGGATTTTTAGGGACACGGCAACGACTCCACACCAAGTAGCTCTCAAGGTGAAAGCGCTCCTGGGAGATCTGGTAGCTTCAAACTCCAACATCAACAATGAGGTAATCGCTGACAGAGATGAATACAGCTGGTTTCATAATCTTGACTCTTCCCTTCTTACCAGAATCAAGAAAACTACCAAACAGCACTCTCCCTGGGAAATAAGGCTGGAAGAGCTAGAGTTTATAAAGTGGAGATCCTCGCTGGAGAAGCATGTGATGTATGTGGATGGGGCCTCGAAAGGGAATCCCGGATATTCGGGAAGTGGAGGTGTCTTGCTAGACAGCTCAGGGAAAACTGTTCTCAAATTTTCCTGGGGGCTGGGCCAGAATACCAACAACATTGCAGAAATTTTAGCCCTTTGGCAGGGACTGTCTCAGGCTAGAAGGCTCTGCATCAAGAACTTGATTGTCATTGGGGATTCCAGCATCATTATTCAAGCTTTAAATCTGAAAAAGGCCCCTAAAAATATGGTTCTGGCCCATTACTTCCGGAAAGTCTTAAATCACCTTAAAGATTTTGATGTAATTAAGTTTTACACGTCCTCAGAACCTTCAATCAAAGGGCGGACCATGAAGCTAATATTGGCACCTCCCTGAACAAAGGAGCTCTCATTATCAATGGTATTGAGCACCATGACCCAATTCCCTAGCACGTTGGTTGATGGGATAGAAAGGATCTCCACTTATCCAGTAATTTCTAAAAAGCAAGGACGTTGTTATGTTCTCTGGCAGATTTGAGGTATTGGAGATTGGGAGTCCTCAGAGTATCCAGCTATCTAGAGGACAAAACATTCAGCCCGTCTCATGGCTCTATTTATCAGCTCTGAAGCTGCAGTTAGCTCCAATCGCAGTCCAATCGCGTCCACCTTGGAGGAAAGAACCCAGCCCACGTTTGATGAAGAATTTGGAAAGTATCTTCACTGTAGCAGAGGTAGAAGGCAGCCACATCCTCTAATAAGACGCTTCAGTAAGCAGGGTGGCCACAGATCCTCTTTTTGCAGAGAAGGAAGCGCCAGTAAAGAACTCAGAGAAACCCAGGGATCATGGATTAAGCCTGATTGAAGATCGTGATCAGAAAAATGGAGACAAGCACGTTCTCCCATCAAATTGTGACTAGATTGGGACTGATCTAATATGCTGTTCCAGTTTATATTCTGTTTGAGGCTCTATGGATTTTTCTGTCTTTGCTTAGTTAAAACCAGGAATTTGCAAAGGGAGCGTCTAGCCCTGTATTACTGGGCAATTGTTGTAGTTGGATCTGAAAATGTGGTTGTAAGGCCGCTGGCAGCCGTTTAGCCAGATTTTAATTCTAAAAGTCCCATAACCGTTATTGTAAAAAAAAAAATATACCTGACTTTGCTGCAAACACCTTTGTCACTCGAGCCTGGGTTCCTCTAGCCTTGATTACTTATTAAACTCAACTGCACCAAGGATCATAATCTTACTGTGTGGAATCAGAGGAAGAATCAAACCCTACTCAAGGTCAGATCACACTTGCAGAACCAGGAGGGTTCTGTTCAAAAAGAGAATATTATGGCCAAAGGATAGTGGATCTCATATGATTTCTCTGGCATAAGGGTGAGGTGTTAAACTCCCAACCATGAGCCATCAATTTATTTGCATGAAAGGTGGTTCCAGCAGAGTTGGCGAGTGAAATCTGGTGTGTACAGGTGTACAGGCTCTGTACTCTCCACTCAAGGCCTGTGGATTTTGCTTTTACTTTATTTTTTTGGGCCATTTTGAGGGTGCTTGCATGTTGCCAACCGGCAATTGTGAGCACTTGTGAGTTGCATTTCTAAAAGTGACAAGCACAAGGTAAATGGACTAAGAAATCCATCAAACTGATCTGCAATTCCTGGGGTGAAGGCATGCGAGTGGCCTGGCTCAAACTCTGGGGTCAAGGGTGACCAACTATAAGTATAACACAGTCTGATGGACACCAGCAATATATGGCATTCTTACTGAAAAACAAGAGATTTAATTACATGGCAGTAGATGAATGGATGCAACTTCAACTAGTCTTCATCTTTTTGACAGCGTAAATGCAAATCCTTCTATCTCTGATCATTGCCTTTACCACATTTGCTGCCTTTGTGTCATCTTCCCTCTTTGCATCTTATGTCTCCCAAGACGGCTTCCATCTATTGGCGGCAGTTGTTTCCTATTTTTTGGTTCTGATAACGTATTTTAAAATTTATACCAATGCATAGATGGACTATGACTAGTATCATTTCTGTAGGTGACTTAAGCTATATAGCTAGGGATTTAGGTCCTTGATGAGTTTTTCAAAACAATCTGATTTACTTTGCAAAATATGCATGACAGGATATAATCGTGGCAAATTCCATAAAACATGATTGGCTAAGGGCTCTGCGGATGACAACGTATGGATTCCTTCTGTATGGACCTGGTTCACATGCATGGTATGAGCTGCTTGATAGGGCTTTTACGAATCGGTCTTTGAAAAACCTTTTGGTGAAGGTATGGTTTTTTTTCTCTCCATAATCTATACTTTCCTCGTGGGCAATGTGCATCAGGTTGTGTGTCTTGCTTCAATAGGTCAGCTTATGCTGTTATTCATTACCAAATTCAAAAGCCTCCCCACAGTTTCCTTGAAGTAGCCATGTTTCTCATTCAGTTAATTTAACATTTTTTTCAAGTGCAGGTGATTTTGAATCAAATAATACTTGGTCCTTGTGTGATCGCTGTTGTTTTTGCATGGAATAGCCTATGGCAAGGCAAACTTAAAGAGCTTCCTAATAAATATCGAAAGGATGCAATTCCTACTCTTGTTTATGGTGAGAGAAATCATTATTTCTGAATGTTGGAGTGAAGAGACTTTCCTTTATTGTCCTTCTATTCAAGAAGCTTTTACTAAAACAACATTATTTATTGTTTGTAGGATGGAAATTCTGGACTCCTGCCAGCTTGTTAAATTTCTGGTAAATATCAGTTAGTTTCCCACTCTTTAGGGTTGTATATTAATTCTGAAATGGTAACTGCTACAAATATGTCCCGTGTTTCATTTGTTGGAAACATAAAGCCAATGCATGCAATCAAAACAACAAATTTTCTATTTTGCACTTATTTTATTATTGAATTCGGAAGCTGGTTATGCACTACTGGGTCCTAAATGCATTTAAACTTTAATTATACATATTGGGTGCTTTTCATTGTTTCCAGGGCTGTACCTCTTCAAACACGTGTGGCATTTATGTCATGCTGTTCTATATTTTGGAATTTCTACCTTTCAACTACCATGGTTAAATCTTGAGCGACTCCTCTTCAAGAACCATATAATTTATGGGTATTGATGAATGCTCCTTTTTCATGTATGGAAAAGGAAGATGCTTAGACCTGAATTAAATGGGAATGGAGGATAAAGAACAGGAGGTCAAGATATTCTAATATTTGTCAATTGTCACAGATATTGAATTTCCCCAAGCCCCAGCAACAGAATAACGAGTACTAGTCAGTTGTCAAATTGCCCTAGTTAACCTGATTTTGCACCAATTCTGATTATTATTTGGAGGTGGTATTTGCCATCTTGATTTTCATTTGTAACTCTTTGGGACCAGGCTGTGAATCCAGTTGCATGAAAGCTTCAAGTTTTGGGTTTCTAGTCCTAGATTTTGAAATGTGTTTGCAACTTTTGCCCCACCTGGTTTGGATCAATGCTTGTTATATATTATATATAATCATTAATTATTAATTATATCTATCTATATATATATATATATATATAAAACAGCTTGCGAATTATTAACAACAGGATTGGAATGGTTAACTGTAACTTTCCTCTGCTCTAATATCTTTGATATTGAGCTGGCGAAGCTCAAGGCACAAACATAAATCCATATTAGGCACCGTTTTCACTAATAATTACCTACTTTCCAGTTGTATTTAATTTTCCGATGGCTTACAACTTGAGTTTTCATTTGATTTTGTTTGGCGTTTTGTTGGAAATAGCTAGATTGATTTTTTTTGGCGTTTTGTTGGAAATAGCTAGATTGATTTTTCGCTGTTAGCAACGATTGCTTATCCAGTTTTTAACTAATAATTATAGAGCATACTTTTAGGTAAAAATGAGCAAGGGTGCCGATTTAGCTTAAAATCAGCACCCTTGCCCATTAGTTTATCAGTAAACTCTAAAAGTCCATAACATTCTTGCCCAGGCTCAAGTCCTGGGTGGTTTTAACTAAATTAGCAAACCTTTAGGTTATTGATAAACCAGTGGACAAGGGTGCTGATTTATCTATTATTGTGTGTTGTAATGGCATCCCGTATGCCTTAAGTGACACTTAAGTTAGTTTCTGAGTTGAAGGTAATCTAATAAATTTATCCATGCCATTGAAATTTCTAGAATAAACGTGATTTTTAACAGATTTTTATGGACAATATGCATTGATATTCTTATTTTGGTTCAGAAAACTGGGAAATGACTTCAGGGATTGTTCATTTCACTCTTTTGCAAATCACGATTTCCTTTTTATTATAAATCTTTCTATTTGCCTACGATTTACATGGGCTCTTGATGCAGATGAACTAATTTGTTGCCATTGAATAGATGATTTTTTCATTTCATTTTCTTCTGATTGTAATAACTAAAGTTAGAATTTACATAGCCCAACAATACTACGTAGTGTATTTATTTACAAATTGAATATACAATTTTTTTTTCCACGTGGTTCACAGCCTCGAGAATATTGGTCGGGGATCGCTACATCCACAATAATAATTCTAGGAGGCCCACCCGAAGGGGCCTCGCCCTATTGGCTCCAGTTTTGGGAGCTTAAACCCAAAGGACACAGAGAGTTGGATTCATGAGAATTAAACCTTTGACCTCGATATCAAACGGTCTTTGGATTCAGACTCCAACCAATTGAGCTGCCCCTTGGGGCTAAATTGAATATACAAACACGTTGGAGATCAGGAATATAATATTACATGGAGTTGTTTCATACATGTTTTTAATACTTACTTTACCTAATCACTATAATTAATGAAACTAAATATTTTTTCTCAAGGAAATTTTTGTGGAGAAATCCAAGGTATGCAAATTCGTTAGCATAGGCTAGTGTGCTTCGCTTAATGTGATTCAAACCAGATCCCTATGGACATAGAATGAGTCAAATGCCCAACAACATTGGATACAACCAATTGAGCTAACCCATTGGGCAAATAAGGGAATGAAACTTAATTATTATTATCATGATAATTAAAAATATAATTAATTGCACTTTATGAAGTTATTTAACATAGAAAGACTATTAACTTTGGACTCTAGTAATGGAGTGTTAATACTTAACATTAAAATATTGTTTTAAAATGATCTACCCGTTTTAATTCATTTTTTTTAAAGATCACAATATTATAAAAATATTATATTCTTAATTTTATTGATTCACTTGGCTCTATGTTGGTATACCATTTTATTGACTCACCATCTCTAGATGGTGGGCCTTGTGTTAGTACTCCATTGTATTGACATATTCTTCATTTTTAAAGTAGGATTAGTTTAAATTCACTCTAGTATTGAACTTGCTATCTTCTCTAATTGATGATAGGATTGCATGAAATGCACCTAACCAATGTGATTAGCATTTCATGTCATTGAAGACAAAATTGAGTTCCCCATGATGATTGGAGTAATTCAACTCTGTACCTTCTTGGGAATTTCCTTAGACATGCTTTAAAATATATTGGTATCTCTTTGTTGTTTCAAAATAATTGTCTTTGGCCTCATTAAATTTCTATTTGTCTAAGATTCATACTACATTGCTACTTACACCATTCACCCACCCTCGTTTTAGATTAAGTACATTGCTAAGTGAGATTTTACAGTCCCAAAGATCATTGTCTATGTTTTCACAATCAAAGCAGGTCTTCTCTTTTTAATGTTGTTGTTTTCTTGACATTGTTAGTCCAATTTTGGGTTTTGTTGTCATTTTTTAACATCCAATAAATTAATTTGGAATATTGAGTAGGGTTTGTTTTTGTTCCGCTAACATCATCCCATATAGTTATGTTCATGAAATATATTTGTGGTTTTACTTTTCATATATGAAAAGTTTTTCATTAAAGCTCTAGTGTATTATATATCTTTCTAGTTTTCATTTTTTTTAAGAAAAAAATAAAACAGGGAATAAATATACCTTTTATGCAAGGGACATTGGTTTTTGATTCTTGTTCTTGATATGGGAGGCTCTTTTATTTCTTTTTAGGCCATAATTCTTTTGTATGTTCAACCTTTTTTAGGTACACAAATTTTGCATGTGTAGTTTTAGGGTTTTTACCAAAATATCAACCTTTTTAATATGTTCATTATTTTTACCATTATTATTCATCCTCGATCCTAGAGGAAATCAAGACTGGGTTTTAAATGGGGTTTAGGGATAGTGATGAACAATCAGATAGTGGCTTATGCCATTCTTCGGGGGCTTAGACTTTGTGGCTCAAATGACATTAAGTTTCTCATAGTCACTGGGGATTCTACTATAATAATTAATCTATTGATTCAACTAAATCATGGTATCTCCACAAGGTCAAACACCTTAAGCAACTGCTCACATAAGCATATCACAGATCAACACATTGGTATTTTATGTGGTTAAAACCCTCAGATAAGGGAACGATACACAACCCAACCAAATAGCTACTTGAGGCAATATATTAATGCAAAGGAAAAAAATATTTTACATATGAATTTTTCATAATCAATCATCAAGCAAATGGCCGTCCATGTTTTTAAATAGAGATCATAGATCAATCGAGTGTTAAGCCATTGATAAATAACTATTAAGATTGAGGTGAAAATGAGCCATTAAGTCACTTTGTCAAAAATATATCGTTATTATTGAATTACATAATTACAAATGCATGCTAGTGCATACTAAGAAGCACACTTCATCTAAAAAAACTTTAGACCAAGTTGATCTTAACTAACTCTTAAGTGTTTAAATTTCCTAACACCCCCCTCCTAAGAACAATTTGGGAAATGATTGAGTGATTTAGAAAGGTAACACAATAAGACAAGGAAGGAGGTATTAGAGTCTACCCCGCCTTAATGACAAATTATTGAACTCCTAACATAGATCAAAGTTTAGAGAACTTCGCTTTGTAAGAGGCTTTGTGAAGATGTCTGCAATTTGACCATTTGCAAGGAAAATGAGCACTTCGAGAATGCAATAATGAATAAGTTTTCCGATGAAGTGCATCTGTAGCTCAAATGTGTTTGCTACATTTATGTTGAATTCGATCTTTGGCGAGCTTGATGACACTATGATTGTCACAATAAAGGGTACTAAAATGTTGTTTGAATCCAAACTTTGAAATGATTTGTTACAGCCACAAGGTTTCTTGACTTGCATTAACTGCAACTTGATTCTCTGCTTTTGTTGAAGAAAGAGCAAGAGCTTGTTGTTTCTTACAACCACGAGTCACAGGTCCAAAACCAAGATTGAAAACAAAACCTGTAGTAGACTTTCGATCAACAGGATCATCAACCCAATTTGAATAATTGAAACAAACCAACAAAGTAGTCCCCTCTCGAACTGTAAGAATACCTAATTGAACTGTACCTTGGATATACCAAAGTGTCATTTTTTCCTCTTTCCAATGATTGTCATGGGGCGTTTGCATATACTTGACAACAAGACCAATAGTAAAGGAAATATCAGGACATGCATGAATCAAGTATGAAAGAGTACCAACTAACTTACAATACAAGATAATATCTACTTCGGGTGTAGTCAAGGTGGCATAATGTTTGTGTCTAAACTGAGAGGGAGAAGGGGCTGGTTGACAGGCATCCATGTTGAAGTGACGAAGGTGGTCACAAGCATACTTAGATTGAGAAAGAAAAATAAATTCATCAACACAAAGAGCAAAGATTATGAGATGGGTTCCTCCTTTTTTGGTATAGATATTAGGGTCAGAATGACATCCAGAAAAACCAATTCCAATGAGAAAGCTATCCATTATGGCATACCAAGCTTGTGGAGCTTGCTTAAAGACCTACGGAGATTCCTTAAGGTGACAAACATGGTTGGAGTCATTTTGAATGTAACAAGGAGGATGTTCTATGTAAATTTTTTCTTGCAAATCCCCATGCAAAAATATGTATTTGACATCCATTTGATGGGCCTCCCATTTATGTGAAGTGACAAGGACAATACATGGAGTTCGTTTTGGCGATAGGGGCAAATATTTCATTGAGTCAATTCCTTTAGCTTGGGAAAATTATTTGGAAACTAACCTTGCCTTGAGTTTTTTAATACTTCCATCTGATTCATATTTAGTTTGATACACCCATTTACATATAACAATTTTTCTTCATTTTAGAAGAGGTTCTCTTGTCACCATGGAAGGAGGATTTGGTTGAGAGGTTTGGGACCTTTGTTTTGTTATTGTTGAGAGGATGTTGCTACCTGGGATGCTTGGTTTTATCCTTTTGTTGTGCCACTAAGGCTTTGTTAGATGCACCTATAATGCTGCTTATTTCAATATGTAAAAGTTTATCTTGCTTTCTAATCAAAGCATTACAAAACTCTTCAAGAGAGGATTCTTTATAAGCAGTCCCTAGTCCTTTGATGGAGTAAAAGGTAGATAGAAAAACATAATATACATGACCAAGCTTAGATAGAATAACATAAATACATTACTTTTCTGTCTTAGATATCTTGCATTCTTCAACTAAAAGTCTAAGGATTTTGAATTAGATAGATAGTCTTGAATTTAAGAAAAATCACTTGGATTTAAAGCAAACAATTCATTTTCAAGTGGGTGACTTCGAATCTCATTGTGTTTATTAAATACAGTTTCCAATTTTTCCCAAATTGCATTTTGTGTCAATTCCTTGAATGTGGAAAAGTCATTAGAGATGGACATCCTAAGTAATCCATAGGTTTCGTCACTTTTATTTTCTTATCAACTTTAGTGGGACCATTTATTTTTCCAAAGTAATCTAGTAAAGTCCATACTCTGTAGCACATCCTCACTACAGGGTCTATGTGATAAGTCGCTGGTACTGGTAAGCAACATATTAGTTGGAATATCCATATTAATATGACCTAAAATAGAGCTAATGATCTAGATGCAAATGAAGTTTGGATGTCAAAATTGTGTTTTTTTTAAGAAAGACATCAAATAGAACTAGGGAGCATGTGGCAGGTAGAGGTTGAAACACATGGTGATGGGTGCAAAAAATGTAGTAAATAATTCTCCCCTTATTAACTTTGCATATAAGCTTGCTTTTACAAATAAGTTACTTCAAAATAAGTGACTCATTTTTATAAAACAAGTGGAAAACATTTTTACAATTTAGTTATTTTATAAATTAAAGTTACTGAACTTTTGCAAAAGTTAACAAATAATGTACTTGAACCCAAAACATCTTACTTATTAAACAAAAGATTTAATGACTTAAAGAAAAGATTTAATGATATTATGGAGAATGGGGGTGTTGGTGTTGTTGTTGTTGTTGCGGGAGAGCGTTCATACGAAAAAACCTTGCTTTTTGACTTGCTAGACACTTTACACAATCAGCGACAAAAAATGAAAATTTTCAAATTTGGGGTGAGTATTTTGTTAGCTTATCTAAATTTTTTATAAGTTTTCTCATTATTTCTAGTTAACTGATTTCGCACAAGGTGCATAACAAAGCGTATATGTAGTTAAGAAAACCCTTTTTGCTCCTTTTTTTGATTTGCCGAGTTCACACAGAGAGCAGGCAAAACATTCATAGACAAAAATGTAACAACCGAGAATAAAATATAAAACCAAGCTAAAATATGAAAAAATATGAGAAATATTTTAATAAAACATGTAGATGTAAACAATAAATCTTTGGATTTGGTAAAATGGCCGTAAAATGGAAAACGTTTTGAGTGAAACATTTTTTTTTCCAATCGAAAGTAGTGCCCTGGATGTAATGGAACACCTATGCCAACCAAAAAAATACACACATAAAATAATCCAAAAATCCTTTGATGCACATGGCTACATTGGTTCAATATCTTAATCAACAACGAAAGTGGGTCTTCATAAGTGCTATGCTACTATGTTAGACTAAAACATGGTATTTTCACAAAGTCAAACACCTTATGCAACCACTCACACAAGAAAATCACAGAACAACACATCCATGTTTTATGTGGTTAAAATCCCCAGAGAGAGAAACAATCCACAACCCCAACCAAATAGCTACTTGATGCAATATATTATTCTAAAGGAAAAATATTTTACATATGAATTTCTCACAATTGATCATCAAGCAAATGACCCTCATGGCTCTTTAAATAGAGATCATGTACCAATTGGGTGTTAATCCACATATCAATAGCTGTTAAAATCGAGGTGAAGATGAATTGTTGAATCACTATGTGTAAAACATATACAAATGCATACTAATTCATACTAAAGAAACACAATTTACCTAAAGACATTTTTTACGAAGTTGTTCTTAACTAAATCCCAAGTGTAGAAATATCCTAACATAGTCTACACATCCCGATTGATGGTAGGCTAGCTCATATAATAGAAAGAATAAAAATGAAAGTGCCTTGCTTTGAAAACATTAAATTTTATCATGTCTTATGAGATCTTAATCAGCATGAAAATCATCATGCCCATCGAGCCTAGAGATTGGATGAAGGGATGTTGATAAAAGCGGGGAAGGTATTGATCCACCCTATCCCCTAAGTCTTTCTACTTAATTCTTGAATTTATGATGGGTTACAATCACATGGATATGTCATGCATGAGGACACAGTATGGAAATCAAAGCATTAGGATGTGTTTGTATATGGATGATCAAGGTTACGTGTATCACCATTACGACACTACACATGCTAGGTCTTAATGTTTATACAATTTTTTGAAGATAGAAGGATAATTTCTTGGGTCAAAGGTGGGATTATGAAGTATCGATTCGACATTGGAGGGAAGGACAACCTCGAGGAAATCCCTCTAGTACATTTGGATCTTTGGGTAGTGTCATTTGATAATTTCTCGTGGTTTCAAGTTGCCGTAGATAAGGAAAATATAGGAAATAGATTCGAAGAAATGAATTTGTTTGGTATTGTTGGGATTTTCTAAAATTGGACTTGGCTTGGTATTTTGGGGACACCCTATTATCTCTCAAAGCTGGGTAGTGTATATCAATTTGCTGATTCCCCCTTTGGGCTCTTGGATATTTGTTTGTTCTTATGGTCTGCGAGGCATTAGTTGGTTTTCTTACTCCTTAGGCTTGTGTATTTTTGGGCTCTTGATTTTTCGTTGCTTCAGTTGTGCTCTAGTGTTTATGGGATGGTGTGGGTTTGTGTGCTTTGGATGGCATCATGGGCTCATACTGTAGTAAGGTTGAGCCCCCTTTGACTTGTTTGTGGGTTGGCAGTAGACACAAGTCTTTGAAATGTTTTACGTTTTACCTATTTGGTTGTGAACATGGGATTTTGGGCCAATGATTGCCTTGCGAACTAGAGAAACTATCATTGGGAAATTCATGATATCCACAGAGTTTTGTGTGAGCATGAGGAGTATATTATTGGCAATCGAACATTAATATTTTCTATGACTACTGAAATTTATAGCAATGGGCATTAGCATAACTCCTAGAATGCAATGATAATGGAAATCCTAAAGTGTAAAAAATTAAAAAGTGGAAGCATAATGTTCAATGTTGTGAAACATAGTTTGTAATCTTAGCAAAGGATCTTAATCGACTATCTCAAATCTTTGAATGTCAATGGGCTATGTTCTTTGTGAGCTCAAAGAAGAGGAAATTTTATGCCAAACACTTGAATACATGGACCTAGAAGAGCAAGGGTCATAGCCCACTAATGTTAACCAAGATGATGCACATAACAAACATATCTTTTATTAATTTCAAATTAAATAATTTGTAAGACAATTATGATATTAGGAACTTTCTTTAGAGTTTATACTAGTATGATTTTTTTGAAATCCTTTGTGAAAGATGCTAAAAACTTTTTGAATCCAATTTGCTTGCTTGAAATGTTGAGTTTTAAATTCAAAAGTTTTTTTTGAAATCCTTTGTGAAAGATGCTAAAAACTTTTTGAATCCAATTTGCTTGCTTGAAATGTTGAGTTTTAAATTCAAAAGCAACATTCCTTTTAAATTCAAAAGCAACATTCCTTTTGTATTACGACATTGTCCAATCCAACTTCAATTTTTTTAATAAAAAATGATACCTTTTTTTTTTTTTAAATTAGTTTTTATCACTATTATGTTTTTCTTTACCCATTTTTCTTCTTTATTTATCCTTATTGCAAAACGATAAATTGCATGTATTACATAGTTTCAATAAGATCATTATTTCATTGAAAATTTTCTCCCCCATCAAATATTTGTTGGTTAATTTTTTATTTATTAAAAGGACCACTAAAACATGGTAGCAAAGTTACAATATGGCCCTCGGCTTGAGTTCACATATTTCCTGTCCCTTTGTTAACAAAGAAAACTGCCTGATTACATTAAAAAATATGTACTTCTTGCATCTACAAACACTGTATTTTAACAAAACTACAACCATATTAACACAGAAACTAAAACCAACAACATACTGCCTGATTACATTACAAAAGATGTACTTCTTGTATCTACAAACACTGTGTATTTTAACAAAACTACAACCCTATCAACACAGGAACTAAAACCATTACAACCCAATCAACACAGGAACTAAAACCATAACAATAGTAAACAAAAAACATTGCCATTTTTGACATTTCCATCTTGCTAATAGAAAACAAGGTAACCTATTTCTTCTTGCTTCTTCGCGGGGGTTCGGTCTTCATCTTTGGCATAAGTGTTTCCTTATACCATGACCAATTGAAGCATTTGAGTCATTAACCTGAGATAGAATGAACTCCAATTTGGCTTCCAGAACTTCCAAACGACAAGTAACTTATCCTATTCCAGTTCTAATTCTGCCAATAAAGAGTGTTCCCTTGTCTCGACACTGCTCTCTCACGAACGTGATCCATGATCATCCTTTCCAATCGACGCTTCATATCCCAAAAGTCCTCCTCGTTTTCCCTTGCATGCGTACAGAGTCAATCATGTTTGATAAAGGAAAGGATTTACTCAGAATTTTATAGTAGCAGAGGAGAACCAAGACGAGAAGGATCCTGAGAGAGAAGATGGGACATAAGATTATTTTTCAAGTTGCCCCATAGCAAGATTCCATACTTCCTTTGCAAACAAGCACTCCAAAAGTATATGTTGCATTGTTTCTTCTGTTGGATAGCGCATCGAACATCTTAGTGGACCCTCAGATCCTTTCTTCTTGAGGTTTTCCCCTATTAATATTTTCCCATGCGCCACAAGCCAATTGAAGATGTTTACATTTGGCGAGCCTATAGAGCCCCATATCTTTTCCACATATTTATTTTTCGAGGAGAGCCCACCAGAGAAGAGATTTATTCATACCCTTTTGAGACCGAGTACGAACCTTGAGCTCCCCATACTCTTTTTTCCGCTCCCTGATATAAATATAGGTCGCTCCATATAGGCTTTGCAACAATGCCCGATATTTTGCTTCAAGATCTAGACTTTCCATCCTTCCCACGTCCCTATTTATTCCACCTGCTGATGTCCCATAGCTTCCTATACGTGTTCTCCTCCATCCAAATCTACAAGTATTACATTCCTTCCTATGAGCCAAGATGAGCCCTATTCATGATTTTATCTCTCCAAATTTGCATCCTTCTATCGTTTCCTGCGACCCAATGAAGGAGTAGATGGAAAAAGTCCCAAGCAACTTTGCAGAGCTTCCAGATATGTATGCATTTTCCTTCCTATGGGGTCTATCCAGTGCACTAAGGCACCCTCCTCCTAAATATTTCTCTCTAAGAACCTATTGAGTCCAAGCATTTTTGTTTGACAAAATCCTCCAAAGGAAATTTGCTCCCAAGGCTAGATTTGACATGTGAGGGTCCCAAACCTGGAGCCCCCCTTCACTAATAGACATCTTAACCACTTTCCAACTGACCATAATAAATTGATGGCTGTTTTTCTTCCCTCCCTTCCATAACCAATTCTTGAGTAGTGAATTGATTTGATTCAATACTTCTTTTGGGGTAAGTAAGATCATGCACTGAAAAATTGGGAGGCCAGAAAGGATGGCTTTTAAGAGCACCAACTTACTTCCTGGATTTAGACATAGGGAGCTCACCCATCCATATTCTTCTTCAGTTTTCCAACTACATTGTCCCATACTTTGCTTGATGGAGACACCATTGTGATGGGAAGGCCCAGATACTTAAAGACTTCCTAGTTTGCAGATGTTGAAATCTTGAATTCCTGTGCAATGGCAACAATTTCACTTTGAGGGGCACTCCAGGAGTTTATGTGACTCTTTCTTCTGTTGATTTTTCCTCCCGAGACTTCACATAAGTTGGAGAGAATGAAAGCTAATCTCCAAGACATAATAATAGAGGCACTCCCCATAAGAAGGGTATCATCTGCGAATTGGGTGTGATTGATGGATTTCACCTTAAAGGAGATGACAATTTCCGGTGTATTTCCTTGTCTTCGTTCTTATTCTAACTTTTTGCTAAGGACATCCACGATTCTGCTATGCTGATATTGGTGACAATGAGCATGCTTGTTGAAAGGCTTGGATGAGCTTGAAAAAGTTGGTAGGTCTACCGTTAACAAGAGGAGTGATCCATGGTTCACTAGCATTGGATTTAATTAAATATATGAAGTCGGTCAAACCCAAACTTCTTCTTGATTACGAAAGAAATTCATGATTACCTTCGTCAAAAGTGTTTTCCATGTCAATCTTTATCACCATTCCTTTCTCTTTCCTCCACTTTCTAGAATGAATGGCTTCCTACACCAAGGTTCCATTATCCATTAGATGTCTTTTTTCGACGAATCCTCCATGATTCTCTAAGATAATTTTGGGATTATATACTTCATCCTATTAGCAAGAATTTTGTTGATTACCTTATAGGAGGACTTGCATAGGGAAATTGGATGAAATTGATTGAAGGAGGATGAATTATTTTCCTTTGGGATCAAGGCTAGGAAGGCTGAGTTTGTTCCACCTCCTAGCTTAGATTTTCCTCTACAAATAGACGATCATTCTAAATACGTCAGATTTGATGATAGACCAACATGATCTGTAGAAGTGCAGGAAGAACTCATCCAGACCCAGGGCCTTGCCCGACTCTTCTCCCCAAACAACTTGGGTGATTTCCATTTCCATAATCTTTTTGGACAACCAAAGATTATCCTAGTGAGAAATTAGACAATGGTTGAGGGATAAGAACTCTTCCGGATTTCCAGTTGGAGTGCCCACATCCTTCGAATAAAGAGAGTTATAGTGATGAAATTCCTCTAGCTTAATTTGGTCAAAATTACTTACGGAGTTACCTTCTATTGATTTTATCTTTGTCACATTGTTGCTTGACTTTCGAGCATTTTCTTTCTTATCAAAGTAAGCAATATTTATATCCTCTTCTTTTAACCATAAGCTTCTCAAATTCAGTCTCCAATACTCCTCTTCTTCTCGACAAGAATTTGAAAGCTCCATCTGATTTTTTGCTTCATTTTCCATTTCCTCCTGTGTTATCAGACAACTTTCCATCGTGGGTTGTTGCTAAGCCAACTCCCACTTCTTTTATTGCCTGCCTTGACTTGGGGAATTGATATTTTTTTGACCAATTCTTTCAAATATTTTTTGATTCTCCACAGTTTGTCTTCCAAAACAAATGTTGAAGAACCCCATACTGGTCTCTCCCATATAGATATAACTAAGTCATGAAAGCCCGGTTTGGATATCCAAAGTGGGATAAATCGAAAGGGGATAGGTCCATGGTTTTCCTCTTTTCTAGAATAAGAGAGAGATAGGCTTATGGTTAGAGATCCTAAAGTGGACTATTTTTGAGGAAATTGTAAAGTCTTGAGTCAACAACAAGCTCTGGACCAGGAAGTAGTCTAACCTAGCTACTACATGACCCAATCATTTCCTTTTGTTTGTCCAAGTGTACTTGCATCTCTTAGGTTTAATGTCAAAGAATTCCCACTCTTGCATTATATCCTCAACCTGTTCCCTAAAGGAGTCCTTAACCATAGTCCCACCTCTCTTTTCTTCTCTAGACAACATGATATTAAGATCCCCCTCTAGAACGAAGTTTGTTGTAGGAATTGCTCTAAAAACAATCTTATTGCTCACCAACATTCTAGTTTTTCAAAATTAAGATTTGGAACATAAATATTTAACAAACATGCTTGGATACTTGATTCTATGTTGTGGAGTTCTATCAGTATCCAATGCCGATTTTTTTATTGCCTTAGGATTGCAAACTTTGCTTCATTCCAGAACGTGATAATACCTCTAGAATCCCCCCTGGAGCTTACAACCACTCCCGTGCTATGCTTTCGTAACATTTTTTTTTGAGGATATCTTGCTCAAGCTTTGTCTGTTGGATTAGATACTCCATTCTAATTAAATCTCTAATTACTTCCTGTTTCCCTAGACTACCCATACTCCTACAGTTCTAGGTTACCACCTTCATCATTCACCTTTTGCTGGGATTGCAGATCCCCCAAGGATTTTCCATGGGGTTTCACCTTTCTTCCTCCTCTTCCTTTCTTTGTTCCTCTAATTGCTTACTCGATATTGATTTGATTGCCTATAGATATTTCTTTGACAACTTCTTGTTCTTGGGCCTCCTTATTTGACCTCCTTCCCCTTTTTATTGTTTTGTCCAGATCTATATTTTCCCCATCATATGTATCTTGTGCGTCCTCCTCCATGTCAGAGTAATCCCCTTGATTTGTCTCTATTAATCCTTCCTCGCGGGTTGGTGGGAATTGAAACGTCGCTGCTCTTTGGTTTACTAATTCTCCTCTACTGCACCTAAGTTTTCTTGTACCTCTTTGTGCCGTTCTTCCTCCCTTTGAGACAAGATTTCAAAGGCATTGTTTATGACTATTCCTTTCTGGATAGGGTTCTTACCTTTTTCTGGTTTATTTGAACTACCTGCTTTCGATCTCAATTTCCCTTTGGGGGGTTGTCTCGAATTTGCCCCCTTTTTGACCTAATGTCACTGTTCTCCCTGATTTGTCTCGTTTGTGACCTTAGGGTTTTGCTCGCAATCCTTTGCGAAATGTCCATATTCACAAAAAAATTAACATTTAATTTGTTTTGTCAAGCTTCTTATCCCATCATTGTTGAATTTGAATCATTGTCAGATGACATCCACACAGTTGACAACATCCTGTTAAAAACGAGGTCCCGAAAACAAAAGCATTTGTCTATGCAAAATTGAGACCGAGTTCTTATGCATGGGTCAACAAAGCACCGTTGTAGTCTATTGTGCTAGCATTTTCAATCCCCCAATAGAGAAGGTATCACTTGAAGCACAACCAAGATTAGTGCGGGATAGATATTGGTTGATTGTAAGGATACGATAGTGAAAGTTCTTATAATTCATATTGCAACAATATTCATCCTAATATATCACAACCATTAAAGGAATTTTGAGGTAAAAAAATGGGCCTCAAAACAAAAAATGTACCATAAAAATCAACTTTACAAGAACCAATCAAATTCTAGAGAATGACATCATCCACTATGGTTGAGGTGGCATTGCTTGAGTTAAAGTTGCTTACTTGTCAAATTCTAAATGGTGGATGAAAATCCATGGTTAACAATAGTCATAATGAAAAAATTACTCATAAATTACTTTCAAATGTAATATTTATGTACTTAGTACTCTTAAAATGTTTTTCTTTTGAATATAAAAATATATTATTAATCAAAAGTCAAACATAAATTTAAAAATAAAATAATGGTTTAGTACTTTTGGATTTTATATAGTAAATACATTTTATTGTATATATAAATACAATAAAATTTTATGACATAATAAAACTATTATATTTTATATCACATCATATATTATAACTTTTTCATATATTATAACTTTTGATATGAGATATATGATACATATAATATATAACATAAAAGCAACATCAAATTATATAACATAATCTATTATTTATGTTTTTTTTTGTTATAATGATGATGATGATGGTGGTTAACACCCCCTAGACCAAACTTTGGTCTATCGGACCTAAAGAAAAGAATTATTTGGTTTGTTTTAAAATTGTATTCCTATGCTCAAAGAGCTTGGAAAGAAGCGACCCGAACTCACTATAATTTTGACATGTTAAAAGGCTAGAAAGGTCGGTATTGTAACAAATATTATGAAACTGAGATTTAATGTGGGTGTACGCAGGGCACTCTAAGAGGAAGTGATTTTCATCTTCAATGTTCATATTCTCACAGAGATGACAGATCCTTTCCACCCATGGTGTTTTAGGAACTTCCCAATGACATGTTTCACTTTGGAGCTCATGAGAGTTCGTTCTTATCTTGGCTATATTAATTCTTTTCTTTGAACTAGTTAAAGCATAGAGATACTTTTGATATTCTAGAGTAGGGTTGATGAACTCATAATATCTTAATTTTTTTTTTCGCCTCTAAATTTTTTTCACACCACATTTTCTCTTTAAACTTAGAAGTAACAATATTTTTAACGTTATTAATATTTTGCAATGCAACATTTTCGTCGATCTCCCAATGGTTTAACCATGCCTTGGTATCTTTATATCAACCTCGCTTGAGATTTAGGTGGTTTTGGCTGGAATTTAAAGCTAGCTTAGGAAGTCTATGGTCTCCCATGTTATTGATTTTGTGCTTGTACAACATGAGCCTAGTCATAGCTAGGCTCTCGATAGGGGAAAGACCCACTTCTATAAGGAGAATAGGGTATGGTGTATTGCTTTTAATTTTGAGGTTATACGTTATAAAACGCTTCTGGATTTGCTCAATCTTTCTCCAGGATTCTCTAGAGATGTTGCAACCCCAAACCTCACACCCATATAAGATAACATGAGTGACTAAAGTTTCAAAGAGGATCTTCTTTTTTTCCCACATCACAAGGTTTGCTACCTTACAACTATTTTCAAGACCAAAATAAACTTTCCACCCTCCAATAATCCTTTTCTCAATGCTTCAGTTCCAGTTGAACTTGTGATGAATATCAATTCCTAGGTATTAGTAAGAAGACACTTCCTCCAACTTGCTATTGTCATACACAAAATTAGCGAAAGTGTCCTTCTTGGATTTGATCATCATAACTTTTGTTTTGTCAGTGTTAACATTCATACCCATGGTAGAGAAAAAATCCTTTAGAAGTCTTAGTTGCTTATCAAGATTAGATGGACACCTTGCCAGAAGAACAATATCATCAACATAGAGAAGAAGGATGATGACTATTCTAGCTAAGATCATACTAGCACAACCTTCTTCCTCTAAACAACCTTGTAGCTTATCGATGTAAATGCCAAATAGGGTATGGGAGAGGGGGCAACCTTGTTTAACTCCTATATTACACTTAATATCTTTCGACCACCCCTTGTTGCTCTTAAACTTGGAAATGACATTCTCATATAAAATTATTGTGGCAACTCTCAACTCGAAAGGAACCTTTAGCTCTTCTAATCTATTCCAAAGGTTATTTCTAGGTACCGTATCGAAAGCTTTTCTAAAGTCCACAAAGCAACAAAAGAGATTGGATTTATCATTACGACATTCCTCCACAATGATCCTAAGCGTAACAAGGTGGTCCGTTGTTGAGTGTTTCCTTTTAAAACCCGCTTGGCCTTTAGCCCTCTTACCTTGACTTTCAAGTCATATGTTGATCTTCTTTTCCAAAATAATACCATATAACTTGGATAAGAGAGGGCTAATCATAATTGTTTCAATAATTAGAGGGGTTATTTGTATCCCCACTTTTAAAAATAGGGATAATGAGGCTTTGAGTCCATGGTTTAGGGAATCCTTGCTTGACCGCTTGATTGAATAGCTTGTGGATGTGAGGAATGAGGACAAGACCTCCAATTTTTAAGATTTTTGTCTGGTAACCTTGAATGTCCTTAGCTTTTCCATTTTCCAGATTCTTAACCCCAAAATCTATGTCTTCTAATGAGGAAACTTCTTCCGTTGTGAGCAGGGCTTCAAAGTTATCGATGATATTTAGGGATTCATAAAGCTTTTTAAGATAGGAAATCCAGTCGTGTAAAGCAGTTATATTATTATTTTTAGTTTTTCTAGTTAGAATCTGCTTCCAGAATTTCTTAGGAGCCACCTTAGAGTGGTGTAAGAGATTTTCTTGTCTTTTATGAATATATTGCATTTTTTTTCCTTTTAATTAGGGCTTTGTATATTTTTATCTTGTCAATTTTAACAGACTCATCAAGAGCTTCCTTAATTTCTCTCCTCACACTTTTAATTAAAGATCTTTAAGGTTTATTATTATTATAATATACAGTCACATATATTACATGTTCATATAAATGATCAATAATTTAATATATATTATAATTATAATATATATTATATTATATTTTAATATAATATATGATATATTTAATTAAAAAATAAAAATAATTTTTTTTATGTTAAATGTGTAAATATATAAAATACATAATTATTAATGTGAATTATTTTGAAAAACTCACAGTTTTTTATGATCCTGGATAAGTCCTTCATCAATTTTTCGCTTGGGTTGTTATCAATCATTCTGTAGCTTTCACATGCCAAGTGATCAAGCATTTTTCTGTGGTAATCACATTCGTCAAGGATAACAATAGCATTTCCTTTGTCTGCCTTCAGGTTCTTAATTGATTTGTTCTTTTTAAGGTTTATGAGTGTTGCATTCTTCCCTGCTTATGTTAGAGGTTGGTGGCTTTGCTTTCCTTAGCATGACGACACAATCTTGTCTTATCTCTTCGATACAATCCTGCGATAGGTTCTTGATGGCGGATTCAATATTACAAATCAGTTCTTCAAATGGAATCTTTCAAGGGACGATAACGAAATTCAAACCTTTCTCAAGAATGTTGCGTGAGGGAACATCTAGTTTCAAAGAGGAAATGTTAACCACAGTATGTTTCTGGTTTCCCTGCTTACCCTCATGGCGCACATTCATTATGTTCTTAGTTTTCTTACCACTTTTTAAATTAATATTGCTTGACTCAGTCGTTGGATAGTTTGCGTAGGGGATACGCGTATCATGTTTCCCATCGTTATTGTAACCATACAACCGTAGCCTTGTACTGATTTATTTCCAGTTGCTGCCATGGGCAATGATAAAATTAAAAGGAATTGGAAAGGATAAGTCATCAATCGCTTCACCTTCCCCAACCATCTATTTATGGTTTAGAAGGTCCCTTTATCCTTCAATGCTTTCTCATGTTCTGTGTATCTACCCTGATGATGGACTCAATTATGTTGTAGTCCGAAACGTTGATTTCAAAAATAATACACAGGGTTCCCTCTTCACAAATACTCAATATCAGTTATGATAGTAAGATTCAAATACATGCTAGCACAACCACTTAACTTGTGGCTAGTGAACATCCTCAGGCCACACGCTAAGTGTTACAGAGTGTCATTATCCATGCCTCAACTACCAATTATCACATGTAGAGAGAAATATTTTTTTTATAATTGTTTATTTCGAATGTAGAACGACTACAATAAAATAAATCTTGGCAATATACTTGTCTCAACTTCCTACATTCTAAGAATATGACTCTTCCTCAACCACCCCAAATTGTAAAATATAAACACCTATATAAAAATGGATATATATATACCACTCCAATACAAACGCTTCTCATTGATACCATAATATGTATTTTGTTCAATTTTAGGAGAATTTGACCTTTAGTAATGCTCAATAAATAAAAATTAATGATTCATTCTTTGCAAATTTAGTAATATATTTGTTAAAAAAATTGGGATTTTGGGGCTCCTTTTTAGTTTACAGATAGATTGGTATGGAAGACATTGAAATTTGACAGGTATATATATATACAAGTAGTTAGAGAGTCAAATATATCTAGGGTTCATGGTTTTTTGGACCCATTGTATTTGATGGCCCTTTGTATTTCTTGTGAATGATCCCATTATGTATGTGCTTGGTTTAACCATTTATGTTTATTATGTAGTTGTAATTATAACACCCCTAGACTCAAGCTTGTGTAAACTTGGTAAATAATTGGTGAAATTTTGCTAAAATTTCATATATATTATTTTGAAATCTTTGAATGAATTTTAGTTGTGGACCATTCAAATGGCGATTCCAAAACAATTCTCTCCTAAAAGAAATTGCACAATTTCATCAAGCTCAATTGGAAAAAAAAGATAAATTTATTGAAGACTTTTATTAAACAATTTTGTAATTTCTTAGTTGTAGTTCGATCATAATTGTACACCCTTCCCGTTGGATCATAATTGCTCTTGAATCTTGCTCCATGCAACATAATATTATTATAAAACAATTCTATTAATACAACCATTAAGTTTACAAAAGTCTTACTTGTGTTAAGATAAAAAATTATTAAGATAGGTTGAGTTAAATTTTTGTAAACTTTTTATTTTTGTATTATATGAAGCAAGATATGAGAATGCCATGTTTCATATAGTTATTATAAATGATATTTACAAAAAAAAATCAATTATTATTATGACAAGTAAATTTAAGATTTAAACGTCAAATTTAAACACAAATGAAAAATGATATTAAACTTAAAATGTCATTATGAAAATTTGTTAACTTACAAAACTTCAAATTTCAACCATAATGAAATATATTATTAAAAATAATAAAAATTCCAAACACATATTATAAAAAAGTTCACTAAATTTCATACTGTTGCCAAACTCAAATGCAACAAAGACTAATAAAGCGGAATCTTATTACCATGGTCTCACCATCTCGACATCAAAATCAAAGCTCGTGTTTCACTGCATGCAATATGTGAAATTTCAAATTTTAATTAGTAGGATATCCCTGTGTAAGTGCATAGTTTCATTGTGAAGTATTCAATTCGAAATGCTCATGAGCACTCTAACATTTTGTGACAACCAACTGATCGAAATTGCATCTCTTTTCACAAGGAACGAAAATGACGTACAATATTGTATCAACATTTTATGACTTAATCAACTGGTGAGGCTCAATATTTTTAAAAGTAGGTTACAAACAATTGAAATAAACAAATAATGTTGTTCAAACGTACAAGGCAGTTTTTATTTTGAAAATCTTAGTGGAAAACTTTTCCACAATGCAAGCTGGTTGACATTGATTATAATCTCGGATTTATTAGTGAAATCAAGTGAGAAACACAACATAGACCATCAACCCAAAGAACAGACCCAGATAACTCCACAAAACATGAAGCTCAAAGCACTCCACTTAAGTTAGCCCACAAAGCAGTTACATGTAAACAACCTAATTAAATAAAGTCTGTATCTCTGGTCAATGCCTCCCAGTATTGGATTACCAGTACTAGATTAAACTATTTAACAAGGGAGTTGTCTAGACTTTTTGACTTTTAGGTTGATTTTTTGTCCGAATTCTGTGAAGTTAATCTACAAAATTTGTAATTTTTGTTGTTTGTTGGACAATTTTAAGCTTAGAAATGAAATCAGGTGGCAGGAAAACCCTAACACACACACTCTGTAAAATCTAGCAGTGTTTTTGAATGTCTTTGAAAATTCTGTGAAGATTCATGGCAAAAACTGGTAAAAACCAGCCGAAAACAGAGGTCAAAAAGTCCCCTCTAGACAACTTGTTTAATAAGCACTCTAAGGCAATATTTAATGCTGCTGCAGAGATATGAACCATTGAATTTGATCCAACCGTCAATCCAATGGTTCATCTCTCCACAAGAACAGCATTTGTGAACAGCATTAAATGCTAGGCTGTAAGGTGCTTATTGAACAAGATCGAAAAATAATACTGACAGCTGGCTGACATTTTTTACCCCAGAACCATCACCTTTTAAATGCACATGAGATCTCTCCCTACATGAAAATGTGTTCTGTAACTCAGACGAATTCCACGAGATCTCTGTAGTTCAGGACAAACCCTTCCATTCCTCAACTCTTTTGCATATCCTTTCTTGGACAAGATGTGCTTGGAAAAACCGCACCTTTCAAAAAGAAACTTCACGAAAAAAGATGCTGCTTGGAACCTGTTCTTTATAATCAGCAATTTTAAATTAGTTCAATCAGCCGTGCAAGATCAAACTACAGTGCCAGCAAAAGAATGGAGCAGGGAATGAACTCTGCCAGCAAATTCCCATCGATGGATTCCATCGTAATCACTACCAAATCAAGATTCAAATCATCAGCAACCTCTCCAATAACAGCAGTAGGCTTATTTCCTTCACCAAGCCTCTCCATGCAGCCGAACTCCTCAAAACCACCTGAATGCAGCAAAAAATTCAAAAATAGCATCATCACTCTAGAAAGTCATACTGATAAATATAAAATAAGCTGTGCAATTGATATACCAGAAAGTCATGCATATAACAGCACCTTCACTCCAATTAAATTCTTTGTTAGATTAAAAGGACTCGCCAAAACGTAAATACCACAGTAAAACAGTACTTCGCTCAAAAACAATCTTGAGGCTTGATTCCAGCAGATACTGGATGATCGTGCATCTTGATCTGCGATTTTCATCAACAGCTATATATGTAACGGAAGATATTCTGATGTATATTATCATTGTATGTTGTTGTATTCCATTGGGGATGTGTGTTACCCTCTCCGGATGTGTAAATTGTGTCTAGATCTTGAGGTACAACCTCTGTTGTAAGTCTGGGCAATAGTCCTTAGTATAACATCATGTAATATGTAATTGTGCTCTCTCTAGGAGAAGTGAGCCCATGTGAGATGCCATTAGGTTGAGTCTTATATTTGGTGAGTGACTTGAAAGGGTATAAATAGGGAGGCGCTCTCCTTCATTTATACACATCTCACACACTCTCTAAGGCGAATGAGAGAGAGACAGTCAGAGGAGGAGAGAAAGATAGCTGCTGAACATTTCTTATTACTGTTTTTGATCATCTTACTATTCTGAAGAAGTTTGCGGGGTTTTCTCCTTTATGGTTTCTCAGATGAAAATCTTTGCCTCTTGTATATCTTTTATATCTTATGCATTTTGCTGTACTTGTGATTCTTTCAGATAAAGATCCTAGATAATTTAATCAGATATTAAAAAAATCTAACACAAAGTACAATCATGCCCTTTCTTAGATTCTATTTCTCACAAAAAATTATCAAGACAACTATCCCTCACATCAACCAAGCATAAAAACTAAAGGGATCCAGAGAATCAAATGTCAAACATTTAAGCCAATTATTTAACTATGTTGTAGTCTTTGACAAAGCCTGTGGATTTACCCAGGAATATCGGTTAAACATGAGTACTATTAACAAAGAAAGAGGTAACACACTTTTAATTTTCAAATAACCTTATATTAAAGCATTCAAACAGATAACTTTCTGCATACAATTCTCTAATCCTATTATTGAATAGATTGGGCATGTTCCCACTGCATAAATATGTCAAAAGTTAAGCCAGCTTCAACTTTGGACATTTCTCCACATCTAGGCCATTATACCACATAAAGTAGAAAGTTACAGGAGGAGTATCTATATTATCAACCTGTATCATTTCCAATCTAGTCCATAACCATTCTCGAATCTCCGTATAGTTATTAGCAAAGATGTTAAGCTTCGATAACATACTTCATTATCGTCACAGTTGGCCTGAAATATCAGCTACTATTGTGTGATTCTATGTTTTCATGTTCATGTCTGTATTCCCTGTAATAACCCCAAGCTAAACTACATTGATGCATGACTATAAAGACAGTAAGCATTATCTCACCTGTTTTAAATCATAATTCCTTCATCATAAATAATGCATATAATTCTTAACTTACTATATTCCCAAAATTAGAGAAATCATCATGATGTGAGCGAGTTGAAAACTCAAACTTCTTTAGATCATGTTCACTGTAAGAACTCGCTAAGAGGATGAGACAAGATTCAGGAAAGATATTTCATTGAATATTTTGAATCTTGTTATACACAAGATGTGCTTGTTGATGAACTTCAAAATCTGGTGGGATTTGTACTCCTGACAATGCAGTGGACGAAGTATTCTGAGGTACGGGTCGTCTTAATGCAAAAACACTACTTTCATGATAATACAAAGAATTGGTTATTTGTGGTCCTTATGCTCCTCTGGTCTTATATATGGATGAGGGCAAGTGGAAGTCTTGGATGGTTTTGATAGAATATATACTCAGTCATAAATTTGTAACTGAAAGGTCTCAATGTAAAGTTGATTTCTGTGGACCTGCATACCCTCTCCAAGCAAAAAGAAAGTTTGTTTGCTGACCCTAAAAACTGTATAAACAAATACTAACGGAGTGCTCATAGATTGATACGAAAATATCTGCGTTGGCATTTAATGCTTGAAAAAACACCTAACATTTTTTAGAGGACTAAAACATATACAAAGTTATATTTTATTTTGTTAGTGGGGGAGCAGAGCTTGATGTATTACTTCAAAATATAAAATCAATTAATCATGGAACATAAAATTTACATCACATAGGGAAATTCTTGCCCTACAAAGGCAGGCTTATGAGCCAAGAGAAAGGGTTTCAATGTCATAAAGAAAAACACCGAGTTTGACTCTCACAAGGAGAGCCAACTTTTGCTTAAAACTCCCATAGGATAAGAAGAGGATATCTCTTTAAATATATATATATATATATATATATATGATGATGAGCTACCTCTTGGGCTCAATCTCGAGTAGGTTGCTTCCATTGCATTCCCAACTTAATGTCTCTACTGGTTCAAGTGTCGTAACCAGCAGCATCGACAGGTTTGAACTAGGTACCATTCACAAAGGCAGGGAAGTGTCTAGCGGTTTCCTTGGAGAAGATATATATGTGCATGCACCTAAAATTATTAGACAAACCAACATTAAACTAATGATTAGAAAGATGTAGAAAAGTAAAAAGTAATGATTTATCTAATTTCTTAGCATATTTTTCCATGTTCTTTAAATTATGTGTTTGCCCTCTTTATAAATTAAAACTTTTATCATTTTCCACAAATTACATATCTACCATTGGGCCAACCAAGGGAACCATGCTTTTAAAGGCCACTTAAGCACTTGCATGAATTCTATAATAATTATGGGAGCAAATGTATTGTTTGTTGGAACAATAAGCCTTGCTAGTTCATCACATTTTTGGATCTTCTAAAGACAAACAATTGATTAGTATTGGTAGACTAGAAGAGTCGACTATGATTTTAGTTAGTCAGATCAACCAACCAACAAAGGAGCCGACTAACCAGCTAACTGATTGAGCCGTTAGAAAAGAACCACTTACTAAGGCACAAATAGGGCATATTTCAAGGAAACCGTTTGTGTAATGACCCAAGTATGTGGACACGATCTTCCTTGCTTCAAAAGAGTTGGTTACATCTTGGATCTATAAAAGAATGATCACCTTTGCGTGATATGCAACGTGAGAATGTGATCTACCATTGGGCCAACCAAGGGAACCATGCTTTTAAAGGCCACTTAAGCACTTGCATGAATTCTATAATAATTATGGGAGCAAATATATTGTTTGTTGGAACAATAAGCCTTGCTAGTTCATCACATTTTTGGATCTTCGAAAGACATACAATTGATTAGTATTGGTCGACTAGAAGAGTCACCTATGATTTTAGTTAGTCAGATCAACCAACCAACAAAGGAGCCGACTAACCAACTAATTGATTGAGCCGTTAGAAAAGAACCACTAACTAAGGCACAAATAGGGCATATTTCAAGGAAACCGTTTGTGTAATGACCCAAGTATGTGGACACGATCTTCCTTGCTTCAAAAGAGTTGGTTACATCTTGGATCTATAAAAGAATGATCACCTTTGCGTGATATGCAACGTGAGAATGTGATCTACCATTGGGCCAACCAAGGGAACCATGCTTTTAAAGGCCACTTAAGCACTTGCATGAATTCTATAATAATTATGGGAGCAAATATATTGTTTGTTGGAACAATAAGCCTTGCTAGTTCATCACATTTTTGGATCTTCGAAAGACATACAATTGATTAGTATTGGTCGACTAGAAGAGTCACCTATGATTTTAGTTAGTCAGATCAACCAACCAACAAAGGAGCCGACTAACCAACTAATTGATTGAGCCGTTAGAAAAGAACCACTAACTAAGGCACAAATAGGGCATATTTCAAGGAAACCGTTTGTGTAATGACCCAAGTATGTGGACACGATCTTCCTTGCTTCAAAAGAGTTGGTTACATCTTGGATCTATAAAAGAATGATCACCTTTGCGTGATATGCAATGTGAGAATGTGATAAGTTGTAAGAAGTGTGCGATAAATGAATAACACATTTTGATCTATGTTGCACTAGTTCACTAGTTTTGGGAACGAGGGAACGACGGAGATAGGGGACAAGTCCTCCGGAAAGGTACAGTGAACTCATGGGACAACAGTTTGGGGTTGACATATATATATATATATCCCGGTGGGATAGCTCAAGTGGTTGAGTGTTGTAAGTTGTGAGCATAAGGTATCGAGGTCAAATCCTCGGGTGGCATACTTTTCTATATAAAGGCCTCATTTGATCTCCCAACCGGGTTAGCTCAGTAATCAGAGCAAATGGGGTGCGACCCGTTCAAGTGGGTCTCTTGTTATTTCTTCCTGTGGACGTAGCAGCCCCATGGGGGGTTTGTGAACCATAGTGTAATATATATATATATTTTTCCTAGAAAAAAAACATAATTTTATTTCAGCCGAGGCGAATCAAAATTACATTTTGTAGATGCAAATGCATTACGAGCAATCAACTCTATTGCCATAGCAAGCGGTCAAAAAACAGACCAAAGGTCTGTGGAAAAAGAATGAAAAAACTATATTACATCATAGGACATAGTAATCAAGGATGAAAATATGTCTCTATTTTCCCTTTTTTCTCCATCTTCTTTCTTTTCACTTCAGTCCAACCATCCCGCGAAGTGACAGCTACGATCAATTGATTACCTGCCATCTCCCTTGGTTGCTGAACAGTAACTTGATCCTTATCAGAATTTGAACTTTCTGTTTCATGTGCATGCTTTAGTCCACTAAAAGAAGCATCCGCAGGATTCACATCATTTGATAGTGTTTCCGCACCATAGTTCTTTTTTCCTAATGTTTGTGCATCCACAAATTCAGATTTCATCATATTTTCCTCCTTTTTTTGTAATTCTGGTAGATCTTCGTCTTCACTATCCTCATCCCCATCTAGAGACGGAGCGTAACCTGTTTGCCAATTTTTACGGTTAGAAGTCTACCCCTTTTTTTCCTTTGTAAACTTTTTAGGAAGATGGCATGTGTCTTGGAGGTGACCCATCAAATGACTGAATCTACATCTAAAAGCAATATTTTCATAGTCCAACCTCTGAATCCAATTGAAAGATTCATGTTTCAGTTGTAATCTATCAGGGAGTCCTTTGCCGAGGTCTATCTCCACACAAATTCTTGCATAAGTAAATAATCCCTGTTCTTTCATGTCGCTATCACTTTTGATAAACCTGCCAAGAAGATTGCCAATGTCTTCCAATACTAAATGGTGCCAAAATGGTAGAGGTAAATTTGGAAACCTCACCCACATTGGCATCTTGGTTACTACCATGGAGTTTGAATCAAACTCTGGAAACCAGGGTGTTATGAAGAGCCCAGCTCTCCCCCAAAACCAAGGTCCCTGTGTTAGCATCTTCTGGTAATCTTCCTGTGATTCAAACTGAACTACAGAGAAACCCTTGGAACATAAGAGGATTTGACAATTTGTTGTCCAATTTGTGTAAACCCATTGATGGAGGTCAAAAGATCTGGGCCAAAAACCATTAAAACGATAGATGACGGCTACAGATTGTAGCATACTAAAAAGTTTTGTTACCTGAGGATTCTTGATTTCTAGTGTTGGTGTAGATTCCATCTTTTCCACAAAATACGAACTGCTATGGGGAGAAGAAAAGGCTGTTGTTGGTGGTCCCTTAGATCGAGCTGCTTCTTTGTAAGACGAAGGACTGGAGGGTCCTCTATTTCCGTCTGCTCCCCCCCTCAGGTGGTGCATCAAAAAAATGGTTGAGTTATTGGAGATTTGATAATCTGTCAGCCTAGAGTCCTCCTGCAACATTTTGCCTTCATGGAGAAAGTAGAAAGAGGTTATAGGTATACCCTCTCTTCGCTCTAGGTCTTCTTTTAGTGTCTCCACTGGTTCAGATCCATGAACCCATACCAGAATCGTCTTCCCAGAGGTCAGTTTTATAAAGATCTGAAACCTGTCTATGTTTATGTCTATGTCTGCCTTGACTCCATATTTCGAGGAGAAATTGGAAAAAACAGAGGGCACCACCTCCCGAATGGGAAAAGTAAGAAAAAATACCAGATCTGTCATAAACTGTGCCTTGAGGTAGCTTTTCTGGACCATCTAAACCACATCCATTCCCATTCTCATCACATTCTTTAGATCTGATTTTTCCTGTGTAGTCTGATCTAGAATAATACAAGGAGATGTCGGGCTCGCTGTGTTCTACAGGCCAAGTGGAACTGGAAGTGGCATGGCCCCGTGTGAGCAGATGTTTAACCACTTGTATTTTTGAGCTTCCACCATTAACCTGGACAAATGCACTAGCGCCCAAGAGCGAGCAGATCTCCCTCCCTGCGCCCACAAAACACCCATGCGCCCTTGCTGTAGCATCAAATCTGGGTGTGCCACCACCATTGCTAGGGTTCCTGCTGTGCTCCGTTCAATCTCCATCTAACTGCACTAATTGTATAGTGTAATATATATATATATATATATATATATATATATATA